>VWZZ01005125.1:726320-850355 GCA_013399095.1 Psophia crepitans | reverse complement strand
AAGGTCCCTCTGGATGGCATCCCTTCCCTCCAGAGTGTTGACTGCACCACACAGCTTGGTGTCATCGGCAAACTTGCTGAGGGAGCACTCGATCCCACTGTCCATGTCACCAGCAAAGATGTTATAACAGTGCCGGTCCTGATACCAACCCCTGAGGAATTCCACTCATCACTGATGTCCACTTGGACATTGAGCCGTTGACCACAACTCTTTGAGTGTGATCATCCAGCCAATTCCTTATCCACCGATTGGTTCATCTGTCAAACCCATCTCTCTCCAATTTAGCGACAAGGATGTTATTGGGGCCAGTGTTAAATGCCTTGCACAAGTCCAGGTAGATGACATCATTTGCTCTTCCCTTGTCCACCAATGCTGCAACCCCATCACAGAAGGCCACCAAATTTTTCAGGCACAATTTGCCCTTAGGGAAGCCCTGTTGGCTGTCACCAGTCACCTCTTTACTTTCCATGTGCCTGAGCATAGTTCCCAGGAGGATCTGCTCCATGATCTTGCCAGGCACAGAGGTGAGAAAAGTTTCAACTTTGAAGATGACTTGTGCTTTTCATGTTCCATGTGATAAATTACTGTTGATTAGGATGAGGATTAGGTTTATTCATTTTCTAGTACCGTATTTGTCATATCCAGTTACTTGTCTCTTGTCAGTGGTTTATCCCAGTAAATATCACAATGTACTTCTTCCTTTCAGAGTATGTATGTTCTCCTTTCAATGAAATGGCTGGTTTTGTATCTGACACTTATGTTTTAGCTTCCTGCAGAGCATCAAAATATACCCAAAACCATATCTGACCATGGTGTATCGTCCTATGGCATATTCTCACAGCATAAGAATGAGAAGCTGTTTCACTAGGGACATCTAACAGAGACACAACCTCCTCTCGGAAAGCAGAGATGTAGAAGAGGTCTCCATCTGTCAAGAAATCTCTGCAGTCTTCTTTTCCAAACTCCTCAGTGTAGAAAAAAAAAAAGGTGAAGACAGACAATCTTTCCTCTTTATGCTTTTTCCAGGAGAAGTTCTATGAAAATTTCTCTGCAAAGCTTCTCTGGAGCAAATAGATTGTATGGGTGTAGTCACTGAGACATTCACAACATACTCTTTCTTCTGCAAAAAAAGAGCAGGCTTGGAAGAATATTTATTCAATATTCAAGTAAATTCCTTGTAGACTAACACCTGTATTTTGTAATTTCCTTTATAATGTTATTAATTTTATCTTAGACACAGCAATTTGCTTTCTGTGCTGTGCTAGGACTAGTGCCTCAATCCCATAATCTCCAGAGCCAGATCTTGCGCAAAACTTGCTTTTAAGATTAATTGTGACAGAACATCTTAGTGATATGTATAGGCTGAAACTATCAATGTTGTAATGTGCAAGAATCGGTTTCAGTGTGACTTTAGATTTCAACAGTAGATTAATTGTACGTAAATCCTTGGTGCTACAGTACTTTTGTATGAGGAAAGAAACTTCTGCAAGTTGTATATTCAAAGGAACCCAAAACTACCAATTTTATGCTAATTACCTCCCAGCTACACCATTCTGAAAAAATTATCCTTTTTTTTACATTTCCATAAAAATAAGGCATCTGATGTGTACATGCACTTTTCTTTTGTAGGTGGAATGGAGAAAATAAAACAGCATACCTTTGCATTAGCTCGTTACACTTATACTGTGCTGTCGGCCTTAAAATATGCCAATGGGGCTCCTGTAGTTCGTATTTACAGCGATACAGATTTCAGCAATCCTGATGTCCAGGGTCCAATCATTAATTTTAACATGCTCGATGAAAATGGAGAGGTGATCGGCTTTTCACAGGTATGGTTTTCTCTTTGCCTTAACTGAGTGTTATGTTTATATTTTAAGCATATTCACAACAAGTTCTTTATCCTAAAGGAAATGTTTTGTCCATAGCGATCCCTTCTGAGGTTTTTGGCTTGTTTCTTGCAGCTCTGTACAATACATACACACCACTTTTAAAGTAGTAGAAAGAGAATCCAATAAATAGTGCTAGCACAATACAAAGTACATAACAGTGAAAGACAGTAGTAACAGATTTAATGCTGTTCACGCAGGAAGTTTGAAAGTGGGCTCTTCTAACAGGATGCATTAACTAGGCAGTTAGATTTCTTGCTGACTTCCTTCTCTAGAGCACTGGAAATTGGGAATTGAAGAGCAAGTCTAGAAAAGCTGATATAAGAGACTGCCTTGGAGCTTTGATATACGAGTGAAATCAGATCTCAAAATATTGCAGCCACCCATGAAAGAGGATTTCTCTTTTCCCTTTAGTTCTAATAATCACATTCTTGTAATCTACCTGAGGAAGTACTGAATAAAGTTGAATAATCAGTGTAAGGAGTGAGATTCAAGCTCAAAAAACCTTTAAATGCTGCCTTTCTCAACAGCTTTCTCTTCCCTTTATCCATCAGGTATACTGAGTGTCTGTAAGAGGAAACTTTGTAAGATCTTTCTACCTTTGGTAGAAAGGTAATAGTGTGTGCCCATAGTGGTGTATGACTGTGCACTGTGGAGGCAGTGGGTAGGCAGTGCTGGGTAACGTAGCTCACTTGCTCGTCATCAGATGTCAGAAAAATCACAGTGCTCTTGTTTTGCTTAATTCTTCTTTTTTTCATTGGCTGATGACTGAATAAGCCCACAAGTCAAGTTCAAGTGCACGACGTTGATTTATTTATTTTTTTTTTAAAAGCCATCAGTAACTGGCACCAGCTGTCTCTGCCTCCCTCTGCCAGCAGCAGTGGCAGAGCTGTGTTGCTCTCGGAAGCTGGCAATTCTGTACCGTTAGGGAGAGCGGCAGTGCTGCGAAAGGCATTCCTTGGCACTCCTCTGCTGGAGAGGAGAGGAACCGGATAACGAGGGGAACACAGAGACATGTCTACAAGAATACGAGAGGAGATCCGTATATACACAAGTGAGAAGAGAAGTGAAGCAGTTAGTAGCTTGTCAATATGGAGTTTTGCAAATTTTCTTAGGGCACTTACCACACTGATGAACATGGGATGGTCAAGTGTATAGTATAGGAGAAGCTCATCTTCCTACATGTCTTTTTGGGGGGTATTGTATAAAACAGTCTCAAAGATTCACCACATTTCATTTCAAGTAATTGCACATTTCAGGAGTGAATTAGCCATTTGTACAGCCTTGAATATGTGTTGCACAGTTCAGAAAAGACTGCAGATATTAACACAGCTGGGTTGGTAAAACACTCTGCAAACACTGTGATGTTGCTTCTGTCCTTTGGTTAAAAACAAAACCTTTATTTGCACTTCTGAATTTCACAGTTTCCTGGTAAAAATGGTTCTTGCCTGTTTCACTATTTTAAACTCAGCTGTACCCTCAAAGAAAACGCTATTTTATAATCTTATGCCTCCATTGTGCTGGTTTGCTGCAGTGGCTGCTCATAAAAAGCTTCTTTATTGATCGATGTCATCTGAATTGTACTATTCACCAGATTCTTGTTCAAGTGCATACCAGTCACATCTGCAGTGCCTGTTAGATTACTTTGTTTAATTGAAATAATGTGCAGTTTAATGACTTTTAGAAATTAACAAGCAACAGCACTATTCTTTCCAAAGCTATAATACATTATATATATATATATATGCATAATTGGCTTCTTTATGGAACGCAATTCTTTCATAGACATCCTATAGCAGTTATGGGGGAAAAAATATTTGCTTCTTCTTTATGGATACAAAGAAAATACAGTAGAGAGTAAGCTTCATCAAACTGACAATATAATCTCATCTTCATACCTCTATGCATGTCAAAAATTAGATGGGTTTATTCAAATCAAAGTTAAATCCAATACTTACGTTAATAGTTTAGAAATGGTGCCCTCTAGTTTGGTCGTGTCTGTAATCTGTAGATTCATGTGGATTTACCAAATGCAATCTAATGGAGTCAGGAGATCACGTTTCAGAAAGTTCCCCTAAAACATTTTGGGGAATGTTTAATGAAAGAGAAATTGGATGACATTTCTATCTGATATACCTACTACTACTGGACACCTATTGTCAGGTTGCATTTCAGCTAGTATATTAAAAGAGAAATGACAGAATGTCCTATTCCTTTATGAATGATATCCCCTCTGTAATTAATTACCTGTAACAAGGCATCTAACCAGTTCTATGTGTCTTTCTGATAGACAATTGTTATGTACCCACTGCCTCTTAGAGGTCACAGCGTGGCTGGATGTTAGCATTTGGTAGCCTGGAAAGGTCAATCTGACTAACTGATTCCAGAGAAAGTGTTATGACGAGGTTTGAAGCAGTTTATTTGGAACATTTGAGATTGGCAGAAAATACTTCGTAAGTAGACAGTGTCTTCAGAGGGTGCCAAGCTTACATTTAAGCCTCAAGATTTACATAATTTACATGATATTCAAAACTCTGAACTAAGTCCAAGATATTTAGGATGTGAAAGGCGTGTAGTGAAATACATGACATTTAACACTGCCACTGAAGAATGAAAGCAGGGAAAAGATGATGTCTTTCATCTGTGCAACGTTTGGAAGGAAAGCTGTTCTCACCTGCTTCTATTATTGAAACCCATTTCTCACTGTTATCTGAGTTTAATTACCAGAGCTAACAAGATTCTGCCACTAAACACAAACATGCTTGAATTACATACATGGGGTCAATTGCACCAGTAGGAAATAGCCACAGTCTCAGGTTCATCCTTGAGTAAAACTTTCGTTGCAGCACTCAAGATCAAATGAAGGCATTTCATTGAAGTGAGACACACAAATGAGACCATACCTTGACTGAACTCTCAGGGATGGCAGGATTTTTGACAGCCTCCTGTCCCAATACATATGATATAGAACACTTGGATGTTAAGAAGTGGCAAGATGGGAGTGAAATAATTATGGAAGCTGAATTGCTATTGCTTTTTCATTTAAATGGTTCTTTGTGATTGTTGAAGGGTATCACTGGTTTAGAGTATTATATTTGGAATAAACTTGCTTTGTATATTGTATGTATCATTGGTTTAATTGACAATTTAATTAATGGTTTCGTTATTTTGCTCTAAATGCTAATTAAAACAATTAAAGAAGAGGAACGTGCAGGCTCCAAACACCAATAGTCACTCAAAAGCTTTGTTTTTTCTTCAGATTTTTCATGAAACATTTCTTTACCTGAGGATAAAACTACTACAGTCTTGAAATCTCCATAAACCTCATGTCTTTGGACACTAAAACTACATTACATTTCCTCCTTTGACCTGCACCAAATACTTCCCATGAAAATTATTTCCTTCAGTAAAGCTGTCTTGTAGACTACTATAGGTAGTAACGTATTCTTGAAATGAGTTGGGAGGATACCTGTATTCTTCTCACGGAAGCTGCCTGTCCTCTGCAGCAGCACGTCTGTCATTTTATGTTACATGTTTATTTGCACTGCGAGCACCAAAAAGCCTCAGTTATGAACAGGGGTTAAACTACAATGAGTACTTGACAGGTCCAGGATATAAAGATGGTCTTTATGCCAAACAGCTTCTTCATACATACTTGTCTAGTTAGAACAGATAATTCTCCAGCATTCTAGTTTTTGCTATTAATGTAGTGTGGACAGATGACAGGCTGGTGATTTTGAAAGGTGAGAAAGTGCAGGGGTAGAGATGAAGGATCTCTACTAAGTCAGTGGTGCAGGATGGAAGCAGCGGAGCTGACATTAGTGCAGCAAGCTGTCAATGTTCTGCGTCTTTATGAGGCCACCAGGAAAAGCAGCAGTTAGCCCTAGATATTAAAGGAGGTTTGTGGTGTCACAAAAAAAGAGGTTACGTATATGCTGAGCGCTGAGCTAATACTGCAGACTCTTCACACAATCACCATTGGCTCATTTATTAATAGGGAATATCTGTAGTCAGATATGACTGCCATGTGTCTATACATCCCAAAGTCCTTCCAATCTCTGAAGCACTGTTTGACAGCAACGACTCAGCTTCAGTTTGCATCCTTGCCATCTTTTCTATCAAAAGCTTGCATACCACTCTGTGAGGTTCCAGCCTGTTTTGAATGCCAATGAGGAGATGGAACAGCTGTAAGGGAACAGCATTGATTTGAAGCAACCATCATATACAGAAAAAAGTGGATTTCTTATAAATCAGGTCAAAGTGCAAAGTTGCAGGTTCCCTTCTACTTGCAGATTTGAAAAAAAAATCATCAGCTCTGCTGTGAGACACCTTTTGTGCTAATATTATTTTAAGTTTTCCTCTTTGTTCTAACGGGGAAAAGAGACCTGTGAAATGTTCAGTAGGTAATTGCAGAGTAATTTTATAATCCTTTCACATTTCACTCTGTAAAGTCTGTTTGGGAGCTGGAAGAGGGGAAAGGGTAGAAGGCAAAGATGGACACTTCTTCCAGTTCAGCAGTTTTTGACCCCAGTGAAAAATAGCACTTCCCTTAAAAAAGTTTTTCCTTTTTCACTCTGGACTTCCGAGACCGTTTTTTTCCTCTTGTGTGTTACAGGCAAAAGAAACCTGAATCAACCATCACAGCTATCTTTTGAAAAATGGTCATCATTTCAGCTGTGGATTGGCAGCTCCTTTTCCAACTCTCCATTTTCAGACTGCCTCTTTTGCTTGCAGCCTGAAGCTGCACAGAAGTAGCTTGCCATGATTGTCTCACCCTGCAAAAGTTTCCTTGGTATCCATATATGTTTGCCATGTCTCCTAAAAATCCTGTCAGGAAGGGAACAAGCATCAGTCCATCAGCAGTCTCAGCCTTCTTGCTTGCCACTTCACACTTGTATGTGATAGACAAACTGCTATAGCAGGAATCAGCTGCCAAAGACAGAGAACGTAAATATTTTGGTTTGCCTAAGGAAGGCTCTTCTCTAATGTTGCATATGGATGAGTTTTGCTTCTCAAGACTAAGAACCCTGCTCAGATAGATTGCGATCAGTTTTGTCTGAAGTGAAAACCAGGTTCTTCCATCAGGATGTGTGGGCCCAAATCACTTACATATAAGAACAACCACACAGAATCTCACCATGGCACCTTTTCTACCCTGGTAGCCTCTTTCTCTCAGTGTTTACATGCTAGCAGTGCAAGAAGACGACAAAATCAGAATGAGACTTGCCCAAGAAAAAAAACAAATTTTGTTTTCTTTTTAACTCCATTTATTTTTCTTCATCCAAAGCATCCTATGGCAGTGAATTGTATTGTAAGTGGCTTAGCAGTCAAGCCAAATCCATCCCTGTGATTTGAGAAGATATGGAGGGGGAAAACAGATCTTAGGATTACAGAGACTGTTAGAGGTGACCCATCACCACTGTGTGCCAAGACAGGATCATCTTTACCTGAACCTTTCCACAGCTTCCGGAGGCAGCTCGTTCTGGACCTTAGCTATATTCACAACTACAAAATATTTCCTGATGATTAACCTAAATTTTCATCAACGCAGCCGCACTTCCTTATTACAAAGAAAGAGAACCCAGTATGGGCAGGAAAAAATAGAGATTCTAGCCATGAGAGGCAGAGGAGAGTTGGAGAGTCTGAAATGATGGTGTATGGGAGAGACAGAGCGATATAAGCAGGTAGAAGTTATTCTGTCTGTTTGCATTTGAGCAGGTCTGCAAACAGAAGTAACATGGGACAAAGTTGTGTCAGACAGGATGGGAAATGCACATAAAAGTAGTTGCTCAAGGTAAATAAAATGGTGACAGCCAGTTCTGGCAGCACCTTCATGCTGCAGGTACACTTTCTTTGCTTTAGTTTCACAATGTTCTCTTTTAAGAGCTTCCTTTTCCTTCAGCAATGTTTTAATAAATTGCTTAGCTGGACCTGGATCAGTAGCTAGGACCTGGCAATCGCCAGGTGAAACCCCCTCCTTCTGCTGTAGTCTTTCAGTGACACCTTGAGGGATTCAGTGTCTGTCTTCCCCACTCACTCTAACCTCACGGGAGTGGAGAGGAAGTATGTTAAATACTGGCAAATCCTCAGATATCAAGTGGCGGATACATCTGTATATACACACAGCTGGTTGAATACATATTCATATCACTACTTGTCATTACATGGTAAAAGGGACCACGCAACCTGAAGTGCATAGATTTCTTGAAATAATTGTTGTTTGTGTCTTAGCTGGTACCTTCTGTTTCACTGGTAGCTTAGCTCCAGTGCACTGTACATCTGGTATATAGGTACAGAATTAGAGCAAAGACAACATGTGAATCAGAGGAGTGGGAAAAAAAAGAGGAGCTACAGCATTTCACATGCACAGGAAGCTGTTACCAGGTCAATTTGATCAGACTACTGACCATAGTAGCCTGGAAGTACATACCAGTGCTTGTCTGGAAAGTCATACCGTGTCCCTACAGGAGAAAGTGGGCTCTTGTTAAGCAACAAAGAGGGATAATTTCTAGTTTATTTAATCTATGTGAAATAAATCCTCACAGAAGGTTATTAAGCAAGAGATCTTTACTGTTCTTCAAACTTGAATTCTTTTATGTTTTTTTCCATCTGTTACTTTTTACTTTCATGTAAAACATCATTCAGTTTTGCAGGTGGAAAAGTGCAGCATCTTTTCATCTAGGCCACAGAAAATGGAAATCCAGCATTTGTTAATTCCAGCTAAGAACATCTTTGCAGAGATGGTCAAATGACTCTGAGGTAGTTACACTAATGCTTTTAGAACCATAACCACTCATTATATTAATTTTGATGACTCAGGGAAAGAAAAGTGTTCTTAACTTGCCTAATGGGGTTTTTGGCCATCTTCCCAACAGCTACCTCAAAATTGCTGGGGTGATTGCTCAGTATTGATTTTAGCTATGGATTTAGCCATTGATTTCAGGAAGCCAGAGACGGCAGATGGACCAGCACAATAGAATGCAAACAGGATTACAAGGAGAAAAAGATTGTTGTGAAGATTCCTGTTGAACGTCCACTAATTTCTTTGGTTCCAGTTGGTATCCAATTGCTCTGTGGATGTCTCATAAGCAGGGAGATAGCAGCAATGCAGCAAACCGCACTGGCTTGTCAATGAACGGCACCTCGTCGCTTCAAACTGGCAAGAAATGTCATTACAATCTGATCTTTGCTTACTTTTGGTTACACAGCACTGTGCACTCAAAGATAGTCCTTACAACAAGGGGTTTGTAATACAGGAGGCCTTTTCATTGATCTAAGTAGGGGATCACTGACTAAGCCTAAGGAGATGCTGTACTTGCAACACTCAGTGTGATAAATGCAAACCTAGTTAGTAGTTAATGAAGCTCTCTTCTTGCTGAGGAAGGAGTGGCAGAGTACAGTCTGAGTTGCTTTCTGTAATATCTCATTGTGGGGGGACAAAGATGCATGTGAGGTAATATGCTTGAAATTGCCTACTATTAAACTGCTCATCAGAGCTGGTCAAGGTTAGAAAGCTTCATAAAGGCCTAAACTGAAGGTGTTGCCCGACACTGCTGCTCTGGAGTGCCCTTGCATGTTGCTAAGTAAACTGGAGAGGAGATAAAAGAAAGATGCTTGTAGTTGTTCAGATGAAAGAATCTCAGATGAATGAGGGAGGCTAAATATTTTCTGTTTAGTAACAGGGCCAAATTGTGGCTCTGAACTACAGACCTTGTTACACAGGGGAGAAATGAGATACACGTGATAGCCTCAAAAGGACTACACTCTTGACAGCCTCTGCTGGATTCCTTTGTTCTTCACCTCCGTAAAAGCAAATCAGGTGCCTCTGAATGCATGTGGTGTCCAGTTTCAGTCCACGACTTGAGTCCTTCGACCTTCGAAGGCTCAGCCTGGCCTCACCTTCTCTATTGCCATGCTTGCATCTTCTTGCTCCCCCACCCCCAAATCCAGTATAGAACCCTATTTGGTCATAATTAAAGTAATATTTCAACACAGTCCATCATGGCATTTTAACCCCACAATTTCCCTGTGATCTATTATCCCCATTTTCAGGGGGTAAATACAGACAAAAGAGGATTTAAGTGATTTAAGGGAAGAGGAAAAGGTGAAGAAGGTTTTGGCTGGGACATGAATTAAATCTATGTGACTAGACTTTCAGTATCATGCACTGCACCTTTTTATTCATATGCATTGTTTCCACTTGTATTAATCTGCTACATTCCCCTTTATCCCCTCTTGACACGAGTTATAGCTTAGTCTTCTGTGTTGTTTGCCTCTGGCTTCCGCTTCTCCAACTGGTAGTAGTCTGACCCAAAGCCTTTAGCCTACAAAATCGCTAGGGATGCTCAACAGGATTTGAGATGCAGACCTTTCTCTATGTCTCACAAGGGAATGCTCTGTTGAAGTCAGAGTTAGGAAGCCACAGAGGGCTTGGGCTCTTTTGCTTTGCTTTTCTTCCTGGAATCCATCCTTTCCCTGACGCCATTTTATCAAACCAGATTTTCATTGTCAATGAATGCAGTTTAAAAAACGAGAAAATGGCATTGATTGGTGAGGCCTGTGGCCATTGAGATGCCAAATCAAAGAAAACCAAAGTGTTTAGTCTGTTCATCAGCCTGCTTGGTTTTAAATAGCTGGATCTTGAACTCATGAAGTTTATATATGTTCCAAATAAATCCATTCTCTAATTCACAGTACATACAACAGGGAAGAAAAAGGCAATTGATAAAAACGTGAGGTCATCCATTAAACTGTGTTTCATTTCTTCCTCATAGCCACTCCATCCCCAAAGTATCTTCTAGCTTGTGGATTGCAGAAATGTACAATTATTGTTATCCTTTAAGCATCGAGGACCTGCAATTTGCTATGGATAGGGCATCTTCTAAGTGAGAATTCCTGCAGAACGGCAATCCACATATTACGAGTTATGCTGATGTTTCCAACCTGCTTCTCTCTCATGCAATCTTACCTGCTATTTCACTGTCTTTGAAAGTAGCAGAGAAAATTACCAGATCAACTGCAAAGTTCCTGATAAGCTAGCTCTTCTGCTATCAGAACACAGAGTTTGACAATTTCAGTAAATTTCAGTATCTCTGTCTGATACTTCACTGCCTTCTACCAAAAAGATTTTGGTCAGAGTGAGTGTTGAATGGGTGTAGACTGAAGAGAGATTTACATCCACCCACCAATTAGTTTAAACCATTGTCAACAACTAGAGACGCAATAAAGAGGAGAGGATGAGATTCATCAGTACTGTGAGAACCTGCCCATGTAGAAATTCTTTCCCTGGAATGGGAAAAATTGCCTCTGTTGCAGGAAACCATGCAGTTAAACCAGTTTAATGATACTGTACTCAGCGAAAATGCTTTTTTTCCCCCTACTAAATGATTTGGAAACAAGTACTGATTTTTATTTTTTTTCTCCTGACCTACTTCTTATTAAATTGTATTAAACAAGATTAACTATGCATTTGCATCAGTGACAACATTTCACAGTCAAATGCTAGATGACAGAAAGAGCTAGCTTACTTTCTCTCCAATTCCATGCCAGGAGTCGGTGAATTAATTTACCAGTGGACGCAGAGAACAGTGTCATGAAGCCTGTTTTATAACCAGCCGTCAGTGCAGTGCAGTGAAATTCTTGTAATGAGCAAATCCATCAGACAAACTGCTCTGAAATTTGGGCATTGTAGAAAGTAGAATGAGAAGTCCCAATCCCAATTCCTGAAGGACAGTACCTGCCAGTATTGACTTACATGATTTTTGTTTTTTTCAGAACACTTCATGATCTATTATAAAAACTTCTTTTATTCATGTGAATAATTCTTGTAATACTCAGTAAAATAACTTGCACAAATAAGAAATACTTGCTTGAGCAAGAGCTACAGAATTGGATCCCGTGGGAATGGCTTCAGCAGGAGTTCCTGATGAATCCATCATTCTTAGTGAAAATGTTAGACCTGGCTGATTAGCAATAACACAAAATTACCTGCTATTTGTAAATCTTTACTATTACTTAGTATGTATCTACCTACAGTAAGCATCATTCTCAGACTTACTTCAGTCGAGCCTGAAGCCAGAGAAAAGCTTACACCTTTCAGCTGACCACCAGAGGCCCTGAAGTGAACGGATAGTGAAGTCAGTCATTTAGCAAAGGCAGAGAAGTCACCGCTGCAGCTGTGTGACAGAGAATAGGAATCTCATTTCTTTTCAAAGCTGTCCAGCTGCTGAGGGTGAACTAAAATACCAGATGTCCAAGAGAGGTAATGCATTGAAACCAGGAAAAAAACCCCTCTACACCTCAATATTTTTATATTTTAAAAAAAAAAAAAGGTGATAATCTTTATCAGAGAGACCACTACAAAAAAAAAAAAGCCTAAATGTGAGCATTTGGTCAATCGGGCAACACTAAAAGAAGACTTACTGAGAAAGGCAGCTGTGCTTAAAATAGAAATTATCTCTGAAAAAAAGAACTATTTTAAAAATTGATTTTGATAGACTTCATTCAAGTATGTTTATTAAGCTTGAAACCATGGCCTGAAAGTGTGAAAAGTGCCTTTTGCTTGTCAAAAATCAAGACAATCTGACATCGGAAGTGTTGGGGTGTGAAGCAACCTACAGGGTCTGGCCCACAGTAAAGAGCTTCAGAAAAAGTAATGAATGCTAAAGAGATCTGAGGGATGGAAGGGACTGCAAGATGTCATGATGGCTTAATTACCGTGTCCTCACTGACTGAAATCAGTAAAAATGCTGCAAAATTTCTGCATGTGTTTTGCAGTTTAATTGTCGTCTTTAAGCTCTGAAAGACCAAGGCACAATAGTTCCAAATATCAGGCCCAGGGAATCACCAAAACTGACAATGTGAGTACATTAAGCTGTGTACTTACCATTAGTACCATTCATGCTTCTATGCCTCCATTGATGAACAAATTCCTGGCTCCCAAAAGTCGGCTGTTGATGTTACAGACAGAGCTGCAAGTGGCGTTCTGCGTTTCATAACCCTGAGCTCCATACCCATTATTGCTCCTTATGGCAATTTTAAAGATGTGCTTTATTTAAATAAGCTTTTCTTCATTGAAATAACTGTAACAGATGTTTTATGTTCTATTTGTTTTGCTGTGTGGTAACACTGCAGAGAGAGACTAAATTAACTCCCCAAGTAGCATATTTCTTGGGTGAAACTAAACAAGAAGAAATCAAAGCATATGTCCAAGGGAAAGTCATGCATGCATTCAAGGGACAGATAAATTGGCAGTGCTGCCTCTACTGATTCTTTATATGGTGTCATTGTTCACAATGAAAAGACACCTAATTGCAGCTTACCAATACCTAAAGGAGGCCTACAGGAAAAATGAAGAGGGACTTTACAAGGACAGGGAGTGATAGGGCAAGGGGTAATGGGTTTAAACTAAAACAGGAGAGATGTAGATTAGATATTAGATAGAAATCCATTACTGTGAGGGTGGTGAGGCACTGGAACAGGTTGCCCAGAGAAGCTGTGGCTGCCCCATCCCTGGCAGTGTCCACGGCCACGTTGAATGGGGCTTTGGGCAACCTTGTCTAGTGGAGGGTGTCCCTGCCCATGGCAGGGGGGTTGGAACTAGGTGGTCTTTAAGGTCCCTTCCAACCCAAACCATTCTATGATTCTATGATTCTATGATCACATTCCCAAGATCGCCAGAGTACCTGTGTGCATCACCACATTGGTGATAATGGAGTTCCATTAATATTAAAGCTATGGCTAACTTATCTTTGTTCTCCTGAACCACAGTTCCCTATATTCCTCTAAATTTTGTACATTTTCATATATATCTATAGTCTTTGTCTACTGTAGAGATTAATTTGTATCACAATTGAAAGTGTTATTGGAGAAGGGTATTGGGTCACAAGGCTAGAGTGAAATTACTGTTCATTAAAGAACCCTAATAACATTTGACAAAATGAAACAGATTGTTAAAAAAATCTTGTCAGCGATGCCTTGAAGTTGGATCCTGGAAACTTCATTACACTGCATACACTTTGATAAGCAAGACTGCCCAGCAATGTTAATAAGAATAATAATAATAAGAAGAAGAATAAATTAAAGCTTTTTGTATACTGAGCAAATAAGCCTAAACAATATCTGTCATGATTTTTGCCTTGCTTGTCATCGTTAACAGAACGATAGATCCACCTACGAGTCACTAGCACCATGACAAACCATGTTATGCCAGGATGACAACTTTTCTCATCTAAATGAAAAGTCAAGAAAATGTCACTGTTCCCAGATTGAAGTCTTCTGACGAAACAAAGCTAATGACACTACAACAACCTTTCTCAATAGATGTCTTTTATTATAACTTTGATTTGAGAAACATGATTTGAACACAGGATATTCTCCAAGGCATTAATCATGAATAGGGATCTCGGGACTGATTCTATTCTCTGCTTTCCAAGTCTGGATATGTGAAGGGGTTTTGATTGTATCTCCATTTGAGAACTGAATGATTTTGAACCAAACTGGTGGGGCAGAACATACTTAAGTGTGACCTTGAGAACTTGTGCACTACACTGATGTAGGATTTCTTCTTCTTATAGACCACATTTTTGTGCGGAGTACCTTGTGACCCACAGATGAAAAAAAAATAATGCTGTCTGAACTGCTTTTAGGAGAACTAAACACTATTTAGGTTGGATTATTTCAACCCGGAGTAAGTTCTAACAGAAGGCTTGGTTTTTAAAGCTGCCGAGGTGGCAAAGTTATAGTGCTTGATATATCAACCAGTTGAACTCAGAGATCAGAGAATCACAGAGCAGTAAGGGTTGGAAGGGACCTCTGGAGATCATCTAGCCCAGCCCCCCTGCTAGAGCAGGATCACCCAGAGCAGGTTGCACAGGATCACACCCAGGCAGGTCTTGAATCTCCAGAGAGATGTCAGAAGATAGGCTGACATGAGAAGGTTGATGACATCAGAAGATAGGAGACAGAAGATAGGCTGAATTATACCAGAAATTATTAGCTACATATATTGGGCTATTATCCTATACAAAGAGAATTTGTGTTAAAAAAAATAAAAGCTAATAGAGATGAAGCCAGCTAGAAAAGCTAGGTTGAATGTTTACATTGATACCTCAGGCAGATAAAGCATGAGCTGACAGTTAGGAACGTGATTAGTTTGAGATGGTTGACACCTCCACTCCTGCACCTCTAGACTGAGCTGCCATTCTGTGCGTGGCTGATCCTGAGCTCCCTGCGAGTAGGATTGTGTTGCTGGTATGGCGGGCTCCTCTCTGTCTGCAGCATGGTTATTCTCAGAGATCTCAGCTCTCCATTTTGCAGAAAAGGAGAAAAAGCACAGAGAGATTAATGCAGATTGTTATGGAAGTCTATGGTAGAGATAGCATGTGCCAGGTTTCATGCTATCTTTCTGACCACTTGACTATCCTTTCCGCCAGTCCTGACCAGGAATGCTCATCATCTAGATGATCTTTCGAGGACCCTTCCAACCCTTGTGATTCTGTGATCATTTCTTGTCAAAGAAATAACTGGCGGTAGCTATACCTTCTCAGCTAACCTTACTAGCTGCTGTTGTTGCTTCTTGAAACCAAGATGAAGTGCTTTCAGATCCCTGCAGTGTGCTTCCATGGTTTCTTAGCTGTGCTAAGAGGATCCCCATGGTGTGCTTCCATTGTTTCTTAGCTGAGCTGTGAAACCCTGACAATCCATACCTCTCCTCTGCAGTGCCGTCCTCCCAGTGCATGCATATATGCATCTCCTTCCAAGGCACACACAGACATGTGCTTCTGTTCACTTTGCACTTCTTTTTCATTCCTTCACATAATTTATTCATGCCAATTTGTCATCAAGTATCGTATTTCTGCCCATTCATAATTTAGTGGATAGTAAGGAAATGGCATAACACAGAACAGCACAGCACGAGGAAAAAGTACACCAGGGAGTCGGTGAACTGGGTGGTCATATATAGAATACTCAAGGAGGTATTCCAGTTTAGTCCCTGCCCTGTTAAGGTGTTATTGCTTACTGAGGGAATAATACTTCAAGCACGTGCGTGCCAAAATCCCACAGATACAGTCAGTTTCTGTAATGAGGACTTGCAGTTTCAGATCCTTGGAGAACCTGAAGTTTCCTTCAGGTAACCGAAGAGATGTCCCAGGCATCTCCTCAAGCTCTGCAGATGCAGTTCTAGGTGACAATTCTGTTGAGGCACTGAATGATACTTGACTGCAAGCCTGTAATTAGCACTACTGAGCTGAATGAGGCTGTTCACAGGTTTAAAATTAAGCACATGTACTGTCATTAACAGGATTAGGACCTGAACTGGTACGCCCTCTGTGTATGTGTGTTGTGTGCGCTCTCTCTCAGTGCCAACATAAGCATTTCTGCTTCCACCACCGTATTCTTTCAGCTGAAATACCAAAGCTGAAAAATCCTAAATGTGTATGGGAATGTTGAAAGCTACAGTAAGTTGTTAATAATTTAGAGAAGCAATTTACCTACAATTGAATTGTACCTTTGAAACATTGTATGTTGTTTGCCACAACTTTAAAATGTCTATTTTTCGTTCTTCTCCTATGTCTTATCTCCTGCTGAATCGGAAAGGTGGACAAGATGGCCAGTCTGTACAACATACATGTCCGCACAGGTTGCTTCTGTAACACAGGAGCCTGCCAGATGCATTTGGGTATAAGCAATGAGGACATCCAAAGGAACCTCCAGGTTAGTTTCTGAATGAGATTATATGATACATTGCCCATGGAAAATACAGGAGACATCGTCTGGCTATCAGTTCTGGATTTCCTAAGGATGACGGGTTTGAAGGGGAGAAGAAAATCTGTCTCTGTATCAAAGAAATCCTAAGTACGTAAAAGCTAAAGTAGGTGTATCATGTCCTGGGGTTTTGAGTCTCTGAGACTTTAAGAATGAAGGTAAATTTGATTTACTTTCTCTGACCTTTCAACTCAATTACCGTGTTAAATAACTAAATGAAAAAGATGGGGTGTTCCATCATCTGATGGACCCAAAGCAGTATGTGTTGCTTGGTTTTATTTCATTGAAAAATACTAAATTGTGGCTTCTTGTTCTGGTTTGGAATTACATGAAATCCAGACTTCCTGCAGAACAAAAGTTTCTGGACAATTCATCTCATGTTGTTCCTTAAGTATTCTTAATTGTATTTAATACTGTTCAAGTATTATAGACCTATTGCTGTTGGATGTTACAGCTTAAAAGGCATACACAAATTGGACAAGAAACAGTAAATGAGAATACACAGTGAATCTCAGAGAGTGAAGTACATTTGGATGACATCTACCTAGATTACTGGTGTGTTAGACTGTTAGAACATGACTGTAGAGACTGTTTTCTAGATTACTAATATTTTCCATAAATCATCATTAGAAGATGTGTAGCAGGATGTATTACAATGAATTGGGGGAGGCTTCATGTCTGCATGTTTGTCGGAGTTTGAAATGACAGTAAATTAATACAGAACAATCCTAAATTTTACTAATGGTATTCTTCAAAAAAAATTATAATGGCTGTACTGATATTATAGCTCCCTTATAATTTCACAGAGACATTTAGATAACTTTTGCAAACATATTTATATGCAATACTGATAGCACAAGTTCTTAAATGGGGACAGCTCTTTAATACCTTCCTTGGCAAAATGGTGCTTTGATTTACCACGGAAGGTTCCATGTCCATAGTCTCCTAATGCATAATCTGTCCAAGAGCAGGTGAGTGATGCTTGAATTTTTGAGGGGAAGCAGGTTCCCCAGGATACCCTGAGAAAGGGAAAATAGGTCTAACCTTCTGCTGAAGTGCAAAATTCCAAATGAGCATTTTGGCAGTGCGCTTAGATGGCCTCTCACAGGTCTGTATCTTGTTAATAAAGTTGAACATTTCAATGGGGATAGGCCAAACCCAAACTTATATAGAGACGCTTAATCTGCTAAAAGTGGTATGATGAGGTGATGCAGTCAAGCAGTCATTGTTTTGGGACATTCTCATCAGTCCTTTGAGAAAGATATGGATGAGTTACTGACAGCATTACTGTGTAGGGAAAGGCATCTTTTATCATATTATTTGCACATATACTTTGGTTTCACCTTTTCCCAGGGTGCTGACTGTATTCTTCCTTGCCTGATGAAGATTTCCATGTATAAAATGCCTGTGAGGGAGGACTTTCTGTCCTTAGTGGTCCCTGGAGAAGAGTGGTTAGTTTCCTTAGGATGTTACGTGGGAACTTGTTTATTTACACCGCAGCAACCTCTCAGTCAATCAATCAATACTTGACAGAAGGGCTACATGTATATTAACAGATGCAACATAATTTTGCAAATGTTGCTTCTGCTCTGTTGTCAAGGATAAAAACTACATCACATTGCATTAAAATATTTGCTACTGTATTGCATGCTTTGTCACAGAGGGTTTTTTTTTAATTTTCTCTTACCTAAATGGCATCTACATTCATTGAACTGTGACATCTCTTACTTTAAAAAGCCCTCAAGTAAATAATCTATTCACACTTCCATTTTTACGTAACAGAAATGTGTAAATAAATGAAATTTTGACAAAAAAAAAAAAAAAAAAAAAAAAGGAAAGAAAAGCTACTCACGCAAGTGTCATGTTGTTGCTCGGGTCCAGTCCAACNAAAAAAAAAAAAAAAAAAAAGAAAAAAAGAAAGAAACCAAAACAGCTGCCCAGCTGCCACACTTGCAGGAATAAAGATGCTGACTTAGGACTAAATCGTGTGTCCATTGATGAGCTAGTTAGATGGATGATCAAAGGTGATCTCTAGCTTATGTCACTGGAGGTGAGCAGCATCATTCAATGACCCACTTACTGAAGAAGAAACTTAAGCTCTAAGGGAGAGTTTTCTGGAGAGTATGAAAGACATATCAAATAGAGGCATATCTACGTGGAGGTCACTTTAGGGTGTTTGAGGAATTTTTTCAATAAAAATTTTTCATGAGTGACCTGTGCTTTTCAAAGGGGGAAGTGCTGGAGGAAAGGTTAGTTCCTTCCATCCTGAAAGCAGCCCTGTTGACTGGGTCATCAAGACAGATTTACTAAATATCCCAATGACAAGGGAAGTCACTCTGGATGTTGGAGTTCTAGACTGAAGTCTCTCCTTTGCTAGTACCCCAGACCATTTCTCAGCTGTATAGCTATCCGTTGTACTATTTAACAAAAGCCATTGTCGTGCTTTTACTCCACATAAACACGCGCTCAGTCCCCCTCATTGGAAAAGGGGGAGAGAATCGGAAGAGCGAAAGTGAGAAAACTCGTGGGTTCAGATACAAGAGTTTAATCAGTGAAGCAAAAGCCGCGTGCACAAGCAGCAAAGCAAAACAAGGCATTAATTCACCGCTCCCCATGGCAGGCAGGGGTTCAGCCATCCCCAGGGCAGCAGGGCTCCGTCACGCGTAATGGTGACTTGGGAAGACAAATGCCATCACTCTGAACACTGCTGCCCCCCCCCTTCTTTTTCCTCCCAAGCCCCTTATAAACTGATCATGACACCATATGGTATGGAATATCCCTTTGGTCAGTTTGGATCAGGTGTCCTGTCTGTCCCCTCCCAACTCCTTGTGCACTCCCCGCCATCCCGCCGGCAGGGCGGTGCGAGAAGCAGCAAAGGCCTTGGCTCTATGTAAACATCGCCCAACAACAGCAAAAACATCTCCACTATCACCGCTGCTTCCAGCGCAAATCCAAAACACAAGCCCATACTGACTTTCTTGAAGAAAATTAACTCTTCCAGCTGAAACCAGGACAGCCATGAATAAGCCACTGTTGGAACTGTTCTGACAGCAAATATCAAGAAACCTGCCCCAGAAACACCAGCAGGCTTGTGGTTTGTTCACTTACCTAAATATAATATGCAAGTTTAAATCCCAGTGAACTATGCAGAGGAGACTGGAATATACCTGGAGACTACCTTAGCTAACAGGCCATCGTGGGACATACAAACTTTTCTGACTCTTGACATGTTTTTGAGAAGTCTCTCTTGCCTTAGGGTAGAATAGGACAAGCATCTCAAAGTTATCTTCTTCCCAGCTTGAGTAAATAATGATATTTTGGATTTTTTTTTCTCTGTTTTTTCTTTGTATCCATGAGTTACTTTGTATTTTTGAAAACAGTTTTTCCAGTATGAATTAGGAGACGTGAATAAGTATGTAAAATTAGAGGGAAATAAAGCAAAGTTTATCATAATAGCGCTCTGATTTTCTTCCTACTTCAAACTAGGCTGGCCATGTGTGTGGAGACGATATAGATATAGTTGATGGACATCCCACTGGTTCTGTGAGAATATCCTTTGGCTACATGTCTTCATTTGAAGATGCACAGACTTTTTTGAAATTCATCATGGCCACCAGACTCTCCAAGTTGGACAATGAGATTCTCTTCCAGTCCTCGGTTACAAAGCTGGTGACTGAGTCTGTCCCAGATGACCACTCTTCCTTTAGCGGCACAGGTAAATTGTCTCCAGTACTACACATCTCGGACAGAGAACTCGGGAAAAGTAAGATGATTCTCAACTGGCAGCCACCAAAGGTTGAGGAGGAAAGCATAAGGGCAGCTGTTTCTGAGATTGCAGTGCCAACATGTAGAAGAGGTGGCAAGCCCATCACTGTCACCAACATTTACCTCTACCCGATCAAATCCTGCTCTGCATTTGAGGTATGTGCTTTGAACATTCTTAAATATTCATCTCAACCTTGTGTTTTTCCTTATCCCTGTCAGTTGTCAACCAGGAACGGCATGTGCACAAGATATTAGGAAGCAGGGTGTGGGTACCCATTTTTCCTTTTCTCCAGTTTCTAGGTTCAAGTGTTGCATGCTAAGGTACTTTGAAAGATTTTCAATTAGACTGAAGCTACAGGATGGGAATGTGTCTTCTCCTGTCCCCTCCCACCCAACAGGCAAATCTGCACATAATATGCAGTCTTGAAGAAAATAGTTGGATTTGCAAAACTCGACTAAAATATAATCAAGTAATTAGTATGCTTTTACAGAATGACATGTGATGGACTTGTAGGCATTGATGGGTAGGCAGCAACTGAGAAACAACTTGATTAACATGTTATAATTGAGAGGAGGCTGATTTACATTACAAAGAAATGTTATCATTAAAAATACATTTGCAACAGAAATATGACATTTCAGTGTTGCTGCACTATTTGAAAGTTCACTCTTTGAAGATTTTAATTGCTTTTTTACCAAGTTAATAATATCGTCACCTTAGCGGTGACTTTTTTTTTTAAATAATGCATGATGAAATAGGTGTATGGTCCACACATGACCTAGAATGTGACTCTGCTTAGTACCATACTGGGAAGTGATTTAATGAATGTCAATAACGGTATAACTTTCCCTATGAAAACTTGCTGGTGTAGGTCACTGTCTCACATCTGAGTGAAAATTGGGGTCATATCCAGTGACAAATCACCTGCATTTAAAATATGGCTTCTCCACTGATTTGATCATGATTTTTTTTTTACTCTTATTTGCAGGAAGAGGCTGGGGAATTAAAGCAAAGACTTAAATGATCAACAAAACATCTGTACTTTTAAATTTGGTTTGGTTTATGATGTCTTTAATTCAGAGGCGCAATTTTGAGCATTAAATGAGACCTGAACAAACAATTTCCACACCTTATTAACCTCCCACTAAATCAAACTGTTTAGAAAATCAAAGTAATTCCACATTTCATGTGAAAATGTTTTAACCTTTAGTTGCAGTTATTATAGCTGTATTACAGAAGCCCACTACAGAAGCTGCTGAAATATGTTGTAGCAGTATTCAGGCACCTTTGGGGTTAAATTCTATTTTTAACATGCAGTCTGGTGTTGTGAGATACATACCACAACATTCAGTGCTAGGAAGGCTTTGAAGTGATTGTGCCCAGAAGCAGGTAAGATGTACCTCAGCATGAAAGAAAGCTTATGTTTCTCCACAAGCTGAGCCAGGTTTCTTCTCTTCAAGCTCTGTGGGGGGAAACGACTCTAGGTAATAAATTCATGCAACCCTCGTACTCCCTGGCCGACAGAACTGCAATTTTATATGGAGGTGGAAAATCCCCATTCCTCATGCGTAATTCTTGTTCCAGGCAATGGGCCCAGGGTTCATCTTACCTCAATTTACACCTCCAAAGTTAGATAGTATTCTCTAAGCAGTGAGAGATGGATACATGCTAATTCATCTTATTGTAAAATAGGCATCAGCAGTAGGAAAAATGAATTATTCCTGGATATTTCTGTCTCTTTCCATTGACTACAAGAAGAATCCAAGGCAACTTGGATTACACAGCTAATACTAGCTAATTTGAACAGTTTAAAAATACAGATATTAAAATTCCAACTGCATTCTGAGGTTTAGTTTTGCATGCCTAGAATCATTTTTGAAGTCCAGTATATTCTAGTTTGATATTTTTTGACAACAAAGTTTTAGTTGCATTGGAAGTCAGTAAGCTAAGCACTGTCACAGCCTGTATTGCCAAAGAGTAATAGACAATTAAGTATATACTGGCTTTAGTATATGTTACTGGGTGGGACTGCAAGTTTGCTATCAGTAGCAATTGTTTTCCTCCTTTTCTCAAAGAGCATTCTTTCTGCATTTCCACTTAGTTCACAGAAGATACGAGTACATGTGAAAGAACAATAGAAGTTGACCAATGAAATATGATGAAAAGGGTTTTCAAGGTTTAAGGACAGCAGGCCAGGAGATGAAGCCAAAAGATTGATTGATTGATTTTCATTATTTTCAGTATTGAAGTAAATCCCCAAAGAAATGTATTTGCTTTCATGTTCATCCTGTTCAGCAGGTATTCTTCAGGATTTTGTTCCCAAAGGTCTGAGTGACACTTCTAGACCTGTTGAAAATTCATAATCAGCCTGTGAAAAATCTGTCAATCTCATTGTCTGCCTATAGAAGAGGTCCAAGTGGCAGCCCATCAGTTGTAATGAGCTTTAAAAATCAATTAATCCTATTCTAAATCAAGCAGTGGCTTGGTCTCTTCCTGATGGCTAAAAATAGAAGAGAAAGCCAGTGGTGCCAGAACCCACATCATGACTAACTGCAGAGTGCATCACCCACCACAAATTTATGTATGTCATTACTGCAACTTCAGCCTGTATCGCCATGCAAAGGGAAAATAACTCATGTCACATGCCACTGGAGTTTGAAGCAAGATTTGCTAGAGAAACCTTACCACAATTAAATGGAATCAAATCCTGAAAATAATATTGCTTTCTAAAATAATGATTATACTAGCATTTCAAGACTTCACAATGAAAAGACTAAATCCTATAAAAATTATTCCTTTGCCAGTCTCTTAGTGGTCTTTGTCATACAGACTTCACACTTAACATTATATTATATTATATCCTTACTTTAGTAGACTCATAAAATTCCAAATTAATAAGTATGTTGCTTGCAGTTTCCTTGGTCTTTGGTTAGAATCGAAGAACTGAAATTCAGTTCTATGTTTTAAATCTAAAATACCTTTAAATGCTTTGTAGTTGTTGGAAAGTTAGAAAAATATTTTCCCAATTAAAAGAAGTGACCTAATTGTGGGCTTCTAGTATCTAAAGGGGGTCTACAGGAAAGACAGAGAGGGACTATTGTTAGGGAGTATAGTGATAGGACAAGGGGTAATAGGTTTAAACTAAAAGAGGGGAGATTTAGATTAGATATTAGGAAGAAATTCTTTCCTGTGAGAGTGGTGAGGCACTGGAACAGGTTGCCCAGAGAAGCTGTGGAGGCCCCATCCCTGGAAGTGTCCAAGGCCAGGTCGGATGGGGCTTTGGGCAGCCTGGTCTAGTGTAGGGTGTCCCTGCCCATAGCAGGGGGTTGGAACTAGATGGTCTTTGGGGTCCCTTCCAACCCAAACCATTCTATGATTTTATGAAGAATTTGTTCTCCATTTTTATCAGTTATAGGGTTGCTCTAAACCAGTTGGTGTGAAAAAGTGAAAGTGGTTTAGATATTGGGTGGCAATAAATTCATTCGGTTTGTGATGGATCCTTGAGATCAGAATCTCATAGATTTGTAAGTTCAAATCCTCCAGCTGATATGACTTTTTGCATGTGTAGTAAATGGTCTTTATTGTAAGTACATGGTCTCTTGCATTTACCTAAAATAATATATGTAGTGGAAAATTCCAGCTAACCCTGTGTGCAGGACCCAGCCCTCTGCCAGTGAAGTCTGCATGATGACTTACTGGTTGCAAGATAGATGACTTGATGAGTAGCAGTAGGACAAACTCAATGAGGATGTGAGTACAAGCTCACAGCTGTTTGATCTTCTCTTTAATGTCACATAATTCCAACCTTAGTGATTCTATGATTCTATAATCTCCTCTCCTAAACTCTGATTTCTCTGCTCTGTTCTAAGTGTTTTAATACAGGAGGTGCTTGACCTCCAGAGAAAATGAGAGTGAAGAGCGCTTTGGAAGCTGGGAGGAAGAAGCTTGGCCTGAAGGTCATCAGCTCACTGCAGGTTGATTAGTTCCTACAGGGTTTTACAACGTGTTCCTGGCCATGGGACAGTCTCTGTTCTTTTCCCTACAATTATTTTTTTAAATGGGGAGAAGCAGAGAAGAGGAATAACCTCTATCCCAGACCACTCTTTTCTCCTTTTCCAACATAAAAACGAGTTTTAAACATGCATTTTTAAACATGAACATCTCTCATGTCGATGAATTTTGCATAATTACATAATGCAGTGTGCCCGGTGAAAAAGGTTAGAACTTTAAACATTAATAACTTTATTATTCTTGCAGTAGATTTCAGACTATAAAAATTGCATCTCAACGCAGAAGACAAATTAGCTTTTAATTTGAAATACAATGCAAATTCCTAGTGATCAGTGGATAAATTATATGTAAGACCACTAACATTTTTAAACTTGCATAATTTAAAACCTATTTAGTGATTCCTTTAATGTGTTTGAAAATTGTGCTAGCCTTCATGATGACATTACCATGAACTATGAAAAAATGCAGCCCAGTATGTTTTAAAGAAAATTCGGGGCGGGGGGGGGAACCAACACAAAACCAAAAACATGGTTTTGCAATGGATATTTTTGTGTTTCAAGAGGAAAAATAGACTAAGGCAAACAGGACAATACAATGTACTGGCTGTACTATGCAGTGATCCTTGCTTATGACAGGTAGAGAAGACCTTATGTTGGATGATTAGTCCACCTTCTGGAAATGAAAGTGTGTGCTAGCATCTATCATGTAATTAAGTAAATTCATGGTGTCTCTGCTTTCTTTCTGCCCCTCCGCTTCTAAATTGTCTCAGTAGCCAGAATTGGCTGGACAGCTTCAGGGAACTGAGGTAGTTTTATTTTACTTCACAGTAAGCTTCATTGGTTGCTTTGCTTCACTGTATTGGTTGCCTGAATATTGGTATTTAGTGACATTTGTCTGCCCTGCCTGACCTCCTGCTGCTGGTCCACCAGGATGTGGATTGTCTTTGCAGCCTGTGTCATCTCTTCTAGCCTTGGGCAGACATCTCAGACGTAATCCAGGGGAGCCATATTGAACTGCTCACGTCTCAGATGAAAGCAGAGGAGGCAGAATTTGCTTGAACCACTCTCAGTCAGTTGCTTGTAATCATTTAACAATCCCTTCAGGTTTTTGTTCTTGCTGGTTTTTTAAATAATGGCAGGAGGCAGTGTGCACAGGTCACAATCCTCAATACTTAGAAATGTCTATGTTCTTCCCTGCTCATCTCCAGCATCAATATTAGCCACTCTCTCTGCAAGGCAGGGTACACAGTTACTCTGCTGTTGCAGCCTTATTTATTGGGGTCCTAGCAACATATGGAATACAGTCAGTTGAAGAGCGGAGAGGAGGTAGGGCGCTTGAGAGTGTACAGGGGACATCCACGAGAGACCAAGGACTCACTGCTGGACACGTGTAGGTACAATTCTTGTTGCAATAGCAAATACCCAGGGGAGGGAGAAAAATGGGCTGAGGTCCTATAGTCGTGTGCTGCATCTCGGAGTGGAGCACAGAGCTACTTGTCATTTTATTGGGCCTACCAGGGGTATTTTGTATGGAATGTGTTGATTATTTCCCAGTACCTGCTACCTAGTCAGCTGAGCTTTCTCCATGATGCCTAACAGCATGGAAGAATTAACTGAAACTCTGATTAAAGAGAGAATGTTTTGTTTTGCTCATAAAACCTCTTGCCTTCAATGAAGGGTAAGCAAACACTTAAGCTGTTTCCTGAATAAGATTGCAGTCCTAAAGTGGAACCAAAACAACTGAATGTTACAATAGGGACCTAGGAATCATTGTCTTCATGCACTTTTTCTGTTTTTCTATTCCTTTAGTTTATTCTGCTTGTTATGTCTTGCAAATCCTGTAAAGATCTGTTGGATCCATGGGAGAACGTATTACCAGTTAGTGATCTTCCGTTTGGGAAGGCAGATTTGTTAGCAGGAGCTCTCAGATGATCACCAGCTGTTAAAATGCATTTTGTAATTTAATTATACAGTATAATGAAAAAAAATACCAGCCTTTCCAAAGAATAATTTCCAGCAAGGACAAAAGTCTGTACTTCAGCTGATATTGCAGTCTTTGGGCTATGATTCCTCTCCTAAAAAGACAGGCAAAAGTTCACACCATCCAAGTGCTGACAGTTTGAGGCACTTGGGCAGTGTGGCTTCAGATGACACTGTCAGACTTAAAGTTTCCTTTTTTGACTGGATTTTTCATCCATGCTCACATAAAAAACTGCCAAAAAAATATTATAAATCAAGTAGATTTATTAAGTACATTTCTTCTCTTTATTTTTTTTCCATGTTATTTTGTGTATCCCATACACTTGATAGCACTGTGTCCAAATTATTTAGAGGGACTTGTTCAACTTCAATGCTTAAAGTTCTCCATTGCAGAGTGCCTGCCCTCAGCTTTCTCTAGTCAGGCAGCTGGTATCAAGCAGCTGCTGTGGGCTCTTATAAAACCTGGAAAAGTTTATAAGAATACAATGTTGTGGTTCTATGGGCTTTTGGATAGGCCACATGCTAAACAAAACCATGACTTTTAATTAATCTAACAAGTGCTTCTAGCCATGCTTTTCTTCAGAGCATCAGGCTGTGCATGACATATCTTTTTCTCAAGAATTTTTGCTCAAGTATTTTGCTAGTTAGTTCATGCGAGCTGCGTGAAGTTTCTCTACAAGAATTCAGCAAAGTTCAGCTGTAGTTAACTTTTCTCTGTACTTAGCTGTGATTAGAAATCATACCTGAGTTGAAGCAATATGTTTAAATGCCTGGCTTTATTTTAAAAGAATAGTATTAATATTTTAACATTCTGAAGGAGAAAGCAGCTATTAATATCACCCAAAGGCATTACTAAAATTACTCTCTTTTTGGATTTCAAGATTACCATCTGTGTAGCATCAGTAACAGATGTTCTTTTCACCAGAAAAATGTACATGAAAGCAAGGACAATATGCTTCTATAGGCTATTGGATGTAGAGAGTGTTATAGAAGTAATGGAAGAACAGATAGCAAAGGCGATGTGTTTTGTTGTAAGGGTAACTGGAGAAATTACTATGCTCCTAGCTAAACTGGAAACCTCACTGGTGGAGGTTTTCTCAAATGGATTCACTGATAAAGTGGTTCCAGTTTTGTGAAACATATGAAAGTTTTTTCAGAATTTTGAATTTCACATTTTTCTTGACTTTTTTTTGGTTGGTTTTGCCTTAATTCATGCAACTCCCATGAAATGTCCGTGCTTTGTAAATTAAAAGGAAATTATTGGGGGGAAGGTCCTAAAAATGAGTGAGTATAAAACTGAAAACCGTTTTCAGAGTCTTTGAGAGGTTGTTTACTCTATTCTCATAGCTCTGTTAAATCAAAGTGTATGATAATATGTAACAAATTGTAGTAACTCCATTTTGTTTTGTCAGCTTTGTGCAGTGATATCTTTATCTTTGATTTGCAATTAAGGTTTCTTTTATTAAAGGCTGACATTGGCTCACACAAGTTTTCCTGATTTCAAAGTATTTCATTAACTGTTTCTTTCCCCCCTCTTTTCTTTTCAGCATGAATCTGTCAATGCAGCTAACATTTTCTGAACCTTTGTATCCCCTCCTGATGCTTTTCCAGGTTACAGAATGGCCAGTAGGAAACCAGGGTTTGCTGTATGACCGTAACTGGATGGTTGTAAACCAGAATGGAGTCTGCATGACTCAGAAGCAGGAGCCAAGGCTGTGTCTTGTAAATCCCTCAATTGACCTGAAGGAAAAGGTTATGGTCATTCAGGCAGAAGGTTAGTAATCAGTATCCTTTTCTCCCCTTCATTAATTCATGTTGAACTTCCAGGCAGAGATACCTGCATGCACCCACCAAACTACTGAATGCTGCGTATGCCCTGTGACTTCAGGGACAAATTCTGCTACCAGCGGTGGGCAAAGAAAGACCAGGCTGTAATGTACAGCCTGGAGCAGTTTTCTAGCTTGTTGTTGGGATAGGCAGAGCATAGACAGTGAGTCCCTATGTGTAAACACAAAGTGGATGCTGCAGGAAGGAGTAATGAATTGACAGATGTGGAAATTTACTGACTAGTCTAACTCTCCACATCATGAAGTCCATCAGCCTGAAGAGACTGTTATTGCTGCAAAATTAAAGGAGTCTAACATCAAACACCCTGGCCAAAAACTTTTCCATTTTATAGCTCTTCTACTCCTTCCAGCTGTGGGACTAGAGAGTTAGAGTCTTCAGTGGAAATTGGTATGAATTAAAATAAGGACCAGACACTATTTAGCTCAGTTAAATACTTGCACTAGCAGGCAACTATTTCCTGATGTTTGGGCTTCTTTAGATTCATCAACACCCTTTTTGTTTTCTGCTGAGGGGAAAGAAAGAAAAAAAACTACAAAAAGTATTACAGAAAGCCCTCTGCTACTTGCGGGTGCAAATTATTTATTTTGCTAGCAGTGCTGTTAGAACTGAACGCTGGAACAGGTTTGTCTTCCACAAAAGCCATTATTAATGCTGAGTTTGCATGTAGCTGAGTGGTGTTCATCATTTCCCTGGGGTCTAACATTTACTCAGCCTGTATGTCTTAACCATTAATAATATATGTACCCACATTTTCAGCAGCTAGAGCAAAACAAGGGAACCTATGTTCAGATTTTTCACCCTTTACTAGAAATCCGTATGAGTGGATCTGTAACTACAGTCTCCCTTCTGTTTGTACATTACAGTTGTCCTTCCCATCTGTCTGAGTACTCTTTATAACATTAATTCTGGCCAGTTGATTTCTTCTGCCTGAAATACATTTGTCAAGTATACATTTGGGTACTTCTACCAGTCTGGTGCGATTTTTTGTGTGTGTTTCAGATCCCAAACACAACCTGGTTTCTTCTCAGGTATTCCAGATAGGTTCATTGGCCCAAACATGGCTATTTTCCACTCTTCCCTCTATAACCATTCTTTGAAAAGGTATTGTTAATTCATTTCAGTTCTATGTGGAGCACCCTGCACCTCAAATTTTTGTAGAACAGTTGCGTAGACAGCCTTCTCTCATATTTAAATTACCAGGTGCATCAGAACTAATTATTTCTCAAAATTCAGTTCCTTTCCATCTCTCTTCCTTTCTGCCCATACCTCTTGCTTGCAGATATAGTGTAGTCTTGTTCAAACCTTCACCATATATCCTTCACGTTTTCAGAGGTTCAGCTCTGTTGGACCTTTTGATTGCTTCATTCTGCTCTTCTGAGTATGCTCTTAATATTTTCCTTGCTAGTACCACATTGTTCTGACAAATGCATATCCATTAGTATGTTTGCCTGTCAATAGTATCTGCACTGACACACTTCAGAGAGTCAGGAAGAAGCTTTGTCAGACAGAAATGACAGTCAAGACACCCATTTCTCACTGAGATTTACAATCTCTTGCCATAGCTAGTGCCAGGGTGAAATTCACCTTTAAATCCTACCTTTTACTTTGTGTCATTTTTGGAGTTTTCACTGTCATTCACCTTCCTTCCTACGAAAGCGAGAATCATTTCCACCCAGAAGTGATTGACCAAGTCTATGGATCACTTTTCACCCAAAAGTGATTGATCAGGTCTCCAGTGTGCTCTAACAGAATCATGGCTGGCATTTATTTATAGCCTGCTTTGGTACAGCCAGTATGTAGCATTTTATTCTTTGTATAATGACTGTAGATACCAATCATCTTAGCCCATAAGGTGGTTTGGGCCCTCTTTTTATAACAGTCCTGCTATTTTTCACTCTCATAGTGTACTTGCAACCTGTGGTATTTTTTTCAAGCTTGACAGTGAGATAATGGCTCTCATTTGCTTTGGGAGACTATGCCAGAGGTTACTGCTCATGCGATAGCACAGTGATGGGAACACATAGGAACCAGCAGGGTAAGCCTGAGCAGATAAGTCTGTAGGAAGTTGTTCCAATATTTATTCTGTTTTCTTTCCTCTTACCTGCAGTCTAAATGCATTATTTGTTTGTTTGTGTTAAATTTTTAATTTTTTCTTTTATCCCTTCACATACATGGGTCATCGTTATATCTCCCACTAAAATAATTTAATGGCAGTCATTTAATTTATTATGTTGACTCTTTCCTCGAAAATCCCATACTAATGACTGTCGCTTTTGTCACCACTCAGTAGTTTGTCGCTAGTGTAGGACCTGAAGCTGAAGGCCGTGTGTGTAGCTGGAGCAGCGATCAGTGCGGTGAGGAGCAGTAGACCTCTGATGAGCAGGCTGGCTGTGGTGCGGCTCAGAGCCTTCACTGCCCTATGCCGGTGGCTAACGGCATTTCAGATTTGTAGTACTTAGCCTGCCGAGTACAGCCATGTCTGGGTCTCTTCCAGCTTTGTTGTTTTGTGAGTTATTTCTCCCACCAGATGCCTCCCACCCAAACTGCCTTTCCTCAGCTTCAGCAGCATGCATCTTCCCAAGATAGGTTTTGTTTCCTCCAGCTCCCTGTCTCTTCCCCCTGTCCTCATAGTCCCCGTGCAGTTTCTGTTTGTCTCAGTGTGATGGGGACATATCTGGTGGTGAGGAGTGGGTAAGGAAGGCAACAGCGGTGAAAGAAAAAAAAAAAAAAGAAACAAACCTTTGAGCTGCGTATTTACCGAATCCCCCCACTCCAGTGGATGTTAAAACCCGGCGGCTCCCAGCTGACTGACTGACAACTGCAGTCAAGTTAGCTGCCTTCCTCCTGCGCCTCTGCAAGGGCTCCGTAACCACTCTGCTTTCTCTACCAGTTTCTCTGCTATCATCTGCGCTTTTCTCATTGTGAGAGCAGGCTGTGGCAATCATCTCCATCTAGAGCGTGCTTTGCAGTCTGGAGGTGTCTCTCTCCAGTAGAGAGAGCCTAAAGCAACCGTGCTGCTGGATTAGGTGCCTCCGGTAAGTGCCTAAAATCAAGTGGTGTGAATCCCACATAGCTGAATTATGTGGCATTTGTATAGAACATTTTGCTGTTACTCTATTAGATTATGGTGAAGGCTTTTATCCATGCCACTTTTCAAACATAATGAGCCTGTTCTCTCTCCCCCTCTAGGCACGTGCTTTCCTCTCCCTCTAGAACTCTTCATTAGTAGAAAATTTGTTTATGACTATTTTATTTCAACATGGTTTAATATTCTCTGTCTTCTTTGTCCAACAAAATAAATTTGTCAGCATGATTTAGTGTGGCAGTAACTACTTTAATACCTTCATGCTGAATCGTTTCTTTGCTAAGAAAAGTTCCAGATTCTTTCTTTAACCCCCCTGTGTAGCATGTCTCCATAGCCCGTCCAACAACCTGCTCTGGACGGGCAGACCCGCTGTCTGACTGACCCGGCTGTGCAAAACTGCTGTCACTGTGGGTAGCCACAACAGTCAGGCGGGGGCTTTAGACAAGGCCAAAACTGCTTGAAGGCTTCACACCTTCCCTGGCACGCCTGCAAAATTGGTTGACTTGCATGGCATCCTCATCCCTGAGGAAAGGGGTAAGTGAGAGCAGAGGGAGAGGAAGCAGTTAATGGTTAGGCTCTGTGCAACTTAAAGGTGGGCAGGAGCAAGTGCCTTTATTTCTAAAAGTCGTATTACTTGAGTGGGAAACAAGGGAAATCTTGTTGTCCTGCTCCACCGAATACATGATTACACTGGGCTTGTTCCTTCCTGACAGACACAAAAGTAATCCAAACAGAATTTGGCTGAGAATACATTTCTGTAGAAGACTAATTTCTCTTTCCATTTCAGCTAACAATCAGCATTACTCTGGCAAGTAATGCCCAGCATTCGTTTGCCGCTATGCAGAGGGAGAAATTTTGAGAGTTGTGAAGGCCCTTCAAAATATTGGAGTAGAAAGATGTTAGCAAAACTGAGCAACTAATTACACTTTGTGGAGTTTATTGTGCTTTCAAATAGTCATGTGTTACTGGCAATAAAAATAATGGGAATTAAGTGCATACACTGACGAAAGAATATACATGAATAGTTTATATTTCAGTCTATTGAAATAACAGACCTCTAATTTTTCTCATTGACTGAAAATAGGAGCTATAAAGAAAAGAATAATTTTTTTTATATTAATACTGTGAGCACATCTGTGAATTTTATTATCAAGCAAATGACCATGGAGAATGACAGCTTTTACATTTTAGTAACTGGCAATATTCTGCTTTATTTTTTTGCCTTAAGATAGAATAAAATCGTAATTAACAATGTTTAACTGACCTAAACATCACTGTAAAATGTGTACTGTTCAATAAAAATGTGATACACTTGCTTGTGTATAGAAGCAGGGCTTTTTAAAGCCCTGACACTCTATTTTAAGAAATTTTGTGCGTATGCCTTGCTTAGAAAGTATTTTTAAAAGATATAATAGGTAAGGAACTGTATAGGATGAAACCTTTCAAACTCTTATTTTCCAGAAGGAATGATGCTAAAGTTTAATTTTTTTTCAAAGTACAAGAGTATTAATTCTAGTTTATATAATAACATTGGCTTCTTTTTCAGGTTGTTGCAAGCAAGTTTAATGCATTTATTACTTACATGTTTTATTTTTCTAAGTGAACCTAGCTTTTCCTCCTCTGTCTTTGCTCCTCAAGGATACTAACATCATTAGCTGAAAAAGGAGTATAAGTCTTTATGTACTGAAAACTTGTGTGGAACAGAGCTGATAATGATTCTCAACTAAATTTCTTTACTCTTCAGAAGAGAATAGAACAATTTGATTTCACCGTATCACAGAGCTGGTAGAGCTTGATTCCTATTTGTACTACAGTAACATACACAGGAAGTATTGAGTGAAATCAAAACATGCTGGTATAAAACTGGGCTACAGGAGATCAGTCTTTGCTGTTTTATGTTGCAATGTAATGGAAAAGAGTTGGATTCATTGCCCCTACACAGTAAAACTCTCTGTTCGTCATTTAAGATTATTGCTTTCAATTAACAGAAAGCAAAATAGTACAGCTTTTCTTTTGGTTCTGGTAAGCCACAGTAGCCTTTCCATCTCTTTGGCTCATTCTGTTCATGATAAGAAAACTGTGGAATAAACTGTTAACACAGATCATTACTGGGGATTCCTCATCTGGTTTAGACTTAGAGATGGATAGATGGGAATATTTCTCTCATTAGTGGTTTCCATACATTTTATCTTTAAATTACTGTAGTTTTATGACACTTTATATTTCTTTCCTTGAACAGCCTGTGCTTATTTTTTCCCCATCTCCATCTTTCATCTTTAATCTTGTATCTTTCTGATCACTCCATCCTACCACTCAAAAAAAAAAAAAAAAAAAACCCAACCTGTCAGTGATTAACCTAATCTCCTTATTTGCTAGAGGCACAACAGTGATAAACTCATCCTTTCAAGAGAAACCATGACAGAGGCAGTAATTCTGTGCCAGCTTTGTTGCCTGAGATGCACTGAGAATTACGTTACTGAAAGCTGAAATTGCGTATTCCTTAATGTGGTTTGGGTACCAAGGTCATCTGCAGCCTTTGCTCTTTGCATTATCGTTTGGAGACACCTGCAGGCAGAGAATATAATTCTAGCAAAGAGAAAGAGGCTTTTTGTCACATGCTATTTGGGAGGCTCCTGTGATTGTGAACAGGTGCAAAAATAAGAACTTTTTTCATGACCCTATATGTTTCTGCATAAATTGGTTTTTTTAAAAAGTATGGTTTGCTCTCTGCCCATCTAGGTATGGACCCAATATCTGTATCACTAGAAGAAAATACTGAAAAAGAGGCTGTAATCTGTGAGAGTAAAGTCTGTTCACACAGGTGAGTGAAAACAGAGAAGAATCAAAGCTGAAAAATCACCAACATTCAGGACATGATCGGATGGGCATGCAGGGGCAGAAGACCTTAAAAAAAGAGGGGGAGGATTGAAAGCAATGAATGACTCAGTGGAGCAGAAGACAGATTTAGATAGGTAATTTGGCATGCCCAGCATGTTTGGTAGAAAATACTAAAAAATAGTGAAAATTAAAAAGCGGGGGAAGCATGGTACAAGAGACAGTGATGACTTGGCACTCACTTGAATAAGGGAGATCTTTGTTTTACTTGCAGCAAGGATGAGAAAAGGGAACGATGTCCCCAGTTACTTCCAAATGCCAACTGGGGGCCTCAGCAGGACTCTAGAATTCAGCTCCTTCATTTGACAGTAATGATGCTGGCAACTTTGCCCATTTCATGCCGTGCAGATTCAAAACTGCTAGAACCTGCTGAGGTTATAAACAGCTTTCCATATTTACAACCCTTTTTAATTTTGTTTTGACCACCCGTGTTGATCAGTGTCCCCTTAACAATCTTGGGAAGATTGCAGTGAGTGTGTGAAATAACATTAACTCTAATCAAGAGACATCCCACTTCAGTGAAATATAATATTTTGAATAAATTAATTTCCTATCAGTGAACTTAAGTGTTTATCCATCATATTTTCTAAGTACTTCCCAGTCTCATTAAGTTTCTGAGTGGCAGTATATCAAGTGCCTTCCTAAAGTACATTTGCATTATCTACTACGTTTCTTTTCACCAAGTCTCTTGTTAAGTCCAACTAAAAGAGCCACTTACAGATTTACATCTTTCTTTAACCAAGGTATAATAATTCTTTGTAACCCTCTACATTTGCTTCTCTGAGGGTAATATATAAACAAAGCGGGAGAAGACCTGGCCATTTTCCCCATGTAGCCGTGCAGGAAATGACCTTTTCTACTAGCTATTCAAATGATAAAGAGGATCTTTTCCTCAGAAGGGTATTTTCCTCAGGTAGTGGAATTCACCCAAGAGACATTTGTTTTAACCATCTGTCCCACTTCCCTTAATGTTGACTCATCCTTAGCCTCCCCATGGTTAGCCCATCTATTCCAGGCTGTAAAATATCTGAGGTTAATCTTTCTGTCTGCATACAATTTGCTGCCATACTCTTTATTGTCGCCTGTCTTTCATGTCACTGACTGTGTCATTTTTAAAGTATGAAATAGGAAATTTTCATGTTGAACTGCTTGGAGTTCTGGGGAGTAAGAAAAAGATGGAATGACAATGAAAGGCGAGATACCAGACTAATTGCACAGAGTGGACTGTGATTAGCAAATACACAAGACAGGAAGTAAGGCAGAATGAGTGGACAGTGTTGATGAGGCTCTGAGACTGCTCCAAGATCCAACAGCACTTGATGCCAGGTTCCCATGTTTCAGCAGGGGAGCCTCTGGGCCCAAAAAATGAGAAACAGGAGCAAAAGAGTGCTTTGCAGTAGGACAAGAGGTGATTTGTGGTGTGGGATCTTTTCCACAAAGTGTCTAAGATGAGCAGTGGGATCAAAAGTCTTCATTAAAAGGCTTTTATTCAAAGGAAACCCCTACTGAAGGCATTTTCCACTTATTAATTCTGCTCTCTGACACTGTGATTTCATCCAGTTCTGTTGGCTGAGGTGGTTACTCTGAATTTACACTGAGACAGCCGAGAAAAACACATGATGTAGAATCTGCAAGCAATCACACAAGGGAGTTTAATTTCACAGCAGCCACGGAAGTGTAATGGGCCCAAGTTTCCTTTGTGAAGCAATTAATTAGTGTTAGCCTTCATCTCAGCAGCGGTTGTCCATCAGAATGTGCTGCTCACATCGGAGGGACATGGCTTTCTGGCATAAACAGTGGACAGATGCAAGTAGAAGCTAGTGATGTTAAGGTTATTGATGTTGTAGAAGACCTTAAATGCTCAAGGTTAGTGCTCTACTGAAATAGGCAGGAGCATAGCCTCCTCTTTGACAGACCACAATATCAAAGAGATCAAGGGAAGGATGTCCGTGGTGGAGGAAGACAAAGGTATAGTTAAAGAAAAGGTGAACTGAGCTTGTTGTGCATGTGAGTATGTATTATATCCCTTGGGATCAATATTCAGACTTCAGCTGTCCTTGTTTCTTGTTCTATAAATTACGTAGCTAGAGGGACCAGCTGTACCACACTGAAGCTAGGTGACATGATAGGAAGATGAGTGGGGAACTCAAGGCAAACAGCAAGTAAAATCTGAGACACTTCCTTTATAAATTGCCTGACATGTGCCAAATGAAATGTAATGCTGACAGATGTAAAATAATACTCCACAAAAATAAACACAAGCAGAAAATGAGTAGACTTGAGCTACAACAGAAGGACTTTGAACAAGACCTTGAAGAGATGATGCTACTTGCTCAGAAAATGGCCTGATGATAAGAGAAAACAATTCAAAACCACAGGAATCTTGGAATAAAAAAAAAAACCTACATAGTGACATTTGATGAAATACTAAGAACGCTGTGTGTCTCTAACTCAGCCACTGTGACTCAAAATAGTAACCAAATAAAAAAGAGGGCAAAATTTTGTTCCTGATTTATACGGCATTAAGCCCAAGCAGGCTGCTAGAGGCAATTGGCTCAGGAGAGAATTTAAATACCCCTGGCACCTCCGTTTGCATGGGAAAAAATATCTGGGGAGTTTGCTTCACCTGTACTGTGACGATGGAAGATTCACGCTTTGTCATAAGCAGCTTTCTCCCTAACACACTGACCAGCAAGGACACAAGAACCACTCAGCTCAGACTATGAAATCTCATGTGGAGACTCACCTTTTGGCCTCTTTCTTGCCACGGTGCCTGCATCTCATAGTGCCAGGGTTTCATTTCAGTTCTAGGACATAGCTGGCTAGATGCAGCTGTGGTTGGCATCTGTCCCGTCTCACAGCAGGGAGAGGGATGCAGAGCTGCAACACAATCAAAGTTCAGAGCAACCGCTGAAGAGGCATCTGATCCCTGCAGGATTAAAAAAAAATCTCTTTGATTTCGCTTGTGCTGGCTTTCTACCTGTGTAACTTAGCTGAACCTACAAAGTGGTTCACAAAGCCAAACTCCTTCCTCTCTCAATCCTAGGGCTTAGCATTTTTTGCTGTGAAGAGCCGTTTTCTGGTTTCACAGAGCAAATGGTCTCCATGCAGATCATCTTCTTTGGCTGGATAGGATGAAAAGGTGAGCATAGGACCACTGCTACCTCACTTTCCTTACTACAAGAATCCTGCCGAGATTGGCATGAGAATTTCACAGATTCATAGAGCAATGGGGGTTGGAAGGGACCTCTGGAGATCATCTAGTCCAACACACCCCCACCCCCACCCCCCGGCTAGAGCAAGATCACCTACAGCAGGTTGCACAGAATCATGTCCAGATGGGTTTTGAATATCTCCAGAGAAAGAGACCCCACAACCTCTCTGGGCAGCCTGTTCCAGTGCTCTGTCACCCTCACAGTAAAAGTTTTTCTTCATATTCAAGTTGTATGTCAGCCAAATCTCCTTTTGTAATCAGTGAAGAGAGTGAGATTCATCCCATCCTGAAGCCTAATACGGATAGGAGCTACTTACCTCTTCCCATTGTCTGTGAGGGGAGCCCAGATAAAATTTTAAGATTGCAGTTAAGATTACTCAGGGCTGAGGAATCCAATGGCAAATAGAATCACTTCCCAGTGGTCTGATCTGTGCCCTTCCTGAACTGAGAGAGGTGATCTCAAAATCCTTCTAGGAGCCAGGTAAAGGCGGCAAATCTAATTGCCACCCTTGCATAACTCACTAGACAATTTACTAGTAATGGAAACCATCTTTAGATAGAGAAATACTTGGGCTCTGGTAGTAGATCCATGTTTTAATGTGGAGTGTCTCTACTAATATGAGTTAATTTAGGGAATTAACATCATTGCACCTGATGGGATCATTAAAAATCACACACAGTGTGGCACAGTGGGGCAGTCTTAAATTCAACTCATATTAATCCTCTTTGTTTTAGTAAAAAGCAGAGATGAGAGTAACTTTTTCATAGCTGTATTGTAATATTGTAATATGGGCTACCAGTTACTGTACTTCAGAGTCAGTGTCTTGAGCATTATGATTATTTAATCCTTTATTCCACAGTAATTTTCTGCATAAAACTAAATTTGACCTCGTGAATATTAACTTCAAGACTAACAGTAAAGTTGAGGAAACTGGGAGATAAAATTATGCAGAACTTCACATCTCTTGTTTTATCACTCATCAGACAATACAGATTCTGTATTTTGTATTGGAAGAAGTGGAATAAACATCTTTGTAATTCGTCTTCAGTTTTGCAAATTAGTGTTTGGGCAATCAGATTTTAAGTCCCTCTTTTTTTGTAATAGGGTAAAAACATATGACTGTGGAGAAAAAATTGCTGGCTGGTTCTCTATGTTTCTTGATCGTCCATGCCGCTTGATAAGACAAAGTTCAGACATGAAAAACAGATCGCATCAGAAAAATACAAAAGGTATGTTGTCGTTCTTATAAATATTTGTGATTCCTCACTTAGTATACATCAGGCTCATGGACTTCATATTGACTATATAATTACCCTGCTAAGGGGTGAAAGAGTCACACAATATTGATCTAGTAGGTTTCAAAGGGTACGTTTATACCTGAACTGTGTTTATGCTGCCCTTCTACTTCTTACATTTAGTGCAAATGTACAGACACACCAGGTTTTTTTATCATCATGAGCATGATTTTGTCTGGAAACTCAATGATCATTTTGAAAAATGATCATGAAAAATCTATAAACAAAGAATTTATTTTTGGACTAAATTTCATTATTAAAAAAAAGGATCAAATGGCAAGGGCATTGAAAATCCATGGCTATTGTTCTTGCAAATTGTTTTATAAATTGGGTGAAATCTCAGCTCTGTCTCAGTTTCTAAAAGCATCGCATCATTATCATTTATAGGTTTGAGGGGATTTTTGGAATCTTTCCTTAGTGTCTGGAGCCGAATGAATAATTTTTTAATGAGAATGAGCAAGAGGTCAAAGGAAAGATGAGGTGAAATTAGTAGTGTAATCTTTGTAATGTTTAATGATCATTTGAGAACGTTGGATTGATTTTTTTAGGTCTGGCATCTGCTACCAACATCTCACTCTCTCTTGTGAATGAAGCACAATACCTCCTGATAAATGTAGCAAGCATTCTGCAGCTGAAAGAACATATTTCTGCAAGGTAAGATCCTTCTGTCTCCAAATGTCTCTCAGTGGTCTTGGATTCAAGAATCTTGCCATAAAATGCCAATATAACTGTTATATCTGGAAACTGCTGTAATTACTCATTCCTGTACAACTTCTGAATATTTGGATTAAATGCTTGAACATAATCTTTCTGCCAGCCACCTTTAGGAAAACTTAAACAAAATTCTTGTCAAATGACTTGGTGGTAGGAGACTGTTGGGAACCAGCCAACTGCTATTTGTGGGAAGAACAAAGATAATTGGGTTTTCTCAACATAAATAATCTGGCAGGTGAAAATACAAAATCTTGCTACTTGCTGAACTATTTCTTTCCTATGGGAAGGATTAAGATTTAAAGCAAACATTCACAACAGAAATATTTTTAAACTACTTGCAGGACTGGATTCATTTCATTTCTTAATTGAATTTGACTTTACTCGCAAAAAAGTGGGAGATAGAAGCAGCAAAAGAAACATTGAGCCAGCCCACATTTCAAAGATAAGGAACCCATTACCAACTAAATTTTCATATACTGACAATAGAAAGTTGTTGTTCCTTGCATGTAATTAGGAGAAATGCAAATTCCACAGAAAATCTGCCCTCAAGGCCTCCATCACAGCTGTGCATCCCACAGCCCTGGCTATTGTCTCTGAGCCCCCTTTTCCTGCCTCACCAAACTTCCCTGCCTCTGCTTCGAGTCGTCTTCTCTCCTCTTAGTCACCCACCAAACACTGAAATGCCTGTTTTGAGTAGAGGAGGAATATATATATATATATGTATATGTAAGAGCATACGTATGTAGCTTCAGGGTTTAAAACCACTCACTGAATGAAGAATCACTACAGACCACTGGAGCTTGCATTGCCTGAGGGTTTTCTTTCTTTAGGAGAAGACAGTTGGGCAATTTTAGAATATCACGGCAATGCTCTTCCAGGAAAAATGCGTGGAAAAAGTTTTAATCAGTTATTTCAGCCCATTTTGACTACCCTTTCTCAGCCTTTTTTGAGGCTTGACTGTCTGGTTTACATGTCCTTGGGAGAACAACACTTGCAGGCATCTCTTACTCAGACAGGGCTTTTGCCCTGGTAAGACCTCATGAGGAACCTTCCAGACATGGGATCTGAGTACAAAGAAGAAGATTAAGGCACCAGAGGGAGCAGCAAGCGAGGAAGAAGGAGGACAGGGAACGTTGGCAAAACATGCAATGTTAGATGATCCACTGATTTTGCGCCTAGTGTCTTCCAGTAGAACTAGGCTTGTAATCTCCTTTTCCACCAAGAAAACTCCAGATGTGGCTGGAGCTGCCATGGTGCCTGAGAAGCATCTTGCTTCCCACTCTGCAGCACAAGTTGGAAAACTGCTTCCTATTTTGCCTTGTAGTGGTTTGTTTCTCAAGATGCGGGGAAATTGATTCAGCATAGATATACAGCATCCTCGTTCTGCACTGTTACTGAATCGTGGTGTGCAAACTTTCCAAATACTGAACTGTGCAAAGTACTTTCAAGAATCTGTACCTTTGAGTCTTTATTAAATGCTTTTCTTTTTCTAGAAAATATTATTTAACTTCTTGGCAAGTGGGTTTGTTTTTCTTTAATGGAAAACTGCTAAGATTTATAAAACAATTTAAATATTCAATTGAGTTTTAATAATCATAGAATCTTTGAGGTCCCTTTCAACCCAAACCATTTTATGATTATATGATTTTATGAAAATGCATTCAAAACTAGAGGCTACACAGCATCCAAGCTTGACAAGCCCACAGCAAAGCTAGGAAGAACAACAGCATAACTGAACTTGTTCATGACTAACTGCTGGTTTCCACCCTGTCTGAGCATCGGGCAGAGTCTACATCTTTTGTTGAGTCCTATCTCCTGCAATCACTATCAGTTGTGTCCCAGCCATGGGATTGCTTGTGGGATCTCCAAGTAAAAACCTGTAGCCCTTCAGCTTCCCATTCCACTTTCTGCCTCCAGGCTGCCGGAGACCTTGTGAACAGGGAAGACTTGGTGGAGCCGGGCTCATGTGGTTTGACTCAAAGTCTGCACAAGCGGTTTATCCTTATGCACATTTGTCTGCTAAAAACAATCATCCAGACTATTTTAAATAAATTCAAGCTCTTTTTTTCACCTAATAGACCTCTTCTGCCAAGACTGCTTGATGTGAACAGTCTTCCCTGTGCTTTTTTGCATGTTTGCATTTTTTTCCTCAGTTTAATTACAACACATTTTGAACTCTATGTCCTTACTGTTTTTAAGTATTTTTTTCCCAGGACAGAAACTTCTCTTATCCAGGTTTCTGCCTCTGTTGTAGGGTGTTGTATCGCAAAGTTGTCAGACCACAGTTGACAGTGGTATAGAAAGTTGCTCATGTCCATAATAACTAATGCAAAAAGATGCTCTTCCCTAATAACAATGGTGCTGAGCAAACTCTTTTGCAAATTTGAGGGCTGTCTTTTTTCTGGCACTGGTCAGGTTCTCCTTTAGAAGGAGAGTGAAGAATGACAATTCAAAGGTGCAGCCAGATTTCTGATATTTGTATGCAGTCTGCTGGTCTGTCTGCCTCATATATGTTCTCCACACTGACACAAATCTGTACTCTGGCAGTTCAAATGCTTGTAAAGAGGTGGAGATACTGCCATGCAGAGATTAATTTTTTTTTAAAACCACCTATCATTTGTTGCAATCTGCTGCATCCCAAAGGCAAATAATAATAATATGAGGAATACATTCTCTCATAAAATGCCTTTACTGGTCTTTTTCACCTTCAGCATCTGCTGTTTGTGACCTTTTGCCACTGCAGCATGTGCAGAATAAGTTTCTATTTACCTTCTTTTAAGAAGTCTGTAATGAGTCAAATTATTGCTACCTCAAAAGATCTTTTCATTTTTTACCATTAGTCTTATATATGATAACAAATAAGGAATTTTCTCACATGTATTATTCACAGTCACCTATCTACGTGCTTTCATACCTATATCACAGTTCCAGGTTACACCTCTGAAGAAGCCACCTAGAGAATTACAAATTATAGTTGAAGAATTACATATTATAGTTAAATACCTTGTGCCATTTTCATAGCTTTTGTAATAAAACTTGGTCCATGTTATTCTGGAGAAACATTTGCTGAATCATATTAGCCACTAGATTCTCACATCACAAATATCTAGTGAAGAACTAGTTAATAAACCTTATTTTTTTTTCTTTTTCTCTGTCAACTCTGTGATACAGATTGGAAGAACCATTGGAAATAGAGGAATTAATCCGACGTTTCCGTGCCAACATTGTCATCAGCGCACCAGAGTCCTTTGAAGAAGAAGAGTGGGCTGAGATTTCAATAGGTGCTCTGCGATTCCAGGTGCGTACCATCTCTCCTGTCCTAGTCCTAGTCTATCACAAAGTATTCTGACCTCTGGAGACAGAGCAATTTTTGCAAGGCTTTGACTGGAATATGGGCAGCACAGTTTGTGCAGAGAAAATTTATGAAGTGTGTAAAAAAAAAATCATGCTGTAACCTGTGGCAAACATGCGTCAATAAAATGGAGAGGTTTTGGCATAATTCTCCACAACTTTTTTTTAAAAATTCGTAATTCATAAAATTTCCCACCTCTATCCAACTGAGCAGAAAAATAATCACCGTTTTGAGGCATAGTTTGCAGCAAATATTTAGCTGGCATGTTACAAGAGAATAATGATTGCTGTTAAGCATAATAGTCCAAATGTAGCCTCCTCGGATTGCTGCACATCAAGCAACTGATTGTCAAAAGACTGGACATGAATACAAGTGAACGATGACTGTCTGTTGCCCTTTATTGTATATATTTTGTCTTAATCTCCATTCAAGGCATGTTTCTAAGTCTGACCTGGTCGGTTTTTTTGTGTGTTATGCTTCATATCTATATATCATATCTAACAACATAATGTATTTTGTACTGTAAGGAAAATGCTGACAAGTCAGACTTTGTTGGCAAATACGTTCTTTTGAGAAAAGCTTCAACAAAGAATCCATGAAGAAGCCACATGTAACCTAAGAGAATGATGCACACCTGTATCACATGTTCTATTGGATTTGTCTGGCCTTAGATATGTTTGTTTTGTGTGTTTGAAAATGCATTGCCTGGGATGTGAAAATGGCTTATTCATTGTTTCTTAGGGATGATAATGAAGGTGTGAATAACATCTGCTAAGGTCAGATCTAAAAGCTGTGGTAGACATCACTGCTACTTCCTTCTAGTCAGCATCCTGTAAAAAATGGAGAGGTCATTTTTACAGTAAAGGTGGAAAATATGACTTATCTGCTCTCTTTTTATGTCTGATCAGTAAGCTGTAATATGAGTTAGAGGAAATTGAGGAAAAATTTCTTTAGTTAACAGATGAGGAACACAAAGGACAAAATCCTTGGTGTAAAGTTTGTTGGAGGCTGGAGTTGCACAAGGAAACTCAGCTCAGGATCCTGTTGTGGACGATACTGTAAAACTACAAAATAAAAAGGCATTCCTGTTTCTGGCATTGAAATACTTTAGGACTGCAAGCCAAATTATAAAGGCTTATGCAACCTGCACTTTTCCAGTCTCTGCTGGGTCCTTACTCAGATACTGATGTAGTAACAGTAGAAATTATGTTAATGGTACTTGGTGCCAGGAAAACAATAGAAGAAGCTGTTGAACAAAGCAAAGTAGGGAAAAATATTTCCTTCTCTGTCTTGTTTTCTTGTTCTTTTAATAAAATATTAAAGCTGTGGAAAATCATCTCCTGAAAAAGCTTAGCCAGATGTATGGTTTTGACGATTACACTGAAGAGTTGTACAAGCAGTTTGAGATGTAGCTCAAAAAACTGAAATAGCACTTCAGATCAGCATATAAAAATGTTTGCAGCGTAAGGTTTAATTATTTGCCCTGTTTGAAATTTATGACACATTTTACAGAAGTAGAATGTGGATACTGGGATACTGTAAGAACAGTTACTTTCTATCACTTACAGCTTTGCTAAAGTTAGGGATGCAATATTAAGTGAAACTGCAATATGTCTTTCTTCTTCATTTTAATGCTTTAAGAAGTTGTTTGCTGCAAGGTCTATTCCCCTAAAAACACACCCTAGTTCAAGCAGGAATTAAGTTTAAGATCCGTGCTCTGTACTACATATGCTGGACTAGAGGATCTCATTGTTCCTTCTGATTATATAAACTTGTTTGCATTCTGGTTATCTACAAGTGCCATGCATGTAAGAAAGTTATTGCGTATTTCAGCTGCATTGAAACAATGTAAAACAAACCCTAGAAAATCCTCCTTGGGTTAAATCCTGAGGCGCTGGCTTACTTTTGTATTCGGTTCTCCTTTGGGCAAGTAGCCCTGCCAGCCTGTAGATGAAGTGAAGCCATGAGGAAATAAAAACATTTGAATGTTTACTATTTCTCAGATTCCATCTCTGGGAAAGTTTTCCTTAAAAAAAAAAAAAAAAAGGGAAAAAAGTTAATTAAAAATTCGCCTTCACAAGTAGACCCTTTGAAAATGTACCTACATTAGGTGAATAGGCCTGACGTCTTACGTAATGAAAACATGAAAGAACACACAAAAAGTATGTGAAAGGTACTTTTTTAAGGCATTGTGATGGTCAAGAAGCTTGTACTGCTTTGGTATACATCTATGAACCTTCTTTAACTGAAATTTCAGGTTGTGGGTCCGTGTAGCAGATGTCAAATAATCTGCATTGATCAACAGTCTGGGGAACGAAACAAAGAAGTTCTGCAGTCTCTGTCTGCTGCCAGAGGTAGAAAGGTCAGTACAGAATTCCAAAATAGCTGTACAGAAAGACGTACAGACTTCTTGCATGCATAGGGTAGTTTCTGCTGAGAGAATATTCATGATTAAGTTGTTACACTAATCGTTACCATTTGTTTTTCAGTAAAAAGAGGATGCACTTACAACCCAGATATGGCATGGTTTATTTCCATAAACTGCTCGACATGTGTTTCATTCAGAAGTTGACTATTAATATGCATTATTTTTTACCATGCTTGCTTTTATTCAGTACGTACTGATTTACAATGTGTTTATTTTGATCTTGAAAAACATCAGCTGATGCACTGATGTCATTCAAGAGCAGAAATCTGCAAAAGAGTCAGAACATGTTTGAACGGTTAGCTTGTAAGACTAAACTTTGTTATTACTGTGAGAATCTACTTAGCAGGAAAACCAGCGCAGATGTGAATATAGTCAAAGCAGAGAGTAATTGATTAAGAAAGTGACTGGAGAATAAGTGTGAAATACAGGAATTCGTCTGGAGGCCTTCTGCTTCCTAAGGCTGCATTGCTTCTTGGAACTGAGGGTGCTCAGACATGGTTAGACAATTTGGCATCCCAAAAACTTCACAAATCTCCTCATAAGTATTTATTTAGCTGGAAATCCTTACTCTAAATTCATTTCTTCCTGTTCATTAAGCTTCTGTTGTAAAAATTGCTTAGCGAGGAGGGGCTCAGAAGCCTCTCCAATACCAGCCAAACACCAGAGGCTGGGCACAGCACAAGGGCAGAGCGATAACAAATGGGTTGAAAATCCTTCACCCAAACAACGTACAAACAAGTTGCAAATAATGCATTCTTTGTTTAAAAATAAATACATTATCCGTCTCAGTGACTGATTAAGCAAACAAAGGGCTATGTTTTCAGTGACTGTTACTCTTGGTGAAGAGCTCCCTCTGGGAGCCAGCCACCTGGGGCAGAGCGAGACGGGGCAGAGGCGAGCAGGCAGCGGCCGGCTGTCTAGGCACAGCTTCCCACCGACCTGAGATGACTTAGGGGTGCACAGCAGGCTCTGGCATCCAGATCGCCACAGCACGTGTGCCTTTGTGTAGATGAGCTCCTGGCCGTGGTGGGTAGCCTGAGGACAAGAGGCCTCTCCAGGTAACGGTGAGTCACAGCTGGAACATCTGGGACACTTTAGAGCACTTTCTGCCACTCTGGGTAGGGATGCTGCCCAGCTGCCACATGGGCTGCGGTATGTGTAATAGGTGGTGGGGGGATGGTTGGACTGGATGATCCTTGAGGTCTCCTCCGACCTTAATGATTCTATGATTCTATGCGGAGGGCTTTCTCTGCTCACATGGGTTTTACTGGATTATGACTTGAATCTCCTGTGGGAGGAAAGCACTCTGTATTCAGGGACCTTCTCAAGGGGCAACAAAACCTTCCCCGGGACACAGATTCTCAGGAGAGGCAAAGCATCTTCTGCATGTTTCCCACAGCAAAGATGAGCTTCCCTTTCATTCTGATTAACTCAGCAATGCAAAGACTTCCTTGATATGGGCACTCCTAGAACCAAGTAACCTGTGCATACAAAACTAAGGCAAAGAGCGCAATCCAGCCTCTTGAGAACAACCTGGCACCAGATAAAAGACGCTTGGCAAGGTGAGGTGCTGCAGAGCACAGTGCTGCTCTTCACAGAGGGCGGGCGTTCCGCTTCCCTCAGCCGCTCAACAATATTCATGCTGCAAAGAACCAGGGCTTCAGCTTTTTTATTTTTCCCAGCCTTCAGCGCTGCTGGCAGGTGGGATCCTGTGAGCGTGCCCTGCTTTGCATAAGGCCAAGTTGTCTGGGTTAGCTCTCAGCTGAAAGAGAGAGTTTGAACTGGTAGTTTTGCCTGAACTGGTTTGAGAAGACGTCATAGCCCATCCCTCCTGCAAGTCATCTGTGGGGTGATGGTCACCAGCTGGGTATCAGTGAGTAGCACCCGAGGACTATGGCATCTTCGGTGTGCTAAGCAGACCTGGCAGGGGACATTGATCCAAACCTTTCACAGTTCACAGTGGAGAGAGAGAAAGAACATCGAGTGCCTGTGGCTGTGTTAAATTGCAGAGCTAATCCTTTGGTGAGTCATGTCTCTAGCATGCACTTTTCTGTTGAGGAGTCATCTAATAGACTTCATTTTCTTTTTTTATCAGATACAGATTCAGAGAAGGAATTTAGCAGTGTTTGTTACCAGTTGTCAATAATGCAATTCAAACTACAAAAAAACAAATGCAGCAAAATAAGGTTTAAGCTAATTTCCCAGTACAAGAGGAACTGATATTTTTGAAAGGCTGTTGTAGTTGCTCAATTTCCAAAACATTAAAGATACTGCACACACGAATGGATAGAAAATCCTGAATGCTTAACAAGAGAACCCGGTGTCAATATTTACCATTTTCCTTTGATTTTCCAAGAACACCAACCTGGAAACATATATCAAACTTTATCAGACCAGTAGCCCAAATGACAGCACTACCATTAAACTTCAATAATGAGCTAAATAAAGTAAGGATTGTAAGAGGTGGTTCAATATTTGTTTGCAAAATAATATTTTTCTCCATTCCTCTGAGACTCTGAGAACCTGGTGCTCCGAGCTGAAAGATTGAGGCTTTGCATAGATGGATTACAGCTGCTGTAATTAGCCACACAAGCAATTTGGATGTTCCCTGATAAATGTAAAGCAGGGTGCTGAAGCCTATCCAGCTACTTTTTATGAAACCTTTTATCACATTATTTGAAGAAAAATGCAAACATCTCTACAAAGCAAACTTGAGCTCTGCTGCCATCAGTTCTGAAGAAACACTCATTAAGGATTCCTTCTGTAATTTTTGACTGAGAAGGAAAAATAAGCTCTTCTTCCATGACAGAGCTCTCCCTGTTACTGCAGGAGACTATGAAAGACTACATAACTGCGTTAAGCAAATAGCACAAAAATAGCCACACGCTGTTTCACATGCGTCACCACCTGGTGCAAAACACACATAGACGGAAAGAAGAGAACACTGAATTCTTGCCCGTCTTCTGCGCGTCGCGGATGCGGTTTAACGCTAACAATAGCGGAAGCCCTGTGGGTAGATTTGCAGCAGTGCTATAAGCTGGGACTTGTGTCAAGGTAGCGGGTAGCAAAGGGAATTGCATTAGCAGCTTGCCCCAGCATAAATGTATGAATAGCGGTACATCAAGGGAAATCCATTATGTTTGCACATGCCCTCATACACTAAAAGGCCTGCGGTTTTTTTCCTGCGGGCTGTTTATCCTCCTTTATGTATCTCATTGTGCCTTGGGAGAGCTTCTTTCCCTGTGGAATTAGACGCCGTGCCTTTGGACTGCTTACTGAAACGTTAGCACGGATAGCAAATGACTTCTCTTATCTGATGCATCATTACCATCATTTTCATAGTAATGCAGGGCTTTACACTGTGCAACGCTTTTCATCCAAAGATCTGGAGCATTTGCAAGCAGTGATTGATGTAATTAATAGACTTCTGAAATAATATGGTTCTGTTTTCTCATTGGTGGCTGAACAGGGAAATGCATTTATTTAAGGTAGAGCAAAGGAAAATCAGTTCTTAGGAAAACATTCTGCTCTTCAGATATTTTCAACAGAACAAGATGGGGTTTTTTGACACCAAGTTTCCCTTTTTTCCAGTATGAAAAATCAGCATGTTGAAAGTGAGTACATCCACCCTCCTATTTGGAAGGTTTTGCTAATAAGTTTTGGTGAATTCAGAGCTAATAAAACATCCTTACATCAAAAAAAAAATAAATCATCTTTAATAATTGCAGCTCCCAACCTTTTGCACAGGAGGGAGCTAATGTTATTTTATTAATAAAATGAGCAGACATGAACAGGTAAATTTATGTACAGGAAGAAGGCAGCTGAGAGCTACATCCAGGGGCAGAATCCAGAACTTATCCACCCGAAGCTAAATTTTAGCATGCAGAATCATTTATGTGCTTGCTACACATTCTAGCAGGACATTTTCCCTACCAAGTGCTAGTCTGAATTAACTGAATGCTTTGGAGCTATATCTTGAAGGCATCTCATCTCAACCTTTGTCAGATGTAGCACCTCAAGTTTCTGTCTTACAAAAGGAAATACTCCACGCAGGATATTTCTCTGTCAGTGAATATCTAAGCAGAGCATATTACTGTTGATCCAGTAAATGTACTTGAAACAACATGCAGGAATGACAGCATTTTATGTCTCCTCTTTTAAGTGAGTGTGATGACTATCCTATGATTCACTGTTGGCAAGAATAAGTACGTTTTATCTACTTCTCCCAGCAGTGAAGTGTTGTGTTTTTACTAATCAAGAAGCTTTACATTTTTTGTCCCTGTGAAGGTTAAGGGTGATGGGAAGAGCCTCTACTGCCATCAGAAGACCAACTGGCCACAGCCACAGAAGTCACCGTCCAGCACTCCCTGCACAGGCTTTGGTGTTTCCTAGGGAGGTTATATGCAGAATTATACGCCCTTGAAGTCAGGAAAGGGTAGCAACCGCAGAGAGAGATTATGCAGTTCATTGTAATAACTCTGCAGGCTGTAAGCTCTGCCTCTGAAAGCCTCATTTTTCAATGTGAGAGGGGCCAGTTTCTGCATTTTGTCTCTCCTGAAACAGAGCTGAAAAGGTAGAGTGCACAGCTTTTGTGGTTGCTTGAGTGTTTGTGATTTTTTTGTTATTATCAGTATTTGCTGAGTCTATTTGCAGTTATTAAAAAGAGGAAAATTTACTTAAAAGATATTAAATCCACTTCTTGTAATCACAAGTGAAATTTTGGTCTCAAGAACTTTCACAGAAGAAAGAGGTCAGCAATTCCAAGCAGGTATTAAAACTAAAATAAGTATACCATCACTATACCATCACCTTGAAAACTCCTTAGGCATCACCCACTCTTAGCACTGAAGAAATTACTGTGAGATTTTAGATGCCCAGAAATACTAAGGGCTAATATTAAAATAGTATTTGAGAACTCTTGAACATAAGATATATTCCCACATGCCTTTTCTTAAATAATTCTGGATGGTTTAAAGTGATTTAAGAAAAAAAAATCTTGCCAAATGATTCACAACAATAGACAAATTGGTAAATTAAATTCTCCACAATAAACAATCTGCTCAGATTTATTTTAATCTCATTTTAAGATAAATCAAGATGTTGATACAGTAAATATAAATAAAACCTCGTGTATCAAATGAGTTTGTTTACATAGATGAGTTATAAAATTCCTTCCTGTGTGTAATATGGTGTAGCATGGACAAATATTAATTTTACAGTACATGTTTTATGATTGCTTGATTTTTTAAAACAGCAAAATTATGGCAACTGTCACTTTTGCACTCGGGTATAGGAAGTGAATCCAGGTTATTAACCACAAGGCTGAAAACCACTATTTATGCTGATAGAGAAACCACAGCTTGTCAACAAATAAGACAAAACCAAAAATAATACTATGTACTTCGATAATTTAAAAGAACCAGTGACTAACTTACCACTTTAGCATCACGTTTGACCCAACACAGCCCCTGTGCTAGCGGACTGGCGCTGCAGCCGCTCCTCAGCATCAGCCGCCAGAAGGCTGGCCATGAGGATCTACCCTGCACCCACCTGCGCTGACACCATTATGGCCACGGGTAGCCAAAAGGTGTCATTAACAGGGTAGGCCCAATCGGGTCCACTTCATACCAGTGGGATGAAGGAGTAGCGGAAGTAGCCAAAAAACATCTGCGTGGGAGCTGGTTTTCTTTTTAATATTTAGGATTACAAATGAAACAGAGAGACCCGGCTTCAGAGTCTGAGGCCACGTTTGGATAGATCTCTGCCTTACCGCCTCTCTCTGCCTGGGGAGTAGGTCTCAGCCTTGCATCTCGCTAATGCTTCAAAGACTAAAAGCTGTTTCATGTTGCCTCATTACTGGTCCTTTATTTAACTATACAGTGCAAGGACAGGAGGAAACATACTGCCTTCATACTTAGTCTGTCAAACGTGCTCCCTGAAATTCAGCTAATACTACTTTTTTAATTTACTTCAATTCCTTTTACCTAGCATATTTTTCTAAACCTGCTGTAAATGTAATTCCCTCCATTTCAGGATCATCGATCTAAACAATGGCAGTAAATGTAATCAGGAAACGGAGAAGGAGAATAGAGTTTCATTTTTAAAATTTATTTTTTTCAGAAATACCAAATTAATTTCATTTGCTTACTTTCTTATTTTACACTTTTGACTGATTGATACATTTCGGCTGTAGCCTACCAAAACAAAATACTTTTTATTGAAATCTGTAAAAAAAGACAAGAAAATTAGTCTTGGGTTTCCGAGGTCCTGTTTGAAGAACAAAGACATTCCAAAGTCTACAAATCAATTATCAATTTAACATGTTCTTCTTCAGCATTCTTTTCTTTCTTACTTTATATATTTCTTTAATTAACTATTATCTGGAAAATATTCCAGGTTATTGTTTTGTCATGAAATGGCAAGTCTGCTTCTTGCACATTTCTAAATTCTCCACTGTTGGAAAACAAAGCCACAAAACTCACACCCGTCTCTTATTGTGACATTTCCAGATCGCACGCAGCTGTTCACAGCTACAACTGTAACGTTCAACGTGCTTAAGGTTAAGACCACACATAGGGGTGCGGACACCCAGATCAGGTTTTCAGTGCCTGCGAGGGTTGTATGGTCAGTGGGTGAAGTGGGTATTCTGTGCCTCTTTTCTTTATTATTCAGTATCACAAGGGCAGATATCTAAGTATTTCTAATACTTATGTAGGATGGCTTCACAGCTAATGACAGACAGGAAGTGGTAGTCCTAATAAAACAAACTTTCTGCATATTTGCTGTAAAATATACTAAAATATTTGTAAAAACAAATGCAGGGAAATTCACAAAGGCTAGGCAGAACAAAGTTGAGTTAGCAAAGCGAATAATTCATGGTAGAAGATGCAAGACTTTCCTCGCTGTTTGGACGCACGTGCTGCCTAGCCTTTATTTGTGCTAATTCATTAACTGTATTTGTCAAGAAGCCAGAACAGCCATTAAATGACAAGATTGTGAGGGAGTGTAAATTACATATATGATACTATGGAATTCATGATGAAATACTACGTTATTTATTCACTTACTTAAGGTATTCTTCTTGAATAGCACGGGGTTAGCTTTTGTTTACCAGTCCATTATAGTTAGTTAAAAATGTTCTTAATTACATGGAGATCATACATACCTCCTTATTCTTAAAGCAATATTGTCTTTCTAAACATATCTGGGTTGTGAGATCCTCTGTAGATCTGATTAACATGAGCTGCAACTCAATTAATATTTTGCTTCTTTCAGACAAACTTTGGCGTATACCTGATGAACCAGCCTTTGCACTCATCCTTTCCAGATGTTTTATCGGTTGGGTCTCAAGTACTTCCAGTGCTGAAGGAGAGTACAGAAATTCATCCTCCAACATCCAGTGAAGAAAAATGTTCAGGATAGATTCTCTGGTGGAGTTGAGATTTATATGCAACTCCAGGGAAAAGTCAGTAATCAGTTATTCAGAAAAAAAAAAAAGCTTCCACTCATTTGCTTCTGGTTTAAGTCTCTTAATTCTCTGTTTGCTGTAAGTGTTATCAGATGGCAGAACCCTTGATAATTACAGCTCACCTACATGTTTTTGCTTGTGATTATGTTACAGCAGCCATAACTCTATTCTGCTCAATTGCTTCAGGATGCAACAGGTTTGATCAAGTTTTACTGGTGGATGACTCCCAAAACAAGCCCAACATCGTTGTCAGAAACCAACATCTCAATGAAGGAAAGTAAACACAACAATACATTGCTTCCTTACGTTGCGCTGTTAAAACCACAGTTGGGAGAGAGGATGCAGAATGTATTTTAGAAGCAGTGTGGGTGGGAAGAGAACAGTGGGAGAGTGGCATGAGTGTAGCAGTCCATTCAGCTTTCCAAAAATGAAACTGAAGGTGAGGTGTGGACAGTCTGAAAGCACCGGAGAGGAGGGACCTGTTATTGGGAAATCTGTGTCTCCCACTTCGAAATAGGTGAGGGTGCCAAAAAGGCACAAAGATCAGTGAAGATTCAGTATGCCGTTTGCAAAACACGTTCATTGTGAAGCAATTTCATCCATTTGTTCTCCACTTCTTTTTCTCATTCCCATTTACTGCTTTTCCATACGATTTACTTTATGTGATGACTTCCTACACACTTGTTTCCTTACGCATTTGTAGATGTTGACACATTTTTTTCAATTAGAGATTTTTCATCTAATGCAGTCGTGTTTTTCATAGAAACTTTCTTTATCCTCATCAGTCTCTAATGTCCACTTAAGGGAATTCTTGAAAGTTTGGATGCTTCTCCATCCTGAACAGGTCAAAGTATTCTTTTTTCTTACTCTTTGTGCATTTGATTATGTCCTCCTTAGAAGGCTTTTGAATCCTTTAATCTCCTAAATATGACTCATGATTTCTGAAAGCAAATGTCTGAAACATAGCATTTAGTCTGAAATATCAATTACTGTGAAAATTAAAAAAAATAAATAAAGCAAGCCACACAGCAGAAAAACACATGGAAACTCAGTGTAATGTAAGACTGAACATACCGAGGCCAGGTGTTTTATGACCTCAACATGTGTCCAGCTAGCCACAGGGCACTCTCATGCTTCCAGGAAGTCCTGCTGGAAAAGGAAATTCTCCTAGATTGGCATCTCTGTTGCCATTTGGGAAGTGAAATTTTGGTCCCATTAAAAGCACCATCAGAACTCTCATCCAGCATGATTTAGGTCTTCCTTGGGGCAATTTTGGCTCAAACTGTGTGAAAGTGCTTCTGGCTGAAGCAATCCTTGAGTTGTGTGAGTATACCCCTGGAGTAGAGCAGGTGGCTTTGTGAAAGAATTGGTCAATCGTTCTGAAAGGGGAGCGACTACCGCAGGGCGAGTTCAATGGGAAAAGGGCAGCTATCACCCAGTGTTCGAATCAGAATTCAAAGATGGTCTTTTTTCTTTCTCTTCTTTTTTCTTAACTGGTTTCTTCTTTCTTTTTTTTTTTTCTTTTTCTACTTTTGAAGAACTGGTTTTACTCACTTCAGCTGGAACAGACTCTTATTAGTCGCTCAGCAGAGCTTTGTAATGGAAATGAGAAGAGGCATTATCTGTTTCTTACAACCTGCCATAAAATACATTGAAAGAGAGAGGTGTTTCATATGTATGTAAACTGAGGATCAGTTTTGAGAGTTGTGTCTTCCACTTCAGAGCCCAAGCACTGCTCCTTGATGTCTTCTTTGAAAAGCAGGGGGGTTATCTCTCTACTAGTCAATTATCTGATGTTGTAATGAGCAGGCTTTTTGGAACCTTGAAGAACAGTTTTCCGGTATCTAAATCTCTTAACTGTTTCACTCTTTGCCTTTCTGTTATGCAGAACATTGTTTTGTTGGATAGAAAGCCAGTGCAGCTCTAGCAAATTTAATATGAAGAGACCTGCTGTATGCTGACCTTCAGGTGATCTCTGGTGCTTTGCTCTGTCCTCTTCACCTCACCAGTATGTCATTTATTTAAAATGGCACAGAAGTTAGAAAAGGAAATTGAAAGCAAACCTCAGCAAGCTCTGTTTCACTTGTTATTGGATTTACTAGAAAATAAGTCACTTTGGTACACAGTGGCTTGACAAATACTGTTTGCGAATAGCCTTAATGCAATGTATGATAACCAAGGATGAGAGGATTTGAACTTTAAAAATGGCATGCTTGGTCATTTTGACCTATTATTTACAGGCAATTACACTTTCTCTCTGCTGTGGCTTAGTAATATTAGATCAAGCATAATTTTGTCATTTTACAGGGGGGAAAAAAGATTTTCTCTGATGTATGAACATACTCATTAGTATATTCTGCGCATTTCCCAGAAGGAACATCCTTGTGCTACAGTGATAGGAAATGTCACAACGCTTCAGATTGATGTAAGAGGCATAAGGAATCTTTCATCTCAACAAAGGATAATATTTCCCTTCTAGTAAGTGGAGAGTCCCCGCCGGTATTGAGATGTCTTCCCATCAATGAAGACAAATTCTTGTCAGTGTCAATACTCTGCAGAAAATCTTGAAGTAGGAATAGTCACTTTTAAATGGCATGTGCTGTAAGGTTTTTAGAAAGACCATCCCTCCCATAATGTGAAAAAAAATTCCAAGAAAGATAAACTTGACATACTGCAAACCCAGGTACTGCAGGAATTAAAAGGACATAAACACTTCAAAACACTGTGTATATTACATAGAAAGACTAAATCATTAAAGGGGGTCATTTCTCAATCTTCAGAGTATAGAAAAAAGACCATTTCAGAAGGCGGCAGACTCTTTCATCTAACTACTCCCATTGGTGCAATATTAAATCTTTGTACTAATTTGCGGATATATATTTACCTTCTGTGGATAAGAAACATAGTTAATACAGTATTTCCAGAGTGCTGTATGCAGGAAGTCCTCTATGCATTTGAAAACTAAGTCCCTATTTCCTTACAATGAATTATTTGGACACATTCCATTTTTTGTGGGACTTAACACCTTCCCAAATATCAAGGCAAAAATTGCGATTATTGCAAGCTCTAATAATAGCCAGGAGGCTGAAATCACAGAACAGAAATCATCATTTTTTTAGGAGAAGTCTCTGGACTCTGTGTTCTCAGATATGACTAAGATATGTCAGATGCAGTTTATGATTTATATACTTTCGATGGCATCCTTCAAAGTATGGTCAAAATTTTATGTCACCCTTCTGTCAAAATTATACACAAATCAAAAGGAAGGACTGCATAAAGAACATCATTGTTGTTCATAAATTGTAGAGATTATGCTATGCATTTCCTCTTCAGTCTGGTTTTTAACTTTCTTACAAATGAATCCAATAAAATAGTTATTGTGCTTGACATGTCTGGTGGTGGTGGTTGCATTCTTGAACTTTGAGCTCATGAGATGCTATGTTCTGCTTGAAGGCATTGCCAGGCTCACAAGATGAGTATGTGGCTCAGGACTGACACATGGACTGTGTCTCATCACTGCTGGGATTCACAGGTGGGTGAGGTGTTCCTCCAGCTATTCCACTCATGACCTCCATCTGTCTAGTCAGCATGCCAATGAGTTGCACACTCAGCTCAGGCCCTGCACAAAATGCACTAATAATCATGGGTTTCCTTTAAAATATGTCCAGAGGCAGTCCTGCTGGAGCCATCTCTGTTATCCAGAGGTTGGAGCTCTCACCAAGGGTGTTGGAGAAGAGAAGGTTCATTTCCCTCTCCTTTGCCTGGAGGGATCCACCACTGTCTTTCACCACTGCCTAACCCATCAGTCAGTAGGCAAGACCAGGGACTTAGCCGGACTGGGCAGATGTGGGAATCATGGGGAAGGCTTGTACCTCCCTTCTCATGAAGTTTACATAGAAATGATCTTTGGTTCTCTGGGCTAGAGAGAGAGGGACATGGGCACAGTGAGGCAGGATCCCCACGTGACTCTGAGCTACTCATTCATGCTCTTTTGGATTCACTGAGGGTGGGAGGGTAAGAAGAGCATGACTCTGTAACCCAACAGGTAGGTCACTCCTATGGAGGTGAAAGATGTGGGTATGTCCCTGTCCCTCTGATTATACAGCTGTCACAAGGGAGACAAAACATAGACACAGCCCCCAGAGAAGGGAGGAGAAGGCAGAGGACTCCTCCTCTCTGCTGTGTGTGTGAGCCAGTGGGTTACACAGGCTTGTGTCTTTTTCCACCCAGTTTGTAATTTCTTTTAGGAAAGAAAGGATGTAGGTGTCCTCAGGCCCATAAATCAGATTTAGAGAACTCAAAAGTCATCATCAATAGAGAGGTGCCTCTCAAGCGAGGTGCCATTTAAGAGGCCTCTCTTCCCTCCCTTTCATGTCAACCAGCTTACCTTGCTGCTTACTCAGTGTGATGGCAGTTGTGGGTCCCTTCCAGTGGAAAAGAAAATAGGCAGGTGTCCTGTATAAGGAGTAAAGTGACTCACTTAGGACTGTGGACAGGGAGAAATGTTAAGGAGATATGAACTCGAGGCATCCTTGAGCATCACTGCCATGTGCAGAGGTACATGAGAAACTTCTGTGTAATAATCCCAGAAATATGTGTCACAGAACAAGCTAGTCATTTTTCTGCTGGTGCTGTGAAGTCGTCCTGGAAGGGTGATATTCAAGAATAGTGCTCTTGGGGAACACACCATGGCAAAGGTCGGATGGGGAAAAGGGACAAAGAAAAAAAATGCGTGCTGTAGCATTTCCTGCTGAAAATTGCTGAGGGGTTTCTCAAATACCCACCAAGTAAGGTGAAATGTGAGAAATCAGGGAATTTGATTTAGTACAGCAATTTCGAAGCAAATCTGAAATGACACTGATCTCGAATGAAGAGCATCTTGCCTTGCATGGCTCTTGCATAGCCGGTAATTAAGTGCATTTCTGTGTTAAACCCAGTTTCTTCTGTGAGTTGATCTATTCCAGGCTCATAACCAAAACTTGCCAGCACACTGCAAATCTGAGCATCAACATCCGCTTCTTCTAGATAGCCAGTATGTTCCATCGCTGAGCCTATCTCATGTTTTTTGCTGTTTTTCAGAGGTAAGTGTCCCATCTGGATTGAAGTACTCTGGCTGGGAGTGCTAATGCTCCCCAGTCCAGAAGTGAAATCAGCTTTTGGTTTCTCAGAGGGCTGTGTTTTCCATGAGGCTGTGTTGGAAAAGCCAGCCAGGATCTAGTGTCAAGTCTGTTGTTTTCTGGCACTTACAAAAGATGAATCAGATAAAGCTGTTGAAAAGTTTATGAGTTATTATTTCCCAAATTAGGACAAACTAGAAGACTACAGAAGGCCCTGCACTGCTGAACCCATTTATTCACTGCTACGAATGAAGAAGAGCCTCTGAGGTATTCATCGTTCATGGATGTAATTCCCAGTGAGTCATGTGTTAGATATTTGTAATTTCACTGCTTTAACCAAGTGTTTTGGACTTGTGCTTACCCTCAGAGCTTTTGTATTTAGTGCCATCTTCAAAAATTTCCTCCAGAAAACCCTTCAATACTGAAAGTGAATTTGTCTTATGTCATTTTTTGCCTTTATTCTGTTTTAAGGAACAAAAATGTACGATTTCTGTGTTTGACTTGCTATCCAAATCTTGATGTAACGATTTAATGCACCTGAAAAGAGAAGGTTCTTGTCTGAGTTGGTTTATCTGTCAGCCAGTACTTGGAAAAAGCAACGGTATTCCTTGGTAGTGTCTAGTGAATTAGGAAAAAAGCTACAGGAGCTGGGCGCGCCTTGCAAACACTCATTGTCTGGGAGAGTTTGCATCTAAAAATATATATATATGTATTCAAGCACAAGAAGTCTAAATAGTCTAAACTATTTTATTTTTAGTCTTGGAAAATACTCAGAAAAAAGCATGCACAGGTTTTCTGAGGGAGCACAGGATGTGGCCCCCCCATCTTCTGTATCAGACCCACAGCAGGACCTCTGACAACCAAACGGCTGCTGTCCCTGCAGACAGAATGAGTCCTCAGACGTGTAAAAGTGCAGGATAAAGTTTTGTGATGCAGCTTTATACCCTTCCTCTTCCATCATACACTAAGGAGCAACTTACAGCGGATGCACTGGCTGAACTCTGAGTGGTACCAGGGTCAGTGTCCCTCCCCAGACATGATGTGACCTGGCCCCACTGTGCCCTGCTCAAAATTTGTCCCAAGGACACTGTTAGAAAACTGCCACTGCTGGCCTGTGCTGTAGCGCGGGACTTGTACGTTGTGGCCTGAGACTCTTGGAACAATTAAAAGCCAACAGACATTGCTAATTTAGCTTGCTAACCTGGGAGGACTTTTCATGAACTAATTGTGCGTGGTTTTATCTGAGGGAAGTACTTTGTCAAGTTCTCACGCTATTTTCTGTTGTTTTGTACTAGTGTCATGGAGTCATTTGGTACTCGTTCAATCTCACGTGCCTTTCCCGCTGGCACGGCATGGTGATTTGGACCTGTTTATGTGCAAAGTGAAGAATATGTCAAGGAAGAGAGAATCTGACGTTTCGTTGAATGGGTAACCTGAAACAGTTGGTTAATTTAGTCAAGCAAGACTGAGAGCTGTGTGTATCAGAGGCTTGCCTGAAACAGGCCTGAAACAGAAAAAGCAAGTGGATTCCTACCAGACCTTTTTTGTAGGTGCAAAAACATGAGAAGCCAGCAATCATGATTTAAGAAGCTAAACAGTCATGTATTTAAGAAGCTATATATGATCTAAATGAGATTGCCAGGTATTGCAATTAGCATATTCATCTGCACTTATATGACATAAATATTCTGCTTCAAATAAGATCATTCTGTGATTCTGTGATCATTTGGATTGGGAGGGTCATTCTACCACCTGTTGCATCTCTTCTAATTTCATCTGTCTGTCCCAAAATACTGAATATTTTTAAAAACTATAACTCCTACCTTGTAAGAGGAATTTAGCTTTGGAAAAAGCCTAAACAAGACATAGCTTTCTGAGTGGAAAGACTATGACTTAGCATTATAGTGATATTACACGTTTGGTCATTTGGAAAAATGGCCGTGGCGTTTGTCAACAAAAAGAAAACCCAGAGCAACTCAGCAGTTAGAGGGGAGGTGTACAGCCAGGCATCATGTTATGTGTGGAGAGGAATGCTTGCTGGAAGAAAATTCCCTTAACATATACATACATATCTCTCAGAAACTTTCTTAAGTATGTGTTGTTATTTTTCTGAAGTCCCTGGTGGTAAGCTTTATGCCACAAGGAACAGGTAGAGATTGAGAGGCAAAGGGGTATCAGATGGCAAGTGCCAGAACACAGTGAAATAATAGATTTTATTTTTTTGAGTGAAATAATGGAGCAATTTTGCTGTCTGCAGCATTCTCTATAGGCAAAAACCATCAAAATTGGGTTTAGAAAGAATGTGAAAATAAGAATAAAAGTGTATAATGTAAAGAAATTAAATCATCTAAGCCTTCTAGAATGCTTTAATACAAATAAAAGCAATTCCTAGGTTTGTGAAGCTCCATACCACAGTTTATCCTACCAGTTCTTGTTATTGCAGCCCACTGCCAGATCCTGGATAAAAGTCACTGAAATCACATTACTGTCAGTGTATTCTTGAAAAAAAGACACACATGCTGGATATGGACATGGTGATAAAGCTACCAATCAAAGTAGTTACATGGCAAAGGAAATCTCAAAATTATGGACCTTAAAATCATACCTGGATGCAGAGTTGGGAGGGGGAGGCCTCACGAAGGGACATGCTTTTTCTCATACAGTGGAAACTTCTGGCCTCAATCTTGCAAGGAAAAGCTGAAAAGCTTTTCAGCTCTAGCAGGACTTACTGGTTCAGAAACATCATGGGTTTTGACCTCTTGATGCTGGCATTATTTTGATATACACTCAGCCTCTCTTAACCTGGATTTTCTGTGGAAGTAATAACTGCAGCTGTCAGAAAGAGGATGTGTGAACATGAATGGCAGAGGAGGTGAAACCTCTTAAGAGGCTGTCAGTAGAACAAGAGATTGCAACACTCTGGTGCCCTTAGGGCGATAGGGGCCATGAGCCCAGGAATCCAGCTGGAAATGCGGCTACAAATTAATGAATGGACTTGGGAACTGGGAAATGCTGCCTTAAAAAGTGAGCTCTCCCCTCAACTTTCAGTTATTTCCCATTTCTATCTAAAAATAAAGCTGCATGAACACGAGTGTCATCAGACTACAGTGATGTAGACTTCACTGTGCTTCCTCTTTCATTATAAATTAGTTGTTTTCTCAGCTAATCAGCCAAAAAGTACATTGCAATGCAATAACAACTTAGTAAGGTATTTTTTTTAAAAAAAAAAAAAAAAGTATAATGGGCTTTACATTAATTCATTCATGTGAGATTTTGTTTTCAGTGCTATTAATGTTCATTAATTTCTGGATAGCCTCTTGGTTATTGAGTAGTCAATGTCAGAGTAACTGTTGGAAGGGACTTCTGAAGGTCCCCTCATGCAACACACTGCTCCAAGCTTCAGGGCAACCTCTCTTCCTGTGCTTTTTCACCCTTCTGGTGAAGAAATCTTTCCTTAGGTTCTCTGAGAAATTCAGCTTCTCACTGTTGCTTCTTATCCTTTCACTGTGCATCTTTGAGAAAATTCTGGTTCAGGTTTCTCTCTACCCCAGCCCATAGTAATTGCACACCCTGACCTGAGCTTTCCCTTCTCCAGGCTGAAGAAACCCAGTTCCCTCAGTCTCTTCTCTCCAGTGAGATTGACTTCAAAAATCTTTTGCTGAATGCTGGAAGTTTTATACCAGAGAACCCAACAAATTGCCCCCGAGCTACAGGGCGGAATGACATACTCCATCCATTCTTGTGGTGGCACGAGAGGGATCATGCAGTCCATGCAGGTACCATTTCTCTGGCAAGCTGGGTCAAAATGTTACATTATTATAAGAATGGACCCATCAGTTTAGAGACTTTTGCTCCTCAAAGACTGGCTCTGAATTTAGTTTTATATTAAACCTGACACTGAGTTCAGGGTGTAAGTCTATTACCATTGACTTACTGGCTGATTCTCTTTTTGACTCAATCAAGAAAAAAGGGGGTTTTTTTCTACTTTTGAGGATGAGCATGTCTGTTTAATACATTATTTTCAAAGCTGGAATGTGGTTGAAGTCTTGGTCTGAGTGAAGTCAGCAGCAGAATTAATCTCCTCTCTGCTGGGTAAACTGTCTCCTAGAAGGTCTGAGGTAATCGTATTTGCTTCCCTCAGTATGATCTAAATGGATCTTCATGATATTCAGAAAGCTGCTCTGTGACAGAAGCGCTTCCATTTCTGTATGCTCTGGTTTGGATACTTAAGAAATTTGATTTTCTAGACGTATGAGCTGAGTGCTCAATAAAAATTGGGTTGACTGAACCATCCAACAATGAAATATCCATGCAACCCAAGTATTTCTGAAAGTTTAGAGAAAGATGCACCACTACCTAATTTACTAAATTAACTGCATCCGAAAGCAGTTAATCAGCTTTTTTGTTGCCTGCAGATAAAAGGAAGTAGACATCTGTATCTTTGTGTTCCTCTCTTTAGCATATACAAGGCAAAAAGCATGAATCGGGCAGAACAGAGATTCTCAGGCAATCATGGGAATGAAATAAGGGCTCAACCCTTGAGCAGCCTCATTGTTCTCTGCCTGGGACTTGGCATGCTTGTTTGTCTCCGTGCAACCCATGTATAAAAACCATTATCACATGAGACAGAGAAACTGCCCTCAACATGGTTCTGAAATCTCTGTGCTCAAGTGATGAATAGCCTACATTCCCAGGTGATGAAGAATCAGAACCAGTAGGATGGTTTTATTGGGAAGATGTTGCAGAGCCAAAAACCTTTGTCTGCTGAGACTGGAAAGCTCGCTATCATTTCCAACTTTTTGGTTTGGGTTTTTTTTTGGTTTTTTTTTTCTGCTGTGCAGTATTACAAGGGATAGGTTAATGTTGCTAGCATAGCAGCTGAGGCTTGTGCATCTGAAAATACAGTTGGAGACAAGTGTTTTATAACCAGACAGGACAGAGGTTGTTAGTAAGTCAGTCCACATTTCTTGCTTTTAGGGGCTTTTCTTCCCTTTGATGCAATAACCTCATACGCATATTATCTAGCTGAACTACAGAGGAGCTGCACAAAGCTCGGCTCTTCCAGCAGATGACTTGGAAGATTCCCAATAATTCAATATTTGTGGTGAAATGCCATTGATCTCAAGGATGAACATGAGTTCAGTATATTAGAGAAGGATAGCAAAATGGAGGGAGGACAGTCCTTGAGATGTTATCAAATCAGTCCCTCAGCCCTAGACCAGCACCAGATATATCTGCACAACTAACAGGTGACAAAGGGATCAAAAAGATCCCTAATTTTAGCATCATTCAGCCTCAGCACCTTGCAGCACAGGGGAGGGCTGGACCAGATGCCCAGCCAGAGCTGAGCCAGATCCCGGGGCTGGGAAGGGCTGGTGGGGGTCCCTGGGAAGCTGCTCAGGGCATTTGAGGTGTATCAGTGCCCTCAGAGTGCAAACCTAGGGAGAACTGCTCTTTAAAACACACAGCGCTCTGTGTCCGTTGGGATCATTTCCCATCTGGGCCAGAAAGCAGCAATGGCTACTCCAACTAAGGACCGAGGCGGTCGATGTGCTTCTGCACAAGCCTGGGCACCATGGTCAGTCAGTTCGCCCTGTGCTTTTCTGTCTGCCAAGTAACTGATGTGGGCCAAGGACCAAGGCAATCTCTTCTTGCTGTTTCAGTAAACAGCTGAACTTGGAAACTTTTGTCATCCTCGGGCTGACACATCCACGCACGCAGGCTGTGCTTGTGGACTGCCTGAGCCACGCTGTCTTCAGAGGCTTATACACATGCAGATTAATGTGCAAAGGGCAGCTCCTGATGAAAAGGTTTTGCTGGTCTGGTCAACTAGATCTTGTAATCACTGCCAAGCCACCAGAGATCTGAGAGATTTTTATTACCGTGTTCCCTGTAGTTGTAATTTCTCAGGCGTAGCCTGTGTATTGCTCACCCTTTATCAGCAGAGCTTTAGCTGTTTGTAAAATTTCCAAAGTGGAATATAAGAAGGAAAATTCTTGTCAAACAGATGCTTACCACCACTGATTGATTATCCTGCAAGTGATAATGTCACCTGAAGAGGATCAATTATCAGCATTTCTCTTTCTTTCATCATAAATCTTAGTAAAGCAGGAAATAGTATGAAACTTGAAAGAAAGATAAATGAGTCTCATTAAGAGGAGTGAGGTATGATTAAACAATGGGGTACAGCAGGGTGGGTAACACATCAGGCCAGTACTGAGCTGGGGACGACTCACCTAATTGGTGCCGGCTTCCCAGCCCAAAGGAGTGGTAGATCAGAAGTTAAACATAGGTCCTGAAGTACGCCATCGCAATGCTAAAAATTACGGTTCGGAGGACTAACCACACTGATCCCTAAAAAGGAACTCAGAAGAATCCTTGAACTGATGAGCTTGTAATTAGCCTGAGGGATGACGGCTCACAATCGGTGGTGTTCGCCCCTGGTGTGAGTTGGCAGCATCTCACTGACTTGCACCGAGGGGTGACTCTTCTGATGTCAGTGTGCCCATGAAAAGGCAGAAGCACAGTGAACATTTTGCTATTTTTCATTTCTGTAAATGGCAGAACTCCTTGTGACTCCAAAAGAAGCTGGACAGAGCTATTTGCTTAATTGTACTAAGTCCTCCCCACCAAAATGAGTGTGAGGCCTGTTTACTGCTTCACCCTGCTGTGCCTGAAGCTGGAAGGAGATATTACTTCCCATGCAGCGAGATGAGGGTGGTACTCACTCTGCTCACAATCTCTTTGAAGCATCTGCGCTCAAGGCAGGAGCTGAGGTCTGAAATGGAGGCGTTTTAACAAACAGTGTCAGTGACTTTGTGCCTAGAGCTGCCCCTAGACAAACGACTGCAGCGCCGTGCCTTACGCTGGTGCTTACCCAACGCGCTCTTATGCAACAGAAAGCAGCTGGGAGTCGCTCCGCGTGTTCGGCGAGGGTGAGTGTCACAGCAGCCTCAGCAGGACTGCACACAGCCAGGGCAGCTTTCTTCCACCCGAAGGGCAGGAAACATCATCTTCCTTGGCGTTGCTGCCTAGGCACATTCACACCTGCCCACCACGGTCATCTTCTTTCCACTGCGTCCTGCACGCACTGCTGCAGGGTGGGAAAAGCCATCGACTTTACCAAGCAAGCGAGCCATGTATGGCTGCTCTGTGACTCCCACCACAGATGCATGTCCTACCCAGGCACTGCAAAGCGCCTGTAGATTTCACCTGAACATCTATTCATTGCTTTGTCAACTGTATTTTTCAGGCAGCTCCAATACCTTGTGACCTGGATCCCTTTCTGTTCCTGTGCTCCCGGCTGAAACAATTGCCCCATGAGCTGCTGTTTCATCTGCAGCCCTTGTTTGCTAGCCTCTGCCCTTTCCACCCAGGAATGGTCTTGTCAGAGACTCCAGGGCTGACACATGCAGCTCAGTCAGCTTGCAGCTTCTCTTGGAGGTGAGTAGGATGCTAGGGCTGGTGAGAGATGGCAGCGAGGCCCCTGGGGAGTGTGCTGGGCTGTGCAGTAGGGCATGTCACAGCCCTTTTCTCCACCCAGTAACCTGTTTCAGAGGGTAGGTTACTCAGAGCTGAGGTCTTTGTAGTTAAAGACTACAAGATAAGATCTATAAACTCCATGTGATCTAGGACCCATCCTGTTACAGATCTGGCTGTGAGGGCTGCTTACACATCTTTATTCTCTGCTGTTTGAGGAAAAAAAACCCACACACAGGTGATGGGACTTAATTATTTCCATTCATCCACAGGTGAATGAGGCAGGGTGTCCTTGTCCTTTGGCCTTCTCCATGATCTAAAGACTCTGTCTTTCTGTGTAGAGCAGAAGATGATGTTCTGGAAAACGTAGAGGTTGATATTTCAGTCCCTTGAAACAGATGAGGGAATTGAGCCCCAAGCTTTCATATTATGTGGCAGTATCTGGAGTTGCAAGTTCTGCAAAAGAGCAGTTGCTAGTGTCTCTTGTCTAGGAAGCATCCACAGGGCTCCATCAGACCAGAGGATAACCCAGGTCTGCCAGGACTTCGGGGCGGGAGGGACATCTTGTCCATCCTTCAGACTCCACCTCACCAAAATGTCGGGACAGAGATACATCCTTCTGCTGTCTCTTCTTATTATTGCCCAGAAAGAGGGAGGAAGAGAACATCACAACTGACTATTTGCAGGGGCAAGATCCAGCAGGGGTCCTTTTACAGGGTGCAAAAAGAGGGAGAAGTGGGGTGGCAAAAAGAGCAAACTGAAGGCAGATTTCCCTGTCGTCTTGTTTAAATCTCTTTAGTAGTTGGCTAGTTACGATCAATACCAAAATGTGATGCTTGCTTTTGTTGGCATGCTCGTGCTTACATGAATAACTGCAAGAACAGATTCAGTAGAAAGAAAAGTGGATTTCTGAACAGTTCCTCTAGATGGCAAACTTTATCTGTTCTATTTATCTTATCTATTCAAAAGAAAATACATTCAGGCTCAACCACACTGGAAAAAACATCCTACATTACTGGGGACCATTCAGTCAGTTCTGGAATATCAGTTCCTAGAGTCCTAAGCAAGGTGTTGGAGAGCAACAGAATTGTGGATGGTGCATCAAGTCCTTGAGAAATGTGTTTACTGGTGGGAATATGCTTTGGAAGGTACAATAATGAAATTTGGTTTGAAAGATGACTTATTTTGCAAATCTCCCTACTGTGCCTAATGATGATGTTGTCCACTTTGCTTTTTACTGTGCTGAGTGTGAGAGAAGTCTCTTTCTCTTTCTGCCCCAACTTTTCTAGACAGTAATGCTGATCATTACTTTCACCGTTGCTAAGACAGTGAGGAACGAGTGTCAGGAATCTGAAATAGAATGAGGAAATCAATACAATTGCCCTGAGAGCTGATCCTGATCTAACTCCTGTGTAATTAGTAATGACTCCAGTGGACTTGCTGGCATAAAACCGCCATAAGATGTCTGGTCCTGCGTGCATCCAATATTTAAATCTTAGAGAAGAATGATAATAAAGATCGACTATTTTGCATCCTAGGTCGTCTTTTGAACAGCTGTAAAGTAAGTGTATGGTAGTGTTGTGGCACAGAATTGTATTACGGACTTCATGATATTAAGTGATTTCCTGGGAAGCAAGACGGCAAAGAATCAAGCCCATCTCTCTCTCTGGAAATGGGAATACAGTCCCAGCCCTATGCTTCATACAACAGAAACAGAGATTCCAGAAACATTCTCCGCATTTATGAAAACCCCATTTGAGCAATGAATCACTACTATAATGGGGTTTTACCTGACTGTAGGTGTCATTCAGCATTTTCAGTGGACAAAGAAACAATGTCTGTGAAGGCTGATGTTTTTGTCCAGCAGTCTGCTGTCTGCATTGTTTCTGTGAGCTCTTTGCTTGGACCTCGTCTCTGTTCCCTCACTTGCATGAAACTGTGAACTCCTCCAGGGAGAGATCACTTCTTTCATTTCCCAAGTGACACTGCATACGGCATTTTGCTCCAGTGTGATAAATGGAATATTTCATCAATTTTCTTGGGAGATTTTTCTGTGGCCCTAAAGACCTATTTGAATTTTAACGTTCAGTTTAAGTTCGTCCTGTTCTAGTTTCAACACATTACTTATTACTACATCCCTCAACCTCAATTTTCTGTCCTTCCAGTCCTTGTCATGCACCCTGTCATGCCTCTGGCTAGACTGTAAGGGTCTCAGACTATGGGCTTTTATTTGTTCTATAAAGTTGCTGAGCAATCTTTAAGAGCTGTACAAATACATAATGTTCCCAGTCTTACTGCTTGCTCTGCCTTGAGTGATCTGTCTCCCTTTTTCACCTTTTCACCCTTCAAATAGTGTCATCCTAGAAATTTCCTATAGCTTCCCCAACTCTCTTCATTTTCCTCTAATCGGGCTTCCCAGCCCGGCGAACGCTGGCCTCCCTCTGACTCGGGACTTGCTTTCTAGCAGAGGGATGCCCACATCTCTGCACAGTTTTACTGATGACACCTCAGCCAAGTCACTTCTCTGATGAGATGCCTCTTTGGTTGGCGTCCTTCTGCTGCCGCATTGTATCACACACTCATGTGACAGCTCCTCTTCTTGCCCTGAGCTCCTCACCTTTCACTTCCTCGGTGACTGTGCCTGTCCTAGTTAATGAAGTGGTTTGTGGCTGGTTCTTGCGTAACTATTCCAGTCAGGGCACCAGGAGACCTGTTTTCTTGATTTCCTCTGCTTCGTGTCACCAAGCACCTCTGAGCACTTTGTGATCAGACATCGGCTGTCCCCCAGGATACCAGGGAAGTGGATTAATCCAATTCCTCTGGTTTTTACTGAATCAGAGGGTGGACTGGTAATGATCAGGGGAGTGTGCCATGACCTTACATGCCAATACATAAAATGCATGAACAGATGCCATCACTAATTATCAAGAAACATGACTGAACTCTTCTGTTGTCCAGAAAAATTTACCTCACCCCCCATTTTGATAAGAAAGCTATTACAATGTAATCTCACTTGATCTGAGCCAACAGACTTTCTTTTCTCTTGACTTTTTACCCCCAGTTTTAGTGCAGAAGGAGAGAAAAATGTCCCTCTGGCTCTGCTCACAAGCAAAGACACAGCACACACACACAACCCAGTGCGTATGGTGTCCCAAGGAGCCTTCTCCTCCCTCCCTGAGGCAATGGCAGAGCACAGCCTTCTAGATGGTCCATAGATAATCAGCTTTCCCTTTTCTTATTGCGTCTGATTTCATATTCTCTGCATATATTTAGTGTATTCCTTTAAACTGACACAGGGTGGTGGGAATCCCTGCACTCTACCTCTTGGCTCCTCAGCGTGACTGGCAAAGGACTGACCCCTTCCCCAGGTGTTAGATGGAGATGGGCTACGGACCGAATCTTCCCAGGCCCCTGCAATGCACCCTTACGCAGGATGGCCTTGGTCTTGCCTCATGGCGGAGAGGAATAATCAACATCTGAGCTGCCTGTTTTCACACAGCAGTTCTTTCACCCTAAATAAAAGATGCCCATGACTGACAGATAGGTGCAAGCAGACCTTCTCTTTCAAGGTCAGAGTGTCCCAAAGCATCCAGATAAATGCCGGAAAATCTTTTGGAAATATGTGTTTATAACTGCTGAGAAAAATGATGATGTTACTGACTCTTATGCTGAATAAGCAGCGAAGGAAACAGTGGCCTCTGACAATGTGCCAGCTAGGGAATTTGAGAAGAGGATATATTTCCTCACAGATTTGTATGTGAAATATGCTGTGGTTGCTGTGTATTGCAGCCAAGCATTACTCAAGTTTAGGCTCTNACTCAAGTTTTGGCCTTTTTTTTTTTTTTTTTTTTTTTTTTTTTTTTAGTACTGGTACTTTGGACACACGTGTAACCATCCCTGCACCCACTTCTTAGGCACTTTTATTTCCTCTCCTCACACTATTCGGAAACGGATCCATGAGTGGTGCTTAAATATTTATATTTCTTGTATTGTAAGTAAGATTCCTTCAAGTAAGAATCAATGGAAAGACCCCAAGGAAATTATTTTTGGCCTGTTTTTCTACTCTCAGAGGAGTAGGTCATGCAAACTAAACACACCCCTACATCCTTCGCTCCTGGCTGTTCCCCCAGGCTGAAGCAGACCCAGAGGGCAGGATCTCTCAGAAGGAGCTCAGTACATGGAGGTCAGACTATCCTTTGTGGGGTGCATAAGCACTTGCACGGGTAAGCTTTTCTGCCTGAGGAAGAGGGGGGAATGAAATGGGAGAGCAGTTACAGTCCCCTTCTTTCTCTTACAGTGAGCAATGAGTCTGTGGCAATCTGTGCTCGGTTTAATCTCTCTTGCATTGCTCTAACTGAGGAGTAGCTTAAGCACAGCATGAGTAAAATCTGAGTGGGCTCTGCTGTCTCCTTCATTAAACGCGCAGTAGTGTGGAGGTTTGCAGTTCTTCATGAGTTGAGTTCATCACCAACTCTTTTGATGAGATATATTTTAAGAACATTATATAAATGTGTGTGTATAGATATGAGCTTCCTCACAAATCAGAAATGTCTCATAATGCTGATGAAATGGAGCTTTGGAATAAAGAATTTTTTTACCTGCCTCAATAACAAATGTGATGGCTGGCTTGTCCTATCCTACACTGCAGTACATACTGATGGCTGTGTATCATACTTCCAACTGTGCAATGAAGACAAGCTAACAGATTCTGTGTCTCGGAAAAAGCCATGCTTTGCAAGTCCACACTATATATAATCTTAAGCTATGTTCATGCTGATAGGAAATACTAAGTGTATTTTATTGCAAAGAAGGAGAGAATGGCTGCCATCTGGATGGCACTTGCAAATGATCCATACCTAATCTGCTCTTTCAGAGCATGACCTACATCTTGTTGCTATCATTCCCCTTTTCTTCAAATGATTAACTCTCAGTTCATGAGACTTTTCCAAGCAGGACCCATCCTTCAGGCTGCCTAGTAAATACCAAGTGCTTTTGTCTGCTTGCATTCAGCTGCTTGTTTCCCAGAGCAGAACCATGCCAGATCTCCTTAAAAAACAGCATCCTAAACTTTAACCCAAGGTCCCAGGGACCCAGTATAATATTTTGTTGGAAAACCATCAGTCATGGCACTATCATAGTCATATATTTCAGATAGGATATTAGGAAGAACTTCTTCACGGAAAGAGTAGTGAGGCATTGGAACAGGCTCCCCAGAGAGGTGGTTGAGTCGTCGTCCCTGGAGATCTTCAAAAAACGCATAGATGTGGCACTCCAGGACATGGTCTAGTAGGCACGATGGTGTTAGGTTGACGGTTGGACTTGATGATCTCAGAGGTCCTTTCCAACCTTAGTGATTCTATGATTCTATCATGAATAGGAGCTGGCATCTAAAGGCCAGCCTAATATTCAGAGCCAAGTCAAGGCTGCCAGGTATCACCGGAGCTGTGAAGGGAGGGAGAAATCCCCACCTAATGGCTAGCCAGTGGTCATAACCCAGCCTGGGCTTCCTTTGAAAAAGCTTTTCTAATGTAAACAGTGTTCTTTAGGTTTCAAGGAAGCCTTGGGGAAAATGACTGGCTGTACAAAGGACTTCTGTTGTTGCTTGACTGGTTGGCTCACTCAGCATCTTACATCTCCCCACTGCCCTTTGGTCAGAGTCATGTTATTATGAGTATATAATTGTGTATTTAGCTACTAGCTCCTCTGTTAGGGCTACAATTTAAAATAATGAAGGAATCAAATTTATATCAGTGGTGCTCCCTATATGAGCTGAACACAAGGCTATAATAAGCTAATTTATAAATGACACATATTTCCCCCAAACCCAGACAAAAAGAAAAATATAAAAATGAGAATGACTGGTTATGTGCTCATGAGAGCTTGTTCCAAAAATAGGGCTCAGCTGGTTAAAAATGCATTTGCTGAGGTGTACAAGCAATATGAAAGTTTCATTATAGTTTTCACAGGAAAATTAGACCAATTCATGAATAAATAACTGAGTCACAGGGCATTTTGATTGGCTGTTTTTTAGCAAGAGTCAAAAGTAACATTTGCTTCACGCGCAGTGTGGCAAACTGATTTTAATCGTTTGCCATTTGATTTTTCAGAACTAGTCAAGCTGAGGGTTAAGAGAAGGCTCCTAGACATGGGCAAATTTCCAAAGCAATCTGAGACTCCATTCATTAATTGAAGTTGGTGTCAGGAAGCATGTTTTAACACGACCTTCAGGAAGTTCTTTAATTTGTTCTTAATATATCAATCGTCTCTTTTCCCTCCAGTATAAACAGCAGCTTTATACAGATCTTTTTTTTTTTTTTTTTAGTTCATGCCTCAGCAAAGGCAGGAAAAGGAGCTGCTGACACTGAACCAGAAAAAAAAAGAAGGTGGCCATTCCTGGAGAAAACGCCTCTCTCTCCTTAATAGCCTGACACAGCAGGGTGGCTGCCCGCAGATTAGGAAACTGAAAGCCTCGGCGTTGCCCAAGCGAGGTTGTTGCCTTTGGGTTACCCAAACAGCCACAGCAGGTCAGTCCCAGCACTTCCACCCCCTGCTGACCAGAAGGCTGAGTCAGGCCCTTTCTAGCTCTGGTCATGCCATCGCGCCTCACATGTTCATGAGATCAAGCCTCAGCTGCCGTCACTCATGTTAGGGCGATGATAAAATGGTGCTCCAGTTTCTCTTGAGCTGCCTTTGCCCAAACTGTTCAGATGAGCATCACTGACCTAATCCTGAGCGCCTTTTCCCCATCTGGTCCTTGCTTCCTTGGAGGGGGAGGGGGATCCCTCTCACCATCTCTTCTTCAGTGACCAAGCTGAAATCACAGGAGGGTTTCATTCCACTGAAATGTTAACCTGCCTGCTAGGTGGCAAGAGGGAGAAGTTGCACAGAAACTGAGCTAAGACAGTGCCCCACAAAACTTGAACACCCACAGACTGATGGCCGTAACTGGGGTCAGACACCAAGCTCATTTCCTCACCCAAGATGTCCCACAAAAATGCCCAAAACCTTGCACAGATTTTTGTACCAAGATGACTATTCAACTAGTTGTATAAGCATAAACTTGATTGTTCACACTGTGATTCGACTATCCTAAAAGAAAAATGTTATATGATCTATTTATTTCCATATGGGAACAGCAGTAGCAGGATTTAAAAAAAATAAAAATTTACCACATTAAAAGTGGCGCAACCCAGACAAATTAGAAAGTAAATCTTTCAACGGCATTGGCAGAGTAGGTGAGCTCCATGAACTCCAAGATTCACACACCTACATGTTAATGTTTTTAATGCCACCTATTTCAGGCTGAGAAGAGACAAAAATTGTAATTTTTTGACCTTGGGAGGATCCCAAATGCTGTGGGTCGTGGCAGGGCATCAGGCAAAGAAAGGAAGGGAATATTTGCTGTTCTGCATGCTCAGCAGCACGCTTCCTTGGAAGGGGCTGAAGCCTGGCACTACTAGAAAGAAATTTTCTTTCCTTTGACTCTGTAAATGCGAAAAATTCATGAATACTGAGCACTGTATCATTTGTTGTAGGAGAACAAGCTAACAGGAGCAAAGGTGAGGCTCCTCGGGCGTTTACCACAAATTCGGATGTACAGGTTAATTTTCTTCTGCCTTTTCCAGGAAAATAACAACTCAAACAGAACAAAGGATTTCTAGGTAGCAGCAGGTGCTGAGATGGAGTATATAGTTTTGTTATGAAACCTGTGCTAGGCTGTATCTGGAATACTGGTGCCAGTTCAGCAACAGCTTAAGAAGAGAGCTTTCTGGAAAATACAACTTGGTCCCATAAGAAATTCTGATATTTCAAAAGCATGAGAGTTTTAGCAGAGATTTAGATGAAAAGTTGATTTTTTAATTTTTTTTTTTTACTTAGAGGCAAAACATTCTCATTTGGAAACAGAAAAATAACTTTGAAATATGTTTTTGATAATACTAAAATTCTCAAATTCGTAACATAATATACAGCAAAAGCTAAAATATCATAAGAAATTGGAATCAATGATGTGAAAAAGCACCCACTCTCCGCATCCCAGGCAGTTCTGCAGTACTGAATTGTTTCAATCATTCTCCCATCCCTTCCCTTGAAAAATATGGCCTGTTTGCCCAAAGCATTTTATTTTATGGAATATGTTTTTTGAGAAGCAGTGTGTTTGAGTACAAATAAAAAAAAAAATCAACATTTTAATAAAGGAATAGTGCTGAGCACTCTGAGGCCCTGTCTACATGAGCAATCAGTGCAGAGCAATAGAAGTGGCTCTACAGAGCATCCCTGCTATCTCTGTCTCAGGGATTTTTTTACTCCATGGATCAAATGCCTATTTGTGGTTGGAGTTTGATGCAATTCACGCTCTCTTAGGCCAAACCAAAGCACAGGAACTGGGAGAGTCACTTCAGCACACCCTCCTGATCTGGACTAAAACGCTAATGAAGATGCATCATGAGTATGAAGCTGAGTCACACTAGCAAAAAGTCCCATGTGCTTACTTCATTAGCTGTTGAATGACATCGTACGCTGAGGTAGCACTGACTGGTGAAATAAGGTATCCAAAGCATCCTACAAAAGGGGTTTATTTCTGGTTAGTGGATCTTTGCTCAAACACAGCTTATCAGCTGTACTTCCTGTTATTTTTATGTCTGGTTTTCTATCACTGTAAAAATTATAAATTGAACAAATATTACATTGATGTAAATCACTGAACAGAATATATGGGCTTAAAAGTAGAAATGCACAACACACAGCGGTAGTTCACACTTCTTTCTAAAGCCTTTGCTACATGGCAGTGGGCTTAGACTACAGTAATCACTGGTATTTACATCCAGTAGCACACATAAAGATCCCTTTTCCTCAAGGCTTACAATATATGCTAAATAAAAATAGGCTCAATTTCCTATTCGTTACTTTATCTCATTCCCAGTGGACTCTCTTACCTTTAGATCATCATTCCACTTCTGTCTTTTAGACTCACACAGTCACAAACTGTACCTGGTCCTTAAGGGCATATCAAAAAAGGCCAGACTGCAAAACAAAAACAAAGTGCAATAAACAATAATAATAATAAAATAATTAAAAAACCCAAATAATAGAACATTGGCATTGTCACTGTAAGAACACAATGCCAAAACTTATCAAAGAAAGAGTAATGAAACACTTCCATTAGCTCACAGATTAACCTGTGTTATCAGCTATTTTGACTGAAATTCAAGATTCAACAATTTTCGGGCTTGAACATAATAAAATCTTTGTATTTAGAGTAATTGTACTGGTAAGATTACACCTCAAAACATGTAGACAAACCCCCTCTGCTTTTACGAGTAGGCAAGTGTTGTTCTGAGTTTCCTCACCGTAAGAGTCTACTTCAATTATACTTATGAAAAGACTACAACGTAGGTCTAAGTCATGTCATGGCAATGGCCCATGCTGCAATCGTCTTTGGTTGGACTTCTTTCTGTCTTTGAGTGTTTATGCTTGATGCTTAAACCAGCCAACGCACTTGTGTCAGGAGTAGTCAAGTTTTATGTGCCTGTGTCAAAACTGAAGTCTGGTTTTTAATCACTGGTAGCTCTTACAAAACTATTATAACAGACTCATAAAAATCCTACTTTTTTCTGCTGATGAACTACTGGTATTGAATATTAAAGCAATTCCCCGAACACACCAAAAAATCAGCGTTGCAAAGCAGTAACTACAGGCATCACTCGGAGCATACTATAGACCTACCCAAAATAATGTGAAATTTTCCTAAGTTTCAAATTTTGAAGAAAGTTTGCAATACTAAGTACTTTAAAGATGACGAACACATTGCAAGAAAGCACTTTAAGGCAATATATTTCAAACTCTTTAATGTTATATTTGTGCTTTCTTTTTGAAATACTCTCTTCAAAGGCAGAAAGGTATCCTTGTGGGGATAGTAAGCAAGCTTGAATTGTTTTCCAGGAAATGTTAATGCCTTCTGCTGTAATGGCGTTCTGTTAGCTCCTAAAATTTAGTGTTCAAACAGGTTTTTGTAAAACACTTGTAAAATCCACTAGTTAATGCCTTCGCTTTTCGTGTGGGTGTGTGTGACTTCATCAAGAACATTAAGGCTTTAAATCATGTCATCGGTGTGGATTTATAAGATCAGGGTAATTAACAGCAGAAATACCGAGGGGTATATGTTGGCATTATATCACAGACCTCCTTTGATAAGCCATGAAGGGCTGACATATCTTTGGTAATTTGAAAAATAATATCAGAACTGTATATATGCATAAAGTAGTGTAAAAATAGAACTGTAGCTTTTCTTAGTTGCTTTGGGTTGCAATCAGGAATAAATAAGAAATGTTAATGCTCAGGTTTTTTTCTTCAGTCAACGGAAGCTAACGTAACACCACTACGATAATTGTAAGAAACCGAATTGGAATTATTTTGTTAGTGAGGTTAAGTTTAGCTATGTGAATAAGTAATTCACTTTTTGAAAGTTAATGTCAGATCAAGCATTAAAAAATTCTCTTTCAAACAGTCATGTTTACTTAGCAGTCTTGGACACCTTCTAAAACAACCTCTTCTATTGTACAACATCTTGAACTTTTACGTCGAAGTTACCTGAATGAAGAAAAAAAAAAAGTTGAGCCTAGACTGTATTTTTTATTTACATCTTTGATCAAATCTCCTGAGCCCCAGCAAGCAAAGCACAGATGCCAAAGAAGTCAGTAGCGGAGTGGATAATAAGTTAGATGTCATCCCCTGGTGCAGAGAGTATTTAGAAATATAAAAGAATTCTTAAAATCGCAGGTCTATGGCTAGCTGCAAAGGCATCAATAGATACAGGACTTCAAAGTGCTGATTTATTAGGCATATCACCCTTAGATGTGAGAAAGCTGGAGCCTTGCGCGTAAGATGAAGCAGCATCTATATGTAATGAACAGGAGTGAGGACTGAGTAAACTCAGAAAACATATCTCCAAAAATCCCATTCTTGAAATACTGATCCTATGCAGTGTTAAAAATAGTTTCTGGGTTCCGTTCTCAAAGCTAATTTGTACCCAACGTGTCACTTCCTTTCATCTACATACAATAAATAAGTGAACACTTACCTGATTTTTGAAGCCACACCAACAGTTTGTGCAGTTTTTAGTGAGATGATTAAACAGAGGATGCTCTGTCATCCTGCTGTCTGAGTGAAGGTCATTTTCTTTTCTGGTCTGTGTGGACACACCTGGCTCCCTAGTCCAGAACGGAGGTGCATCGGGACATTTCTAGCTCCTTCCTTAAGCGTACAGCTTAATGCATTTGGAGCTTCAAATTCGTTTCAACTGTTGGACATGGCACAAATAATCTAGTAGGATTAAAACTTTAACCAGAGATTGCTTAGATTTGGGTTGCCTCCACAGGGCCTTTTCCCTCTTCAGGCTCCCTTGGTGGCCAGCTCCTTCTTTTTAAAATTTGAAGATATAGTTGATAGGGGCTGCCTACTTGTAGTGGGTGTGCAAGAGTCATGCTGTGAAAACGAGCATCAAGACAAAAGAAATGATAGGATTTAAAACTAAGTTAGGAAGAAGTCATGCTTCTGAGGCTTACACCTGTGGAAAATAAGCGAAACGCCACTCCGTGTCATTCAGGTGTCACACTCACTTACCAGTAACATAGCCATTTCTTTGTTGACATTTTGTGTGATGGTAACTCGATGTTGATGACAAGTCACCATTGTGCTGCATGAAACCATGAGGCTGTCGCTTGGAATTCATCTACCCTAAGGTATTTACTAAATACAGTGAAGCTTACACACGTCCTCTGGTCAGCACATTGAAAAGAAGTCAAGAAGCTTACTCATCTAAGAAATGCAGCATAATTGAACCCTCCAACTAACACTGAGCAAACTCCTATACCATAAATTATCCATTTTATGATTATTTTTTTTTAATGAATGTGTGCGGTTGGTTGGGTTGGTCGTGTCCCAGCCCCGTCCCCTTCCCCGTCCTTGGAATAATCCCCTTTTTCACTTCATATATATACAATCATACTGCGGATCTCCTGTATATTTAATACCCTCGGTGTGCCCTCTAGTTTTAACCTATCATTTCCAACAAAGATTAGAATTATCTAATCTATTTATGTTTAATTACTGTTTTCTAAAGGAACTTCACTACATGCACTGCCTAATAGGCAAGACTACCCTCTTCCTCTCATTATTATACCTTTCTGGTGTTTTTGTTCCTGACAAAAATAATTTTCAGCACTACGGGTGAGGAAGTGCCAGTTTACGCTAATTGTAGTTGAAAAATAGATGAAAATCCAGGCAATTACATAAAATGACAGTGAGGGAAAGGTGTGCACAACAGTGATGTTAAGCCAGCTGTGCTTTCCCCTAACCCAGCACTGCTCACAGAGGCTTCACTTAGGTGCTCTAAGTGGTGGGAGCAGCTGCAAATGAGGAGGACACCTCACTGAGGGTTTCCATGACCAAGGGAACTATCCACACCCTCTTTTCTACAGCTACCCTCCCTTCCTGAATGAAATTAACTGGACTTCCCAACTCCTTAGTTTCAGGGTGGTCAACAGAGGTTAACTCTGGAAAATGGTCCAAGCACAACCAGCGGTGGAGACTTTGTTCTCTATCAATACATTTTGAACGGAAGGAACTAATGTAGTCCTTCCTTTTCTATTTACATAGGAACATTAAAAGGGAACTTCTGCATTGCCTGTATTTGTCATTATAAAGATTCCCAGGGCTGACACTTGGGTATCTACCTCTCCCTACCTTTTTCAGCAAGAACAATCTTGACCTGCAGAGTATGAGTTTCTGATTTTAACATGGGACTTCCACAGTATACTTCTGATTTTCTTTTAACCGTATGGGACTAGTACGATTCACTACTGGTAAAGCAAACAGCTACAGACCTGAAGGATGTTGGCCAACTGAGCATCTGAGCGCATCTTCATCTGTAATCCCTGGATGAACCCTGGGAAATCTCAAATCTGGATTCAAAGCCACAAACAAGTAATGAAGCTGGTCAGTAAGGCTTGGAGGGCACCTGCTGCTAGAGTGAGCATGTGGCAGAAGCAGACTCTTGGTTCACCAGCCCATCACACCACAGCATAACCAAGTACGGAGAGAAAACAAGTCGGAAAGAGAACTTAAAACTTAAAAACATTCTTCTAGATTGTGCCTCCACCGACAGGCAGGATTAGGCAGTGGAACGGCACAGAGCTAGCTGGAAATCTGTGTGTGCTGGAAGCAGTTTATTACTGTGTTCTTTATTCTGCACAGTTTTGCACTTGCAATTACTGTGACTGACTCCTTTTTGCTTTATGCAGACTTTTTGTTTGCCTGTTTTTAAGTCTGAGGTTTGAGTCTGTTCACATCTCCTTTGTTTAAACACCTCTCTCATGCCTTCAGGTGTGTTTGTTGATCCCTTGAGCTGAAGCTAAAAAAAAAAAAAAAAAAACTAGCGCTGAATTTACAGCACGTTGCATCACCTTCAAAGAGAGTGGGAAAGCACGTCACCTCCTTCTAGCCTTTTGTCCCCAGATCCCTTTGGGTTTCTCGCAGCAGCTCGGCAGGCTGATTTTACTCCCATGATCCTTTCAGCCTGATGGGTTTTCTGCTCATTAATCTAAAGAAACTGGCAATTTAGGAGGAAAAACTTTGATAGTAGTCTTGAATGGGCTAGAACTTAAAGCTGCATTCCTTGAAATTATTCCAGATGAAGTAGCCAGTGTGCCAAGTTATCTTACTGCCATTTGCTCTACAGAAAACTGCACTTTATCTGACAGCGGATATGTGTCACACAGAAATTACCCTACCAGCGCATGCTTGATTTAGATTTTGCCCAATAATATGGGATGACTTTTGATTTGTGATCTTGAGAAATCAAAATGTTGAGTTGCTTTCTAATTTCAACTAAAAAAAACCCCAAAACCCAAAACAACAAAAAAAAACCCAAACCAACCCACAAACATTAGAACAGTTTTATATCATCTTCAGGAAATTTAATTCTAGGATAAATTTCAAGAGTCCTGCACAGGTTCCCTACTTTTGCTTCTAGACATGTTCAGCAGTGGTATTGCTGAGTATTGCCTAGCAGCTCCTCTTGCTTGTTAGGGTTCAAGTAGTAGGTCTCAGGAGGATGAAGAATGTCCCAGGGTCCCTACAGTCCACAGGGCACAACTTGGTGGAAACTGCTCACTCCCTATCTGAGAAAAGGAATGGAAAATTGTGTCCAGAAGAATAAATGCAACTTATTTGTTTTCATGCAGTGTCTGAAAAGCAGAATTCATTTAAGTAAATTAGAGATTTACCTCAGAGCTGGTCACAGTAGGTCCCCTTTACAGACAACGGAGAGCGAGGCAGTGCACAGCAGGGTCTAGGGCATGGTTTGGCTCCTCCTGAAAGAGATGTCTGGAACAGTTCTGATGACTCCTGTCCTCAGCGTGCCTACTTCTTTCCACTGACTACAGAGGCAGCCTAGGCTGACCACCTCACATACAGGGATCTACGCCACAGATGTCCAAACTTTAGTGTGGGGAAGCAACCTCTCGCTCTAAACACACGGATGCAACAAGGTAATGGTCCCTAAAGGCTTTTGCACATAGCAGCTCTGGGTCCAGTGCGTGTTGTGCCTCTCACCTGCACACGGTTGCTGTGGATGTGTACTCTGCTAACACCACACTTTGCATCTTCGTGTTTTATAACCTGATGGCTCACTGCTTCCAGGTCAAGGCAGCGGTTTCACCACCGGTTCTCCCCAAGTGAGCTTCATCCCTTCCAAAGAGAGCAGTGGCTCCCTTTCTCCCCTTGCCCTGGTCCTGTAGCACTTGCTGTGCAAGCTGCAGATGCTTTGCAGTAATGCCTGAAAGCCTTTTTCAAACAAACACTATTCTGCTGAATTAAGCATTTTAGAGTCCTTCAGTTAGAACAGAAAAGCAAAGATTACCCAAATGATCTGGATGATGCCACCGCATGTTTCTGTGGACCAGTATATTCAGGATTTCACCTTCACATTGCACTGGGTAACAGAGTTATTACCTGAGATGGGAAGCCTGTGCTGTTTAAAGAAACAATTGCTTAAACCTGCTCCATTTCATGCCAGTTAGGGTCCACCCACAAGCTTTTGCCATATTCTCAAATCAGCCTTCAATTGGACAACCTTTGATCAGTTCCACGGAAAGCTAATGACACATAATTGTAGGTTATGGCCAGATACTGGGGTGAGGACAAATGTAGCATTATAACGAAGCAGATGCGAGCATGACTCGGTTATTCTGTCACTTCAGTGTCAGAAGTGGAGACAAGCATCAATTGCACAGTTACTGTAAACCTACACTACTACCCTCAGACAATGATTGTAATTATAGATATGAGCTTCTTGGAAGATCAGGCACCACAATTATGGGATGTTTGTCATTTGAACACTCTTTGCAATAACTCACATAGAAGTGCATGCATCAGTGTGAACGCTTGGAGTCTGTCCAAAGACATAAATGGTTGCTATCACTTCATATTTTAATTTCATGATTACAACAGAATGCTCTTGTATGTAAACTTGACTCTTCCTAGTATTTTTTTATGCAGTTGACAGTACTGGTTCACTTCGCTCATCAGACGGTTTTCAGATTTTTAGGATCTGACGTTTAACCAAATGCATTCGGTCATCCAAATGTTACCTCAAGCACCAAAAAGCCTAGTTTCAATTGCTCTTTTTCACTTCTCGGCCATAAAAAGTTGCAATCGACTCACATGTGCCTTCCATTTTCAAAGGCTGGGTAACAGCTTTAATTCCTGACCTGTTTCATCCACAGACAGAATTACAGCTCAACACAGAGAAAAAAATGTTACAGGATTTCTTGTGCAGTTTTTAACATTATTTACTAAAAGCCTTTATTTTTTTTATTACATCCTTTTCCACTGAAATTCAAATCAGCCCATGATAATCTGATATCCAGTATGAGTTTGCTAATGTCATAAGAATGCGATTATTGAGAAGTCACCTACTGCAACTGTATGTATTCAGACAATACAAATAAATGCACGCCCTTCTGCAGATGCACTCCCAAAGGTTTCTGAGCTTGCAGCTCTACGTGATTCACTTCTTACTATAAATCCTCAGTGCAATAACCTTAGGACATCTTAGAACACGGCTCTGAAGTTAATGGATTATGGAGAAAGAAGTGAGTAGGTTATACATTTACCATTCTCCTGGTCTGTAATAAACCTGGCTGGCCATGTTAAGTCATGTAGAGAATTATGTTTCCAGACTCAGGTAAGCTTTCAGAATGTGCCCATATTAATGTGCAGTCAAGGGGCATTTCGCAAAAAGCTATTTCCCCACAGCCACTTACCTTCAGTTCAGCATTGCCTGGCTTAATCTCTGGGCTATTGCCCATGGTACAAATTACCCAGGATTTTAGTCTAAGCAGGACAGTGGATAAACAAATTTCTGTTGAGAACTGTCTTACAGAAAAAGGATGCAAAGGGAAAAAAGCAATAACTTTGCTTCTTCACAGACAATACAGACAATACAACTCCTGAAAGCTTTTGCAAGTTTCTCTCAGTTTTCAACCTTATACAGGTCCTCCATCTATCATCTCAAGAGTGTTGCCGTCACCTGAGATGTCTTCAGGCTGAGAGTGAAAGTGCATGGATTACGGCAGCAGAAGCAGAGGCAGGAAAGCTCCATTCTCGGAAAGGGTGGTTGGGTATTGGAACGGGTTGCCCAGGGAGGTGGTGGAGTCACCGTCCCTGTGGGTGTTTAAGGAAAGGTTAGACATGGTGCTGAAGGACATGGTTTAGTGGGTAATAGGTGGGGGGGAGACGGTTGGACTGGATGATCCTTGAGGTCTCTTCCAACCTTAATGATTCTATGATTCTATGATCCTGCACTTCTCACAGCCCAGCAGCTGCTGCCTTCCAGAGTACAGCAAGTGAAAAATTATTTGCTCTAAACTGCAGGGGAATATTAGTTCACTGTCATGCCCTTTACAATCCTCCTCATTGAGGAAGACCCCTCAATGAGCAACACTGTAGAAGTGGGGTGAATACAAGCACCTCTTCCATTTTGTTCGCTGAAGTATTAAAACAAGCACAAGACTCCCATGTGAGTGAATTCAACCTCTGGAAAACAGCTTTGCATCAACCTGTTCAAGCTTACCTGCACATGAAAATAAAACCTCTTCCTTTGTAAGCTTTGTGAAGTTTTAGTTTTCAAAGAGAGAGGAAGAGAAGGAGGATGAGTATTTAGACCTATTGAGTATCATGTACATACTGCACAGGCTGCAAAACAAGAGATTTTATTTACCCAGGTGAGAGAAAAGCAGGAAATTCCCATATTACGTCATTTTCCACTGAGGAACCTCTGGTGGACTTGCTGTTTCCAGGAGGGCGTAGTGTTCCTAGAAGTGAGAATTGATTTAGATTTTTCTCTCAGCATTCCACTGTGAAAACAGAAACTGAACTTCTGCCAAACTCTATAGGAGTATCTTTTTTTTTTTAAATCGTTATTACAGTAAGGTCATGGTCCTCTTAAAACACAACACTTAACATGCATGAAATCTCAAATGCTTGCTGCTTATTGTCTGCCTCATCCCCGTGTTTTACAAGTGTGCAATAATGATAGCTTCCTCTTTCATGCTGGATTTTGTACAAAGATTTCAAAGCATTTTCCAAAGAAAGGGAACTATAATTATGCATGTGCTAGAGATGGGGAAACAGAAACACTGAAAGGTAAAGAAATTTGCCCAAGGTGACAGGGTAAATTAGAGGCAGAGTCAGGCATAAATCCCGCGTCTCCTGCGTTTTGGTTCCTCGCTAACCACAGCCTTGCTTGCACTTGATGATGGTATCACCAGCTTGCAAGAGCAACAGCAGTAGGAAACTGCTGTGGGGGTACCACGAGATGAGCCCTGATGTGAAGTTGATCCAGGTCTTAATGAGGCCCTAGCTGCAATCCGTCTTGGTCATGGGCTGACAGATAAATGGTGCCTGAGCTGTGAGGGGCTTGCAGGGCAGCGCTGGGCGGCTCTCACTGAGCCCTGGATGGGGCTGCTGAAAGGCAGAGCAACCTTCTTGGTTGCTGCGTGGAGGAATCCTCTCTGCAAGCACTGAGGCACTGTTACCCTTGGGTTCCTGGGGATTCATTTCTCAGAAATCAGGCACACACAGTTTGTTCACATGGTAGCAATCAGAGTTGCTGTTCACAGAGACAGAGGCCTCCGTAGCAAAGAGGTGGTGTTGTGTTGCCCTGCAAGAAATTGTGCCTCGGGGGGCCTCAGTGGCAGCCCTTGCCACGCTGGTGCACAGCAGAAGGTTTTCTGCTCTCCCACAGCGCCGGAGCATCTGAATTATACCGCTAGCTGTGGTTTATTTGGCACCTCAGATTGATTTTAAATTATTTCCTGTATATTCGCAAACCCAGCAAGTAGCTTCCCTTTAAAGTGCACCAGCTGTGACACTGGGTAGGTTCTGTAATTTCAAATGAGGCGCTAAGAGACTACTCCTTTCAACAGCTTTTTTTTTTTTTTTAATGAGGGTGGGTATCTGTTGCAATGACTCAATTAAAACTCTTCTGACAGCAAGATGTGTGTTGCCAGACCCGTTTCACAGGTTTCTTAGGAGGGAGGATAACATGTGACAACAGACAGAAGCCAAGAGTACTGGAGAAGATCAGAAGCCTGCATGAGTGAGCTTAGCTTTCCAAAATATATTCTTAAAGCTCTGTTCCAAAGACCACTGACCTCTCCAGCAGGCAGCACCATGGTGGAGCAGGAGATGCTGCTGTCGTGTGCTTATCCTCAAGAAAAGTGTAAGTGACCAAATATGATTTTGTATAAGAAATGAAAACAGGACACTGGAGAAAGGAAATGAAAGAAATGATCTAGCTAGTATAATTGAAAAGACAGAGGGAGTAGAAGGGAAATGCTAAAATAAGGAAATAAGGAAGCTATTAACTTTATATTGTAGGCATGCAATTGAAATATGATTAGTGTACTTACAAGAAAAAGAAAAGGATGCTTGTATGAGGAGCTCTGATATAACAGCATCTTGAAGAAACTTGCTTTAATCTTTGACTTTCCACTTGTATTTGCAAAGCGCTGTGGCATGGGGCCGCTTGTGTGGTGGAGAATATGAACAATGAGCTTTGATTTAGTAACTTGAGTGGCAGACTGGAGTGCTGTGAAAGCATTTTCTAGAAAGACATAGCATGATTAAAACCAACACCTTCTGGTTTTGACAATGCAAAGCTTCTTTTTCCTAAGGCATCAGCAAGCTTTCTAATACTTTATCCAAATGCCAGCTGAGAGTTACGGTACAGTGCAAATATTCCTAAATCTATCCCTCCAACCCCAAAGGAAGCTGTAGCAGAACTTTGCTAACCAGAAATTTTATTTTTATTACTACAAAATGTAACACAGGCAAGAAAGAAAAACAACAACAAAAATCTGTACATGTTGGCTTTTAAAGCGATTAGGAATGTTTAAAAAGACTTTTGAAAAACACCAAGTCAGATTTCCAGCGTGCCAAAGACAAGTGTGACAGAAAGGTAGAAATGCAGCTGGCTACAATGAAGTTGGGTAACTAAGCCTGGGCTGGACTTGTCTGAACAAAATACTAAGCAAAGGTAGAAACGGAACTAGTATGTCCTGAAGCCACTTCAATTCACTGCCAGAACAAAGTTCAGTGCAAAAAAACCTTCTCTCTTTGAACTCAAGAAACTTGGCCTTTTGAATGGCCCGGCTTGTTTTAGCAACTTCACGAGGAGGTTATTTAAAACTTACTCCAGATGGAAGGTTCGGCTTTGTTCTGGATGTGAACATGTCACTTTGTACAGGGCTTTATGTTGGGTATCAAGAGCAGAACAGGGCAGGGATGTCAGCAAAGATGCAGTTTACCCATGGAGAGATGTTTTCTATTTTGTCTTGCTTTCTACTCCCTACAAAGCCCCATATGTAATAGGTGACAGACAGCTAAAAATCTTCCTGAAGTGCAGTGTCCTGCTGAGCTGACTTAGCAGCCAGCCTGCTTGTAACCAACTGACTAACAGAGTTTAAACGGAACCTGCAGTTATAATATCTGCGCCATAAAAAAAAAAGTGATGCTTTCCTTTCTGTTACCTAGTGTCCTGTTAAAGGCTTTTGGAAAGCAGGATGACAATCATTTATTTTTAGTTTTGTTGTAACCTAAGCGATATAAGTGAACGCTTTTCTTTTTCAAGGACTAATTATTTTTTTTTTCCTTTTCTGTTGCTCACTTTAACATTAAAAAGAAAACAAGAATCATACCTGGTTAAAATCATCCAGTTGCCTTTTATGGAAGACATAAAAGGTGACTGGAGCTCTCAAGTTGCTCAGTTTTGTGTGTGAAATGTAACTTTATACTGCGTGTCGTCATTTCTGCATATGTGTAAGAGAAAGGGAGGTTTCTCAGTCTCAGCCTGGCCTTCAGTTTTGCACAACTGTGCCAGCTGAAACGTGTGCTGCACTGTAGAGGCTGAAAAATTTGCATGGAAAAATAAAATCGAACCCAAAGAAAATAAATCCATAGGAGGAAGGAAGCCATGTAATACCTCAGGATAGACAAGCTGGGTCCTCTAATTGCACCTTCTGGTGGCATGAATCAGCACTGACCCCCCTGAAGCCAATGGAGTTACCCTATGGACTATGTGGAGGACCAGCCTCATTGCATTTACAGTACTAAGCATTTGCCAGGAACAGGTAGTGCATGTATCTGACATGTTATACAGACAAACTGAGCACTGAGTGGGCCCATTCTAGCTGTAAAAGGTCAAATTGTGCCTCAGTTGGCAATACATTTCAACTCAAAACTAAGTGCTTTCTTGGACTGGTCCTAAAGGTCATCATGCTGTGGATTTTAGATTATAAATAAAAAACTAAGTCTTTTAATAAATCCTTTCTGCTAAGCTAAACAGGCATGGTACATCTTTGAGAGTCTGCAGCTATTTGTTGAGAGCCATTGGCTTTTTATCTGCTGCTATGTGAAGTCAACAAGAAACTCAAAACTTTGTACCTGAACCTAGGTCTAGCTGACCATGACGACACATTTCCACATGTTTTCTGCATGCTGTCATTTGTATTCCTAAATATGTTTCAAGGAAAAAATCAAGACATTTATGGGGTTGTGGTTTTTTTTGTCCTCCAAGACACAGCAGGATGGTTGCACCACTGAAAAACTAACCCATAGATAGTCATGGGACATCTTTTTCATAGGTCCGTGTAGGTGCAGTGCTGGAGTGCCAGAGTATTCACTCCACAGGTAAATACTTGTCTTTCCTTGGGAATATCAGCTGGGGTTTTTGGTGGTCTGTCACCCAGCGTTTCATGTGCTATCCAGGCAAATGGGGAAGACTACTGATTAGTAAACTCTAGTGTCAGGTATCTCATAGAATCACAGAATGGTTAGCGTTGGAAAGGACCTCAAAGATCACCTAGTCCCAACCCCCCTGCCATGGACAGGGACACCCTCCATCAGACCAGGGTGCCCAAAGCCCCATCCAGCCTGGCCTTGAAGACTTCTAGGGAGGGGGAATCCAGTTTCTCTGGGCAACCTGTTCCCGTCCAAGCTTGTCTCGTGACAGAGATGACAAAACCAGGAAGATAAAATGTCCCAAACCAGCAACACAGAAGTTAAGATCCCACCCATCTCTTGCTACTGTTCTTTGTTTTTTTCCTGTCTTAAAAACTATTAATTGTCAAAACAGTGTTGCCAGAGGTATACATATCGCGTATAGGCACAGATATCTAACTAGGCTCAGCCCACCACTTTTCTTATCAACCTTCTAGCAGCTGCTAGCCCCTCTTGTCAGAGACCATTTTGAAAGGAAATAAATTAGCCATTAGAATGGATTTTACTCTTCTTAGAAAGTAAAATGTGTGTAATAAATGCGGTTTCTTCTGGATCAGTGGTAAACAAACTTCTCAAGCATATGACACAATCCTACATGCTCCTAAATAGCTGCTTGTAAATGCAAATTTTAAAGCAAAATCATAGAAGCTATCTTTTTGCACCTCTCCCTCTGTGTTATTGGGTATTTTAATAATGGTTTCATTTTGAATGTCTTCTGTTAGTCTACTCATTTTGGTAATATTTGTATATTGCCAGAGGCCAGATATTTTTTCATAACTCTAGGAGGGCATATGATATGACAAAAGCACGCTAATTTTAGCCTTTACAAAAAAAAAAAAAAAACCAAAAAAAAACAAAAAAAACAGAGGGAAAAGAAAGTAACTTTAGACTGAACAAAATTGGTCTGAACAATCAATGATCACCCTCAAAGCAGGAGTGATTCCCTATTAATGACCTCACTGATTTTGTTGAATCACCTGCCAAATTTGTCAGTAGACACTTCAGGTTTGTTTTGTTTTGGTTTTTTTCTTGGATTGTGGATCGAAATATTAAATCATGTCAGACTAAGAACTGGTCCCAGGTGGACCACAAGAAAAACAGTCAATTACCTCCTCCTGGACAGCTACCTATTAAAGATCTACCAGGGAATCAATTTTTAGTCCATCTAATGCACACCCTGTAAATTCCAGTTAATGCACACTTTAAATCAAAATGTCATATGGTGTTAAATTGAGTGTCTTGAAAAAATCAAAATATACTGTCCCAACACAGTTACTGCTCCTGCCCAGACCTGTCATATTGTCAAAACAAAAGATTTATTTAAGGAAATCTGTTTTCCAGAGAACTGTGCTGCCTGACTGTCAGCTTTTTTGCCTCTGATTTTTTGATAACTTACCAAATCAACACATCAGTGTGTGTCAGTCCAATCTATAGCTGCAGTTGGCTAAAAGGAAATGAAGTCTCTATCACTCCTTACTTTCTGAAGACCAGATATGTCCAAAGGAAGAAAAAATAAACTGAAAACAAGCCAAAAGTAGTACACATGCTCTTCATGTGTTCCTCATCTCAAGGCCACATCGGAAGATGTCTCCAAGTGAATTCCTCTCTCTCTTGACTTATCTCTGGAAGAAGGGCTTATGCAATGCAAGGGTGGACCACAGGTAGAAATATAAGAAGGGCAACTGTACCAGTCAAAGGTTACTAAGAAGTATATTTGTTTAACTTGTGCTCAATCTGAAAAGATGTCCCTCTAAAATTCTTCTCTGAATACATGAAGTGGGTATAACTATTGCTGGCTACTTGTTTTGCAAGCAGATGATCTTAGTTGTCCCAGGAACATGCCAGGCCCAACTGGAAAAGGAGCCGGAGTGAACACCAGGGCTCTGCAGGCTCCTCCAGGGGCCTGGTAGCTGCATAAAGGCTGCTCATGAACCCCGAGGATGCAGGACTTTGCCCGCACAGCGTCCTTGTGTTTAATGTTTTGCTGTTTCTGCTGCTGTGGTAACATGGGTGGGAATGCTACCAGCAGCTGGAGGCGTTCCGCTCCCCATGCAGAACGATGGGCTCTGAGGGACAGTGAACGGCTGGCCTAGGCTAGCTTTGCAAGGAAGGGAAATGACATTGAGAAAGAAAACAGCAGAAATTACTTTAAAACAGACTTGGAATATATGTGCCATACCGTTCAGCATACACTTTGCATCTCAAAGGCGCATACATCTAGGGACCACTGAGCTCCTGGGTCTGGAAAGGTTTCTGACTCTTTGAAGTGTTTTTCCTCACCAGATCTGTCAGGTTTCTGCTGTGCTGATCTCCAAGGGATAGAGGCTCTACTGCGTTGGCCACGTGGAGCTGTTGGTAGCAAGGGATTTGTTTACTTGCATTTATCCTCACCGTCCTATAACATGGCCTTGCCTCTGAAAAAAACCCCAATTCTGCTATCATATTTTTGGTCCAGTTATGCTGACAATTGCATCATCACTGAGTCAAAGTTGTAATGCGTTAAGTGAGAATAAAACTTTGCAAGGTATTTCCTTCCAGAGTGATGGTCTAACTTGGAGCACTGCAGGCAGGACGAGACTGTCCCTTGCCGCTCATATGAAAAGGAGCTAGGTGTCAAATCCATACAAGATTTTCTGATCTGGGACTTGACCCAACTGAGACATTTAAGACTAAAATCCCAACAAAGCTGGTGGTGATTAAGTTCAAGGAGTTATTTGCTCTTAAGTTTACCAAGAGCTTGGAGCTGTACTTCTGTGCATGTCCTGAGTTGTCCCAGTCTCAGTGGAGTTGAGTAAGCCACCGACAGCTTGCTTTGCTCGTGTCCCTAACTAAGCCTACTGGAGGGACAATCCCACAAGCATCCTCAGAGCATGAGCAGCTGCCAGGGAGCTATTTCTCACCTTATCACACGCAGTGGCTGCTGCTGTTTGCTGCCGAAATGCAAAATTCCTCTCCTCTGCCCGAGCACTACATAGTAGCCTGATTATTTACTTAGAGGACTTGAAAATTTTCATTCCCTATTTGAAGAGGAAATAGTCAAATACATTTGGGCCCAAATATATTTGGGTTCAAATCTATTCAGTCTCTTGAGAGAAAGCCTGGCCAGCGGGAGAGAGGCTAGTCTGGCAACAGGCAGCCCTGGTCCAGCCCTGCGGCCAGGCTGGTGATGGGTATGGCACTTGCTCCAAGCAGAGCTGGAGAGGCCGGAATTTTAGTTCCCCCGCTGGGACCTCTTTTTCTTGTAGTTCACATATAATCACCACTGGTTAAAACAGAAAATCAAGCATAGGCAAGGGCCAGAAATCTGGTTGCCCTCATGCCAGGTGAGTGTCCTGAGCATGAGGAAACACGACTCGGTTGCTTAATATGCTCTTTCTCTTTATGGACTAATGAATCTTGAATTGTTTTCTGCACAGTTGCAGCTGGAGGATGAGGAGCGTATTCCTCCAGCCCACTCACACTGACCTACTTTAGAGCTGCTAATTGCATAACCTCTGGGGAGCAGGGGGGGTTGAAGCCCCCCTCCCACACACACTGTGCAGCCAAAGCAGGGAACCAAACTTAGGACATCCGCTTCCCAGGTTACAGCTTTAGCAGCAGGCTGTTACATGAATGTGTGGCACCCGTGCCAAAGGTGGAACATTAAAAGCAGAAAGCCTGCTCAATTCTCTGAAGGAAAAAAAAAAAAAAAAGAAGGGGGAAAAAAAAAAGGAAAAAAAATGCCTCAAAAGCTATATTTTGGAAGGGATCTGGTCTGCAGTCTGCAGATCCTGACCAAATCCAAGTATCTTCTTGCAGGTCTGCCAGGTGGACAGATTCAGGACAAGCCACAAACTTCCAGTGCCATATTAAACCCTTTTTAGTAACAACCCACAAAACATGCATTACTATGGACATTTTTGGTGGATAACTTTTTTTTTTTTTCCTCTTCTGGATAGAAGGTACCTCAAACTTCAGGAGTGGGTTTTCAAGTTCCTCTCCCCACCTAGCCAGCTTTATTGGCTAGGTCTGAGCAGGTGCATGCTAAGCTGCTTGGGGTTGTTATTGTAGGCACCTAACACTCTTTGTGCACTTTATAGATCTATTGCTCAGGATTCAGACTCTGCTCAAAGGCCTGAGATCTTAAATACGGGGTATTACAACAACTTACGCTGAGTCACCTAAGCCCTTTATTGAATCTGGCCCCCAGTGCATTTTTCAGGCTTATTTGCAGAGCAGCAGGTATTATTACCAGCAGTAACTGGGTTAATAACAGGGCCTCCAAGAGAGAAAGCAATTTGTAACACCTGTGATGCTTTGACTGAAACATGTTCATTATCCCTGTTCCCAGTTATGTAATAAGCAGAACAATAAAAAAAAAATATTACTTCTCTTTGCAGAATTCTCTGTGGTGCCAGCTGCCTGTATATGGCCACTGTGTCCTGTTTGCTCAGTACTTGCAGAGTTACAGTTGCCTGGAACATCCTCAGCAGAATGCCCCTTGAGCTTTGGTAACTAGGCATGGACTAAAAAAATAAATACAGCAAACGCAAAAAAAAAATAAATTAAAAAATTAGACATTTATCTTCACTGTGGACAGACAGTTGTTGTTGCATACTCAAAGCCTGACAGATGTGGTTTGCTGGCAAGTGGGTGAGAAAAAAAGCAGTATTTTCATTCACGTTGGGAGGAGGGGGGAGGCTTTTCTTCTTCAGTTTGAGAGAAACAGTTCTGAAAACTTTCAAAGTTGTTCTTAGCAGCTCCATACACAACATATGGTCCTTCCTGAGCTTCTGACCATTCCCAATGTGGGACTCTGCCAAATGAAAGTTAAACAAAAGTTACCCTTACAAAAATATTTAGGAAGCTCTGCTTTAGAAGTGAGTGCACATGTTGGCTGTGACTCAGAGCACACCCACACACTGGGTAGACAGATTAGCATCTGAACCACTAGGCAAGTTCCAATTCTTGCTCAGAAGGTCAAAAAAGCCTGGGAAATGGCCATTGCTCCCTTTCTCCTCAGCACAATTATTTTTTTCCAGATTACAAAGTCATTTTGGATGGCACAGCAGCAGTGAAGTCAACTGATTTATTGCCATAAACAATTGTGTTCTAAGTTGGGAACCAATTTTGTCATTTCTGGACAAAAGAATAAAGAGGGGATTAAAAAAAAAACCAAACCCCAACACACCAAACCCCAAACCTTTTCCTTTGGATTTGTTTGTTGTAACATTTGTTCCTGCTCCACAGAAACCACTGGGATCTGTAAAACGTTTACTAGGGAGGCACATATTAGATGGAAAAGAGATGAAAGCCAAAAACTTCCTTGATAATATGCTTGTTTTGTTCAGAGCTGAAGAAGGTCAAATTCAATGTCATCTGCTTTGGTGGTTGTGGTTTTTTTTTTAATTTGGTGTCATATTATCAGAACACAACAGCTCAAAAGGCCAGGAGTGCCATATGCATTTCAGTTGGCTTCCACGCACTTTAGCTGGCCTCTTTCCCAGCCACCTGTGAAAAAAGTCCCTGCAGCTCCTCTGGTGTTGTCATGAAGGTAACGAATGTTGGTGTTGTCATGAAGGTAACGAATGTCCACCCTCTCTGCCCTCCTTCCCACGCTGAGAAGACACAGCGATGGAGTTTCGGGTAGAGCTAACAGGACTAAGAGCCTTTATTAGGCTAGAAATTATGTTGTCCTGAAATTTGAGGTACCTTCTATCCAGAAGGAAAAAAAAAAAGAAGTTATCCACCAAAAATTGCCATAGTAATGCATGTTTTATGGGTTGTAACTAGAAAAGGTTTAATATAGCACTGGAAATTTGTGGGTTGTCCTGAAACCCTAGGTGTAGTCTTTTCTGGAAACCTCATGCCGCCTAACACATGAATAAGAATATCGGTGGCATCAAAGCAAAGGAAATAAAGCTTCTGGAGGTGACAAAAGTACATAAACACGAGAGAGGCAGAAGTAAGGTCAGAATCAAAAACAATTCCAAGATTTCCAGCCATGGCATTGAACCAAAATCTGATTGCAAAAGGAAGCTGGCTAGTTAGGCAATATGTGCCATCAAGTTAGCTCCAGGGTTTTATTCTGCGCTTCATTCAGCATTTGTACTGTCATGGTCCAGATAATGAGGAGGCATGGAGAGTGACAGCAGACTCTGAGAGGAAGAAACAGTTTTTAATTTTCGTTTTTTAATGATAATGGAGGAGAAGGGTTAGAAATTATGTGAATTTCAGTAATATAGAAACAGGTCAGAGCTATATTCGTCACTGCAGACTTGCTGTGGAGGCAACATAACAGATCTACAAGATGAGTGGCTATTATTAATATTGCAGCTGTACAGCCAAAGCAGAGCTTAGTTAAATCTTTATTAATAGCTAATCCCGTGCAAAACCATGGGTGGAAATACTAACTCACCTTGCTGGCTTGTGGTCTGGATTTCTCTTCTCCCAGAATGGCTTTTCGCTGAGCTGCTCATTGATCTCTGTGCTTCAGGGACGGATGGCCCTACAGTGCCCCTAGAGAGCCCCCTGATGGGTTTCCTACCTTCATTCCTCCCGCTGGTGCTGTGTCAGAGGTAGTCCAAGAATACGGACTACAGCTCCCACTTCATTCACATCTGTAAAACAAACATCTACAGAAGTGTCTAGAACCAGTGCTCAGTAAAACCTGCTTTTCTTCTGCATTTGCAGTGCCATTTGAACAAGCTAGATCTTGTTCCCTCTTTCAGAGTAACTATCGTGTATTCAGCAGTGAGGGTGCTCTTGCCAAAACGTTTTTCTTATCAAGATCATGCTTTTGCTAGATGAAATGTCAAAGAATCCGTATGATTAATCTTTTGAACTTTTCCTGCTAATAAATACAGAATTATCTCTGGCTTCAGAAATGTTTTCCATTAACTCTTTTCCTTCAACACTGAGTGGAACTTCTGAAGTTTATCAGAATTATTTGGGAGACTATTCCTATTTGGAGTTTGGTATTTCATTAAAAAAAAAAACCACACACACATTAAAAAAAAACCAAACAAAACACAACACCACCTTTAACTAAAAATATTTTTCATTTTCATTCAATTTTATTTATTAAATAAATGAGGGCAGATAATTTCATCCCATCATAGTCCTGCAGGAAGGAGCTACCCAACCTTCCCACAAACAGTAGCTGATGCTCAGAGAAAGCAGTACTAGGCAACTTTGCTATGCCTCCTTAAAGAGAAATTACCCAGGAAAAATAAAAGCGTGTTTCTGTAGGAGGTTCTGTGCTATCCATCTCTGCGGATCACCCTCAGGAGCATTACCGCTCCGGAGCTGCAGCATTCCCCAGGCGTGCAGGGTGGCAACTGCCACGGTCGTGACACAGGCCAGGCTGGCAGCACCTGCATCCCTGTTGTTTTGTAACCGCCTGAGATGACAAGAAACTATCGGCCACTGAGTCTGTTTCAATCACTAGTAGTCACGGCTTCTATGACTGAAAAGCTTATGGAAACTGTGGTTCCGCTCTGCCATTTCGGGTTTTGCCTGTGGCGTTTGTTTATATGTTGTGGGAGGGCTCAGGCAAGTTGTCTTTCTTTTTCCCACACCCCAGTAGCACAGTCTGTTTGCTGTTTTTTCCCCTCACCTTCTTTGTTAGCTTTTTTCCTTCCTTGTAATACCAGCTTCCCCTCGCTGTCGATCAGAGAGGGCCCCGCTCTTGGTGATCTTGTGGAAAAACCATGATATATGTGGTGGAAACCAAACAGATGGCACGGTTCCCTCTCTCCCAGCTCTTGCCGGGAATATACAATGTACATGTGTAAAGTGAAATTTTATGTTTCAGCTCTACAAAAAGCAAGAAATAGGTGTAGTATCTAAAATAAAAAAAGCATCTGAGCAGTCTGAAGTGCACTCTTATTAACACTGGAGCATGCCATTTTCTTAAGCGTATTTGATTCCATTAAGCTGGAACTGATGACACATTTAATGCCCCAGGTCTGCAGTGGGGTTTTTTTCAACAATAACTTTTATTGCTCTTCTGCTATTACTGCCTGAATTTTTAATGAGGCCAATGAAATTGTATTCATCAGATTAATTTCTCTGAAGTATTTTGTCAATTCTAGGAAATGAACAAAAAGTTATTATATTAAAGAAATACACTGTGTATCTGAGACTCGGAGCAGAGCATATTAGCAGTAATCAAGTTCATGCTTATTATCTTTACAGCCCCATAGGTATGTGTGTGGTGCTTTGTAGGCAAATATAATGACAAGCCTGTGCTTTTTTTACTAGGCAATAATCTATCAGGTGATTCATTCTGTCAGCTTGATTTTATATGCTCAGATAATCTAATATTGAAACTCTGGAAAGATGCATCAGACTAGTTACTGTGATGAGTAAGCAAACTGCATGCACCACATGCTGCCAGTGAAAAGGAAGGGCTGTTGTTTTAATCTCGGATACACAATTTGGTATTTTCATGTATTTGTTGAAGGTGGCCACCGTGCATTTTACTAGATTAAATCCTGTATAACCAAGTCAGGAAAATGGACCTGCAAGGCATTATTTGAATCAAGTACGTTCCTACATCCGCTGAGGACATATCAGCACCATAACAAAACTCTTGCAAATTCTTCCAGCTGCCCCCACAGATGTTCCTTTCCTAACCTGGGGTGCAGGTGTTTACAAATTATGAGTGTTGATTCCTAACAGAGTGATAAGGAAGGGAAAGCAAGCTAAAAACTGACAGCAGAATGCATCTACTTGACAAGTTCTGTGAGCTTGAAGGAAAGACAGCTATCAAATTGGACTTGATGTACTTGAGATATACTTGATATATATATTCTTCCCTCCAGAAAGGTGCTTGCATCGTTTTCCACTGTTACTTCTCTGTACAGAACGTATCTGCGGGGTTTTGTGTCAGATAAAATGAGTTAAACTGGAATCTGATTCATGAAACTGGAATCTTGAGTGGATAAGCTTCCTGGCAAAAGGGACTCCTCTCTGGTCTGATTAGGAATACTTAATAAATAGCGTGGGCTATGGGCTATAGAGATGCGTAGATGTAGTAGTGGGTGTTATCTCGGCCCCTGGGCACAGTGGCAGTGCAGCTTGCACATGTAAGCGAAGCAGGGCAGTTCCTAGCATGGCTGTTCATGTGACTGTGCATACACAGAAAATCTGACTTCATAAGCACACAGCAAATTCCTTCCTCACTTTTTGTGCCACTGGAAGATGTGTCTGGCATGTCCAAGAGGGGTGTAGTGATTTTCCTGAATCTGAGCCACAAGACATCTGCTGGAGAACTAAAGGGAGGAGAATTTCTGCGAGTAATTGGTGGTGGCGGATGATAACAGCTTCTCCAGGGCTGTGGGCTCTCTGCCGTGGGAGGGGACCGGGCTAGCCAGGCAGCTGGGTCCCAGCCCAGCTCAGCAACACCAGCTTCCAAACAGCCTGCGCTGGCTTCCTCCCTCGTATCACCAGGGTTTTGCCCCCATGCCACTGCATGCCTGCTGCTAGCCGTGTGCTCTACCCATCCCACGGTGGAGGCGCTCGTGGCTGGAGACCCTTCGTACCGCACTCCTTACGCAGGCTGACCAGCTCGTGGCTTGGGCTTCCCTTCTGAGTCTCTGCAACCCCAGGGTTGGGGTGCTGGCTCTGTGCTGCTGTTAGAAAAGCTCTGATAACGTCTGGTACCTCTGGAAACAGTCCCCATGGATTTCTTTGTCATCTTCAACAAAACATTTGTACTCTAGGTGTCATGGGTGGATATATGACATAATAAAGAATCACAGGTCTTCTGTGTAATCCACTGTCAGTGAGTGTAAAATGCACTGAGTTGCACAGTTGTTTTGTTTTTTTTTAACTATAAGCATAACAAAAACCCCTTCATTTTAAAAACAAATGAGAGGGAGCTGGCTGTGCAGTGGTTACAAATTGGGAATGGACTAGCAGCTTTTAAGAGAAAATCCACCATGTCTGCAAAATATGTGGAAAAAAATAAGAAAGAACAGATAAAGCAAACAGAAAGGACAGGTGAAAGATGCTACTTCCATTTTCTGGTAGTGTGCCAATTTGCAATTGCTAGATATTAGCAAGGTGAAAGGTGTGAATTACAATGACAAAAGAGTCATTAAGCCAAATTCTGACAAATATCTTCAAACTTTGCCGTGTTTCTGATGTAATATAATCTCATTTTAGATCTACGCTTGTGTTCAACGGAATGAATTAACCCACTTGGTAACTGCAGACGAGTTTATCCTGCTTCTGCGTACTGTGGGGGAATAGTGTCACGGGGCAGTTGCTCCAGAGCAGTTGGTACACCCTAGTTGTTTATGCTGCCTTGCACAGGCAATCACACTGTCACTTGGCTCTTCACTGCCCCTAAAATGTATCACACTGATTAGGAAACCCCGGCAGCAAACCTGCACAGGAACCACTTACAGTGGAGATTTTTCTTCTGAAGAGGAAATGGTGGGGTGGGACAAAAAGCCTAGTCCAAAAAAGACTTGCTTCCTCTATCAAGGATTTTAAGACCTGGTGTTTCAATTTTTTTTGATCTTCTAAAATGGCTTTTGGCTTAACAAAGTGTTTCCCTCAGGCTTGGGGTTCAGCCGGTGCTTCTTTTTTAATCCCTTCTGTCAACCCTGCTCAAATGTGATCTTTATTCTTCCTCTGCCTTGGGCTGTGTGACCACCTAGCGCAACTGTTCCGAGTGGGGTCCCAGCGTTGCCGTTCCCTGTCTGTGCAGTTCACAGAAAAGCCAGCTGCATTTGGAGGTTGAAGGCCACTTCCGTGGAAAAAAATATTAGTGATTTATTAATAAACTGTGAACAGTTTGTTCAAAGCATTACTGATTCTTTACTGACATTCACAATATGTTATAGCAAAGGATGAAGCAGGCCCACTTTCCTGTCTCTGAGTATTTCCTTGAAAACACAAGTACATTCCTTCTGACCCAGATCCCCACCACTGGCTGGGAGCACCCTGCTGTGTGATGGGGAGGCTTTTTTCACTTTGAGGGCCCGCCCTTCTGGACTTGAAACTTCTCCATAATACTCACAGGTCATTCAGTCTCTGTAGATTTTTAGACATAGCAACAGTTTGGGATCATCCCTTTTTCTTTTTTTTTTTAAAAAAACAACTTTTTTCACTGTGGTGAATTGTGGGAAGACAACATCCTTGTAGACCACTCTCCGCTGAAGGCAATGTTTCAGTATTTGGCTTTCCTGTTGTCTCTTCAGAGCCTTACCCTTGTCTCTATTTTGCTGTTTGTTGTTTCTTTAAAGCTTTTGGTTTAACCCTATGCATCAGCCAGGAGACCATTGTGCAATTGATGGTCATCGTGAAACTCCCCAACACTGGTGATAAGCTGTTCTCTTGGTGGGACCATAATGGAAAACCTCTGGTGCAGACTCTCCCATGTTGAATAAGATGTATATTTGGTTTTCTACTATTAACGGTGTCTTGATAGTGTTTCTTTTCCAACTTTACCAACTAGCCTGCTTTCCTGAGACTTTAAGAACTGCAGAACTTTCTGACAGTTTTGATAAAAATTAGATACAAAACCTTTTGAGGGTGTGGGAAGAGAGGAGGAGGACAGGCGAGCAGAAAAGCACAGTGTGAGCATGGTAATATAATCCTTATTTCCTTAGGACACCAAACCAAAGTGTATGATGGATAACTTTCTCCTCCTCCACAATATTCCAAAATAAAATTTTAGTGAATCTGAATAAAATGTCAAAATTTGAGTTCGTTGAAGAGAAACATTTCAATGAATCCAAAACAAAAGTAATTTGGAACTGACTTTTGGAGAACTTGAGAACACTGTAGCCTTCTGTTTTTAAGTAAACTAAGAATTAAAAAATAACCTTCTCCAGAACCCTGCAGCCCTGTATGAGAAAAATACCCACAAAAACAAACAAACAAAAACCCAAACAACTTACTACTTTTTTCTTTTTTCCTCTTCTAATCCCTACTAAGTCCATAAAGGAATTGGATTAATGCATCAAGATGTCAGCTCAGAAGATAATAATTTTCAATTGCTGTAACAAAGCAGTAATTGCTCTTACAAGCTCCAAACATCTGAATAAAGCCAGGTCTAAGATGTTTTTTTTTCTTTTCACATCATCTCAAACTTCTTGACTGATTTCTTACCCACTGGCCAAGATTCAAAGAAAGCACTTAGATGAAAAGCAGGGAAATACAAAATCTTTAGCTTATGTAAGTAAAGGGATCGAGGTTTTGGGTGGTTTTTTGGTTTTTTTTCCTGATTATAATGACAAAGACCATAGCTGTTCCTGTTCATCCGTGTTTCCTATGCAAAATCATTCTGGGTGTTGATTTTTCTAACCAACAATGTGATTCTGCTGTGAGGAATGGAAAGCTTCACAGCTTTCCCAAGTAGGGGATGCTACTGGAGTTTGGAGCTTTTTCCTTCTTTTTTTCTTTCCACTCTTGGACTTCAGTTAAAGTTGATTAAAAAGAGAATTTCCTTGTTTATTGGGAATCCAAAGATTCTGAAAAAGGACAAATATTTTACTCTAGAGGAAAAAAAACCCAATATTTCAAAATGTTTGTCACTGTCAGAAAAAACATGTTTTGAAAACAATCAAAATATTTTGTTTATGAATGAAATTGAGCTTGAACGTCCACTTTCCATGACTTCCATGTGGCTTTTAAGATCCAGTGAGAGGAGGGACCAGTTGTGAGATGAAAGTCTGGAAACTGCTGGTTGAGTCATCTGGGATTTGAGGCTTTCAGGGTCTGTACTTCAGAGTCTAAAGCTGAGTTTCAGTGAAGCTAAAACCCTCAGGTCACCAGACCCATGTTTCTATGGCTGGAACCTAAGGGGGCTTTTATTCCGTGTGGCCAGGCCATGCAGGAATCCGACTGAAAAACCCACAAGTATTACAAGCGCTACAAGCTGTGGAAGCACCATAGCCCACCAGGTGTCTTCTCGGGGTATCTTGTTTCGTTGGCAGCTTTGGGTGATTTATTTTTTTAGCAGTTACACTTTGGAGAAACAATTTAGTTCTCAGAAATGGAATTTTCCAGTAAAAACATTTTGTTGGAAAATCCTCAATCACCCTGACTTTTTCTGCGTCCCTCAGACATGTTCATTCTTTCAAAGTTGGGACACAGGATTTTTAGGAACAAATAGGGTGTAAATGTAGTGGACTTGGAGGAGGTAGAGGGTTTATTGGACATCTGGAGGTTACAGATGGGTGCTGTGCTACAGGGTGCTATGACTACATTGTGTGTATTATACAGGTTTAACCACATTTTTGTGAGCTATTATTAATGCTGACTTGCAGCATACGCCTTTGGAAGCAGTACAGTCAATGCATACCTGCTTACGGTGGGAAACTAAAAAGCCTCAAATTTCCTCTTGGCTGGCTCCTTCCTCCTACGCCCAACTTGGTCCATACCATTCGAAAACAGAAGTTGATATCAAGTCATTTTCTATTGTTGGAAAAACACTCATAAGAAAACCCACATCCCCTGTTGTAAAGGCATTGGAAGGTCGTGGAACAGGTAAATTTGGAGACTGCTGCTTTTTAGATTGTTTCTGTATGTGTCATCTCCCTTTTTTTGCCCTCACCTAACATTATTTTAGCAGGGGTAGCAGTAATGGACACCTTAGCCACTTTCTAATCAAATTAACCAGGCCTCCTCCCACTCTGGTGGAAGCCTGGTTGGATTTTCCAGCTTGGATTTATACCCTATGGACACGAGTTCAGAGGCACTGTATTCGCTTTCACAGCTTTTGTTGTCTTGTTGCTGAAGCTGAAATGCGGCGGTAGTTACGGTGTTACTTCTGCATGGCTGCACAAAGATGGATTACCTAGTGTATGAAAAAAAACGGAGCTATTTAAGCCAGCTGAGGTGATCAGACTTATGAAACGCAAAAATCTGACTTAAAATCAGAAGCAGAGAAGAGGATAGCAGAGACTGGCAGGTTAACAAGGAAAATGCCTGGTGGTTTCAGGCCGGGCTTGTTTTAGTGTCAGGAGGAGCCACGTGGAGTCTGAAGTATCCGCGGACAGGCAGGTACCGCGCTGCAGGCCGCCTTTGCACTGAAACCCGGCTGGAGCCGGCGTTCTGCCGCGTTTTATCGGTACAAGCTTCAGTTATTTCAGTGCTGCTTTGGCACTTCACAATAATTAAGGTATTTTTGTCTAAGGTATGTTTAATCTCACAGTCTTAAATTTACAGGTAGGAAAGGTTGTTTTTAAGGAAGTGCTTATAGCCCAAAGTCTGATTTCTGCTTTACTGGTATAACCAAGAAGAAAACAAAAAAGACTTTCTATTTTAGATGCTTGTGTTCTGACAACGACTTTGTATCTATTTTTGTACTAAAGTTATGCTAATTTCCAGCTTCATTAATTAATTGGTGTCATGAGTGTTACATCTGTAAAAGATGAATTTTCTAATGATCCCTTTGGAAATGGTTCTTCTTAAACGACCAGGTATTTGAAGCCACCTTCCTATCTGAGATGGATTTGCTTTGGGAACAATCCATGCGTAATTAAAAATTATTTTTGGATTTTTTATTTGTTCATAATTTTTTAATATGTCTGAAACTCATTAGGATGAAAGACTTAATTTATTAGAGTATCCTTGAGCAGGAGCAACAGCAGTAAGATTCACTTCAATAAAGACAAATGTAATCCTTATAGTAATCAACCTACTGTTCACAGCAAAGAACTTCATTAACCAATGTTAATTTGAGGCAGAAACCTGCAAAAGTTAAAAGAAAACTCACACAAAAACCTCAAAGTGAAGGTTACTAACTTTCTTCTGTCCTTCCTTCCCTAGTGCTTTGACATTCTGAGGCTGTCTTTTGACATCTCACACTTGATGAAGCCATATAAATTACCATGGGCTTCAATAAAGCTTTCATGGATAATGTTAGCTGTGCATCTAATCCCAGCCGTGGCTTCACCTTTGGGAAGACTGGTGATATTGCAGTCATTACTGAAACAGTGATGGATTAATTGGGTAAATAAATAGGTCTCTCTTTAAAAGAAAAAGTAGCAGTTCTCTTTAGGTTACCTCACTGTTTCACATCAGCTCGTCCTGAGGATCAAGTCATATAGACAAGATAAAAGGTGAAGTGTTTTCTGCACTCTCCCTTCCCTGCTTTCCTGGAGAAATGCTTGAAGCTTCAGTGCTGTAATTCCCCGGTGTGCACTTCATGTATCCTGTCCCACTTGCTCCCTGCAGCACTGGGACCTGAGCTGAGGCAGAGGAGGAGGAGGAAATTACAGGCTTCCTTGCTACCTAGCCATGCCAGGTTCATATGTTTAGGAATGTCCTTTCATTTCCAGATGGAACAGGGCTAAATCCCAGTTTCCTGCTTGCACTTTCCAGTTGTTTTAGGGATGAAGAAGCCACAGGGTTACACTATCTCTACGCAACACCTAAATAATCCTTTTCCTCTGAACCCCCTCCTCGAATTCACGTATTGTTTACTAAGACCCACCCAAACCTGAAGAGAGTGCATCCTTCTGGGATGGGATGGGGGGTCCATGGCAAGTCCATGCCAAGCCATCGCCTTCAGTGACCATCAGGAGTTTCCGTGGGCCTCTATGTGAAGTAGCAGCCCAGCATTCAGCAATGCTTTACCTTACTGAGTGTGACTATTTCTAGTGGACAAGATACAGATTAGTCAGGCAGCTAAGCATTCCTACAGGGACCACCCTTTCCTAGGATGGTATTTGAGATACTTATAGATACTAATGGCTCCCAGAAAGGTGTTTTGATTTATTTTCAACATGATGTAGAAATCCAGTTGAGTGACTGCTCACTGCGACCTTCTTTACCAGTGCTTTTATGCTGTTGCAAGTATCAGCAGATTACCAAAAGTTGTTTGTGGAAAATCAAATCATAAATGAAATCCTACTCTGATTAATTTTGGAGCTCCAGCATCCACAGCAACAGGTTTGAGATTTGTTATTGCACTCTGTGTACTGCTGCAATCAAAAGCTGAAGAGGTTTAGCACCATAAAAAACTGGAAAAAGGTAAAGCCCTTGAAAGAAAGTTGTGCTTTACTCTCATCAGGCCATGTATCACAGTGAGAAGATACCAGGTCCTGTCCTTTGATCCCCAAAACGAAAGCATGCAGCATTACAGCCTTATGAGTTTGGAGAACCCAGGTGCAAGATGCTCCTGTGGATTTCCTTTTCAGTTGAGCACAAAAAACCTGAGGTTCAGAAAAAATATAAAAGGAGGTAGGGGACAGAATGCTGTGGTGGCACCTTCCTTCAGGCATGCAGTACCTAAAAGGCATTTATACCCCTGTTCCTTTCTGAACTTCAACAGCCTTTGCTATTGCTGTTCCTTGTGACTCACAATTCATTTATCTCAAGAGACATTAAACATTTTACACTTACACTTAATTCACTTCTATTTTGGATAGAGTTACTATTAGCTTTTCAGTTTTATAAACAGCTGTATGCAGATGATGGCATATCCAGGATTATTTGTTCCACGTGTGTGTAGGATAGGTCACTGCTCAATCATAAGCCCAGAGAGGCGGCAGGGATCATCATGGAGGCATGGCCATCACAGTAGCGCTTAACATCACATCCCAGCACAGCTCTCACCAACAAGGGTCCCAGTCGGTTACTGGTTGATAGGGATGACTGGGAGCAGAGGAAGGTTGCTCGGTTTTATCTTCAGAGATCATCACTGCTCAGACACCAGCACCCGATCACAGTACTAGGTTATGTGCAGCACAACTTTCTAGACAACGCCATGGATAAAAACCTCACAGCTCTGGAAAGCCACAGCTGGCCGCATCCACGCAGGTCACTCAGCCAGTGCTCATCTACAGCAGCAATGGCAGTGCAGCCAGGACGAGCGGCACCTTCCCAGCGTGTCATCTAGGTCTGCAAGCAGAGTGCAAGCAGGCAAAGCTCAAGTCACTGCTACCACAGGCAGAGCACAGTGCATCCAAGGAAAATTAGGGTAAACCCAAACCCAGGATTTCTTTCTATGGAAACAGCCACATGTCAGTTGTTACCGTAAAACAACACTGGGAATGGTACAAGCTGACTGAAACCGCAGTTAGTTATACTTTGCTTTTCCCCTCCTTCTTCAGTGTCAGAACTGGAATAATACACTTTCTGCCTGTGATAAAGTTTCCTATATTATTTTTTCCACATTATAACACACTTTCATTCATTAATTTTCTTAAAGAGTGGAATGCTTACTTCCTTCCTGCATTTGGCATTAGCTAATGAAGTGCAAGCAAATGTTAACCGAATTCTCAAAGATGTGTATCTGTTCTTTCCTTTCTCTAATTAAGGTTCAGTGCAGCCAAATGCATGTGAGGAAAATTTTATTCCTGTGCTGGAAACAAATGCAAGATTCAGTACCAAAAAAAAAAAAAAAGTTAATTTCAAAGCTGTTCATGGCTAAAAATAGGAGAAATGACTGTTATCTCAGAATCAACAACTGGAAGAGCTTAAAATTGAACTTGGGTCTAAAATCCAGAAGTCAGCAGGGTAGCAACCGTCAAACTGTTCATGTCTTGGCTATTCATCTCATCCCATATAAACAGACTTTATATGCCTTGATATTTGGGCATGGATGAAAACAAGAGCGTAGGAGAAGGATTAACAAGAAATGGGAGGCAACCTTCAGGCTCAGGGGATCTTGAAAGACTGTGGAAAGAAAACAGTAGTATCTTTGATATTGGGCTACATAAAGCATGCATTCACTATCCAGTTGCTCATGTTTCTTTATCATAGAATCATAGAATCTTTAAGGTTGGAAAAGACCTCTAGGATCATCAAGTCCAACAGTCAACCCAACACCACCATGTCTACTAAACCATGTCCCAAAGTGCCCCATTTACACGCTTTTTGAACACCTCCAGGGGCGGTGACTCCACCACCTCCCTGGGCAGCTTGTTCCAATGTCTGACCACCCTTTCAGTGAAGACATTTTTCCTAATATCCAACCTAAACCTCCCCTGAAGCTATTTGAGGCCGTTTCCTCTTGTCCTATCTCTTGTTGCTTGGGAGAAGAGACCAATTTATTTCAATGGTTAAGTAAGAATCAAAATTATAGCTTCATTGAGTCACGGACAAAAATGCAACAGGAATGTTTGAAGCAGACACTGTGAGATTTACGATTGAAAGATAATTTCATCAAAGGTGATGCAGATAAATGAATGTTTAAAACCCATGCTAAATTAATGCAACACACTTTGTTTTGAAAAAGTAAGAGGTTAAAAATTTGTGCTTGTATTGACCATATTTCAGTTCAAAGATTCATGGATTCACAGAGTGGTAGAGGTTGGAAGGGATCTCTAGTCCACTCCTCACCCCCTGCTAGAGCAGGATCACCTAGAGCATGGTGCACAGGATCGTGTCCAGGTGGGTTTTGAATATCTCCAGAGAAGGAGACTCCACAACCTCTCTGGGCAGCCTGTGCCAGTGCTCTGTCACCCTCAGAGTAAAAAAGTTTTTCCTCATATTCAGATGGAACTTTAATTCACTTTAACAATCTTAGGGAAAGGTGAAAATATAACTTGAAAATAACAGTGAGCGTCATAAATACTTGGTCATGTCTGTTGTTGATACGTTTTGCTGATCCAGCTGTGTTTCCTTGAATGTCACAGGAGAATCTTATCTAACTGCAATGATTTTAATGCTCAATGTTAAAGGACAACTCCTTCTTTATCCAGTGTCAGGGAGAGTATGAAAGAATGCATGGAGTGTATTCTCCCTCACTTTGCTTTAGGCAGATCCATGTAGCCCCCTCTGCACTTCTATTGCTGTCAGGAAGAAGCTTTCTATTGCCTTCAGGGCGGAGATGGATCCAACCCCAAGCCCTCAGTCCGGCAAGCCCTTACGCACATTGACCACTGTATCAAGGAGCCAAATGGTTATCACAGGAGGAAATGCCAAGGAGAGGCGCAAGGACTGAGTTGGCAGTTGGGAGAATGCTAGGAAGCTAGCTCGTGGCTGGAAGAGTTACAGCCATGAACACTGTCCTCGATATAGGCGTGTAAGTCAGGTCAAGTCTTTACCAAAAGTAAGGCATAAGCAGTTATAACTCGCAAGTCTTAGAGTTTCTACTTGGTTTCTACAGAATATTGATGTTTGGTATTTTTTTTCTCCAATATACTTTATTTGTAACTAGGATTTGAATCTTTTCAGAGTTGCAGGGGAGGCAAATCCTACCAGCAAGGTAGATGGAACAAAAGCTAGCTTCGCAATCTCAGCGCATGTGGCAGCTGAACTGTGGGGCATTGCCCAAACACAAGTGATCTATACATGACTGATGAGCTGCTCTTCTTCCTTAGACTCTGCAGGTGTATAAACAGTAGGGAGATAGAGACAGGGCTATCGTGCATATAACCTCCAATTATGTCCGTATGTGTCCAAATATACTGCTATCATCATTGGTTTCCTAAGAGTGGAGAGGGTTGCCATCACATGAGGTGACCCAGAACTGGTATCTGGGCTGCAGCACTAAATAATTTTGACCAGCTTACCAGAATGGCTTGAAAACTAAAGTTAAGACTTTAAAGCTTTCCGGAGAATTCCACCAAACTGCACAAAGGTTTCGCCTGTAACAGACGCTGTAGTAGCATAGTTCATGTCCAAACGGAGGTGAAATCCCCTTTGTGATAAGCTTGTGTGTGCAGTTATGGGTGTAGCTGTAATTATAGGCAATGAGAAAAAGTATGGCTTGCTCAATAACATACCTCCTCCCATCAGACACAGACAGGAACATGCCACATGACAGAGTGGTCACACTCTTATTCCTCCTCTTTCTCTCTGTGCCACTTACTCCCCTCTGTGCTCATAACTCCTCTGCTCAGTTTGCTCTGAGCTCTGCTTGCTGCCGAGCAGCCAGCTACCTCCAACAGTTCAGTACACAACATGTATCACACGCTTGTTCTTCCGTTTGCCCCCATCTTAATTTACATTACTTCCCCTCTGCAGAGAATCTAATTTGATCTACATTGTAAAGCTCAAACACACTTTTACAAAAATGCATCATCATAACAAGGATAAGTAGCAAAACAGATGCAGGGCGTTTGGGAGCATCCTTGGGAAACAGTAAGCTGCTTTCTGTGGAAAAAGACAAAACTCTTGAAGACAACCTCGAAAGCAAGAACTGTACAGCGGAAGGGTTGTAATATACATTTAGAAAGGGATTTGGGGAGCGAGGGAAAACGGAGCTATGGAATGAGAGCCTTAGATATGGGATCTGTATTTTGTGTGTAACTATTTTGGCTATTACTGCACATGATTTCAGTGTCAACGTGGAGCATAAGCAACAACAAACTCTCAGCGTGGTTTACCAGGTCTAATAAAGCTGGGAGTTCCAGTGTTTTCTTTACAGCTAATGTCACATAGTTTAAAACAAAAACAAAAAACACCCAAATCAAAACCCCTTCATTTCCAGAAGTCGTAAATTATTATTACCATGCTGTAACCGAGCGTAAACAGGTTCCTGGCCCGTGACTAAGGCTGCAGCGCACTCAGCAGCCTGGATGTCTCCCAAAGGCGTTGGGCGCGGGAAGGGCTCTGCTGGGCTTGGAGTCCCGGACACCCAGTTTCCAGCTTCTTTTGATCGAGAGCTTCAAGACTGAGGCATTTCTACAGGAAATGGAAAGCTCCAGGGCTGCGAATCTGGAGCTTTATGGGAACTGCTTTGTTCAGAACAGAGGAAGCTGAAGGACTACCGGCGACACCCAGGTCGGATTCCACGTAAAGGGGCGCACCTACGGCACACGAAGCAATGCGTTTCTCAGGAGGTGCAAGTCCCTGTAAGTACCACCCAACATGAACAGAGCAGCACGGTCAGGACCGGCATTTTCTGCAGAAACGGTCTCTTTTTTTGTCCCTTTCCCTCCCCCCGCCCCGCCCGCCCCCCCGCCGCGGAGGCCGCCGGTGAGGCCACAGGGCGGGCTGCGGCCACCAGAGGGCGGCAAAGGCCGCGTGCACAACCGCCTGAGCGCGTGTCCCTCGGACAGAAAGGAGGGGAAAAGGAAAAAAAAAAAAAAAGCCTTCCAAATTTATAACTGTAAACCAGGAAAGACGTGTCCTCTTCTAGCAAAGCCAGGGTACCAGGGAATTAGGTATTTTATGAGGAAAGGCTGAGGGAGCTGGGTCTCTTTAGCTTGGAGAAGAGGAGGCTGAGGGGTGACCTCATCAACGTTTATAAATATGTTAAGGGTGAGTGTGAGGAAGATGGAGCCAGGCTCTTCTCGGCCTCACTAAGCGATAGGACAAGGGGCAACGGGTGCAAATTGGAGCACAGGAGGTTCCGGGTTAACATAAGGAAAAACTTTTTCACCGTGAGGGGGACAGAGCCCTGGCACAGGCTGCCCAGAGAGGTTGTGGAGTCTCCTTCTCTGGAGACATTCAAAACCCGACTGGACATGTTCCTGAGTGATGTGCTCTAGGTGCCCCTGCCTTGGCGGGGGGGGGTTGGACTAGATGATCTTTCGAGGTCCCTTCCAACCTCTACGATTCTGTGATTCTGTGATTTTTTTTCAGATTAAAAGCTAATTGTACTTTTATTTCATGCTCTTATTCCCTTTTTATAGGAAAATAAAAGGGGTGCAAAAACAGCAGTAGCAATTCCATAACCTTATGGACTCTGAGAAGTGCTAGGGCTTAGAAAGTTGGGTTTTTTTTCTCCTCCAGCTCTTTTTAAGAATGACCGTTTTGTTCGTGACTTCCTTACATGCTTGTGATAACGTCAGGCCATTTTTACAGGCCTGGCTCTTGTGCTGGGACTGATCTCAGCTCTGACTTGTGAAGGTTGTTTTTTTTGTGGTGGGGTGGGGGTTTTTTGGTCTTTGTTTGTTGGTTTGGTTTTTTTTCCTGTGGATATTCAGAGTTTTTGGTGCCATAGACATACATACTTTTAAAGGCAGTCCTAGTGTGAAGGGTTTATGCGAATTGGACTTCCGGCAGGTTTGTCACCAGAGTTGCTCCTGACTCATCCGTGAGTTACCCACCTGCAACAAAGCAGTCCCTCTCTCCCAGCCGGTACATTCACACACAAAGTTACTCAGAAATACCTACCTACTGTTGTTCACACCCTCTCTTCAGTTCAAGTGTTGACTTTACTCAACCTATCTTTCCTTTTGCATCCACAAGTTTTATCTCTGCCAGCGTCAGGAGGGGAGAAGGGCTGTGCAGGAGCTTAGTCCTGTTCTTGTTAATCATCAAGCACTGTAAATTACCTGTAAATACAGGGTTAAAATCCTCATAATGCAGGCAGAAATGGAAGTGATATCTTTTCTGTTCAGAAAGGTGCTATAGACCTCACCAGTACACGCTATAGCCGTGAGATTCCATGACCAAGCACAGCATCCTTTGACCTCTCTCAGTTTATCTAATAAAATATTACTTCTCTCTACAAATGCTGCCTTCTTGATTTTTACCCTTCAGAATCCAATAGAAACCTGTAATCTTTGCAGCTGCCTCGTACAGTGTATCCATTTGACTGAGTGTCACTGGTAAGTAATGACTTCTCTGCCTGCTCCGTACCTCTGTGCCTCAAGTATCCAGATCATTAATTTTTAGCATAGACACTTACTATAAGTACTGGTTGTCAATTAGAAGAAAAGTCCACGATTACATCATGTGAAAGGTATTTTTGGCCTCCAAGGAAGCAGTGTATTGACTCATCAGTATGGTCTGCTGGCCAATTATATCTTTATTTCTTACCCTTTAGTTAAAGTACTGAAAAGGCAAGTAGCCAACAGAAAGGCAGGGAAAATATGGACTGACACAAACCTAGAAAGACAGGGTTGGCAGAAATCCACAGTATTTTTGGCTGTAAATGACTAGTGGCTTTCCTGGCTCAAACCCCTTCAACAACAGTCAGGACACCCTGAGATTTGTTTCATTTTCGTTTTTTTCTTACATCTTCACGCGCTTTGGGTGCCGTCATAGGAAATGTTATATTACAGTTTCATGCATGCTTCCTAATCGTTTGTTTTTTGTTTTTTTTTTTATTCCCACACATTTCCAATAATTTTCACTCCTGACAGTATTTTCCATCTGTATTCCAGAGTACCAAGAACATAGGAGGCAGTTTTCTGAAAGGGAGGGTCCACCTCACCAGATTAATCACTAGGCTTTTTCTTTAGCTGTTTGAATCTAAGTTGGATTAAGAGAGGGCACCTAACCTGCCACCGAATGAATTAATAGAACAAGAAAATAAAGTGATGTTTGTAGATTGTGACCCAATACAATTCTGCCATTATGCACAGAAATTGTATCGTGAATTTTAAACATTCCCAGCTCCTATAAAGATTATTAGCTTTGTTTTGGAACATTACCTTTATATTAGTACTATAAAACAAAATCACAACAGCCTCTCTATGGCAAAGGAGAAGAGCTGACAGGAAGAGTGCTTTATATTTGGGAGCAGGGAACTAGTCCTTTATTAAAGCGTCATTCCTTAGATTAGACTTCCAATATGGATTACTTTAGTAGGTGCTAGAAATTAGGACAAATAACTTTTATATAGTTTTACTTCATTTTCTTTGTATTACTGAGAGGTCTTCAAATTGGGGCAGAGTCAGATAAAATATCTCTCTCCTCTGAGATGGCTAATAATAGCACTTTAAGAGATTTGTTTCTGAACCTCATACCCAGCCACCAGAAAAAGCATTCTTTTACCATAATCTATTTTCTCACTCTCAGCTAAATGTATGGTCCTATTAAAAGTGTTTTCTCCTCTTCCATACGCTCCAAACAAACATGCTGCAGTTTCAGAGTGGAGAGTTTTATTTGGTTGACATCTTATGTTAACTATAAGGTCAGTTCCCTTCAGCACAAAACTCCAGAATGAAATCTGGAACTCCACTCATCTACAGACCCAATTGTGTTTTTCCTTTCAAGCTATTTCTTCTGTAATGGTATACTGCTGCAAATTATAAAAAAAATAAAAACTACAGGTTGTGGGGAGGTATAGTTTTCCACCTGCATTTTGCAGTGGGCTAATAAATCATGAAATTTCAGTCTTCTGTGTAAAAGGTTTTTGGCATTACCAGAAAACAGCAACGCAGGCTGCTGGCTTTTTAAAAAAATAGATTGTGCCGTTACAAAACAGCAAGGCCTGGTTTCCCAGGCAATGGGCATCATAGAAAGTTTGACTCAGCTTGACCAAATCATTTGAATTCATGCTCAATTTATTTCATTGCATTAATCCTTTTCAAGTTGTCCTCAGAAGTGACTGACAGCCAACGCTCTCCACTGCTCAGAGCCCTGGTGTCACTTTTAAAGCTCATACTCTCACATTGGCCCCGGAAATTCAATCTGGAGGAATGGCTTTAAGATGCTGAAAGAACATGTCCCTCAATAAACTTCTTATACAATTGGGTTGACAGTGATTTTTATTTCCTGCATTTCATTTCTCATCTTGTGATGAGTGGAGTTACAGCGCAGTTTTGTCTGAGGAAAAAAAAAACTTAACATACCAAATGCTCTTTTCACTGGGAGTATAAGCAGGAAGGGAAAAAGATGATAGATCGTTAGTGCATTTGTTAAACTAACCTTCAGCTTACAAGTGCTTAGGAACATGCCTTAATTTTATGTACACAAACAGTCCTCTTCAGCTTCTATGGGACTCCATGGGCACAGAACAAAGCACACGAGCATGTGCAGTTTAGAGTCCCTGAGTACATAGTCTGCTTTTTTAATATCCATTTCAATACAGAGATACTAGTTTTGTCACCAGGGGGCTTCTTATTCCCTCCCTCTATTAGAACAGGAATAAATAACCAGATTTAAAAGAGACTAAAACAGTTATTGATTTCTGGTATACACCAAAGTCTGCCTGGCTGAAAAATTTCACAAAATCAGTCTTCATGTCATACTGTGTTTTATACCTTGGCAGAATATTATTTTCAGCAGTAAAGTACTGCATTGAAACAAGTTCTCTTTGGCACACAAAACAGACAAAAAATATTTCTAAGGGATCCACTGTTATATGAAAATGGCATAAGTTTTGCTCCAATGTTAAATGACTGCTGTCAATTTCATCAAGTAATTCTTTAAAAAGCCACCAAGATGGACTCCTCATAACAAGCCCATCAAAAAATTACTTATGAATATTTTACTTAAGACTTTTTTCCTAAGTCTTAACTATAAAAAGTAAATAAATAGTTCTGAACATTTATATGCTTTTGATGTTAAAATCTGTGCTACTACCATTAATATTTTGGTGTTTGATAGAGGGTATCAACCAAATTTTTCCATCAACTTTGATCTTGCAACGATAATGGCAATAGCATTCTACAGTTAATATCCCTCAAAGGAGTTCATATGCTAAATACTCCTAGCATGGACTACAAATTTTATTTAATTGTAAAGTAAGCTATGAAGAGTATGCAAACGAGTTATTTGAAAATGCACGGTTTGAAAAACACTAGACTTTTCAGGAATATATGGCTAAATACATAACACACACATCTTCCACTGTGGCAACTGCCTCAGTGTGTGGAAGAGACAAAAAGATATTTAACTGTGAGGGGTCCCTGGATAGCCCAATGAAACCCCTAAAAGGTACGCACAGCTTACAGACAAAAGGACGCATCACCCTCTCTGCTGCAAATCTCCAAAGACTCCCAGACACACGTGACCTGCAGGAAATGCCGACTTGTTGTTAGGACTCGTCACATAAATCAGCACAAGGAGATCTCAAGCTCCTCATCCTTTGCTTCAGGCCTGCTGTCTCTCTTCCATTTCTCTGAGCTACACTGCCAGAATTTCACAGTAGATGGGAGAAAAGATTTTTATGGATGTAAGGTCTGTAACCCTAATGCTGGATGTCAGCACCATTGCCAGGGATGAATTTATTGAACATGCTAACTCAAAGAAATTCTGTGCATGTAACAGCTGTCTTGATGTTGAACGGAACAAATTAGCCAGACCTGCACACTTTTGTGCATAATATTGTTATATTTCTGGACTACGTTTTTCTACAAACATCCTGTTTTTACATACATGTTTTCAAGATGAGGTTATATACGCACCAGATGATCTGAATAGCAACAAAGAACAAGTTAAATTCAGGTGTGGTTAAAATAGTATCTTCTTAATTACTCACTTGCTGTCATTATAATCAATGTAAATGATGTTGTATTAACAAGCTACCGGAGAGTTTATAAACAGCTTGTGCTAAACTAGGGATTGAATGGCAGCTTAAACTCGGAGCTCTATTGCTTTGACAGGATGAGCTCGGGCAATGGTGCGCAGCAGTCACCCATGCCAAGAGGCAAGCCCTGTGCTCTCATCCCATGATCACTCCGAAGTGTAAGTCAATTTATTTGAACTACAGACATGAGAAAGGCTGGCTGGGCCAGGTTCTTAATAGCTTTTAAATACCAGATGCTTTTTGTGGTTTCATATCAGTAAACGATACCAATTTTTTCCAGGGAAAGAAGGCTGCCCTCCATTTTATTTATTTTGAGAAATCAATCACTCTTTAAGTTTGTCTCTGTGGACTTTTGTAGCACAGCAGCAATGAAGTTTGTTCCTTTTATCTCTTCAGAAGTATGCGTGTATGGTGCAGGAGAGGGAAAATGGGAGCAAGAATAGGTTGCCTTTTCTTATCATTTTGAAATTTCCTTTCACCTCTTCAAATATGCAAAGAAAAATCTCTTGAAGTGATTAGACACACTTTTGCCTATAAGATCTCAAAAGCTCCTTGTAGTAATATATAGTCCCCCAAGCCCACCAACTTTTTGGCAGGCTATCTGAATCACTTCTTCACTTCATGCAAATTGTGGCTGAAATTAGAAATGACCTTCAGACACAGAACTGCAAATGACAGTAAGATCATTTGCAATATAGTCTCTGGGTTTATGTTTCTGAAGGACCTTGCAAAATTCTTCACTTCCTTGCCTGTGCTGTTTTGGTGGCCAGCAGAGCAGAGGTCATTTTGTTTGTTTTACCCCTCTCATGACTTTGCTCTGCCAGACATGTGTCTGTAAGACACATCACAGTTCTTTAAAAACAAATTGTGTCATGTAGTTAAAAAAATACTTTAAAAGCATTGTGTCAAAGGCTATTTCTGTTCCCAGCTGTAGCACGACTTTGCTATTTTCTTTCCCTTTAGAAAGCTGCTGATCTTTTATTAGAAAGTGAGCCTAACTTTACAATTGGAACAACTGATGAAATACAGTGAAATCAATAGTGAGGATGTTAAAATAAATATTGTGCAGAAAAATAAATGTTACTATTTATGAAGCAGGAAAGGTCACAGGCTATAGAAAATAATGAACGCATTTATCTGAACCACTGTATCACAGTCAAACTGAAAGCCCTCTGATCAGTGAGTCATCCCTTTGCAAACGCTTCTCTCTTACATCACTTAGAATAGAAACTACTTGTGAAGCCTCTGCCTTTGTTGTCAGTGTACGCATCACTGAGGCATGGCTGTAGGACCCCATCATATAGCCCTGGCTCCCCTTTAATTCAAGCAGAGCCTTGTTTGATGATAAAACTATTGCAGCAGGGAATTATATTTAAATCTCGGTGACTCATTCATCTTCTGGCTTTTTTTGGAGTCATTAGTCGGTCACATAACTATATATATTTCATTCAGGTTCCCATTATAGTTCCTACCTATAACTGTAGTTATTTTGCTCCAATTAATTCTCTTGATAGAATAGCAGTTTCTAATTCACTGTAAGCAATCCCCCCCATTTACTTGTGGTCTATTCTTTGACAGTTATTTGACAGAGTCTAATCTGAAATTTCCAGATAGCAGCATGCCAGGGTACAGCAGTGTTTGGCGTTTGCTACTTGGACCTATTGGCTCATAAAGAAAGATTTGGAGGAGAAGCATCAGGAATCGTACAGTTCTCTTGTAGCGAAACAACTGAATTTTTATTTGTATAAAGGCCAAAGAGCCTACTCTTATCAGCTTAATATGTTTCTTTCCATACTTAAAATAGTCTTTCAGCAGTTAGAAGATTTCAAAAATCCTTTTTCTTTTCCATTTCCATGCAGGAAAGAAGCTACTATCTTTTTTGTTTGGTTGGGTTTTTTTTCCTTTTCCCTTTTGAAAAGATATGAAACCTTAAGATACGTTTCAATAACAAACACATCAGTTTACACAGAATCTTATCATGCCAAACCATCTTTATGCTCAAGCATCAGCAATGAGATCAGCTCTGCTTTGAAAACAGTTTTTGTTAGCTATCGGGCTTTACAGAGATATTAATGTTACCAGCGGAACTGTTGGTGATTATGTCATATTTGTAACTCCAGAATTACAAAAGTCCTATATGGAATGGAAGGCAGGAAAGGACGAACACGTGATGCTGCTATACACTTGTTTATTTATAGAAACGGTAGTGAGTCAAAAGTACCCAAAGTGTTCATATTGGCAAGCTAGCTCCACACGGGATCCACATGTGTCTGAGCACAGAAAGCTACAGCTTCCAGTGGAATTAGACGCCTGGTGGCATCCAAAATCCTTGGCTTGTTCCTACACTTCCTACTAAAAATGGAAAAACATCTATACATGGACCTTCAAAAATGAGCATGTCCTCCTCCACCAGCCTGAGGATTTCAGAGCCATTAGATGCCACTCTTACCTTGTTTAATCTAGAAACGCTGGCTTTGATCCTTTACTAGGAAAGCAGGAAATAATGATTTGACTTCTTTGTCTAATGAAAGCAATTTGAAAAGGTTGCTTAGGCACCTGCTCACCCTGGGGAATGTGTCTCAGTCTGCTTGGAATAATTAGGAATGAGAGCACTTGACTGCAGTGCTAGGACCTGGATAACAAATTTTGTTCCTCTTTACTCTGAAAAGGAACAAGTCAATCTAAGGATCTGAAGTACGGACCTAAAAGTCCAAAACAGCAGCAAAGCGCTTACATCCCTTGGCCCACTCTGCAGAGAAAGGCAATAGACTAAAAAAAAATAGACTAAAAGCAGACTAAAGACAACCAAGTCTCTACTATGCACAAACAAAAGAAATAGCCGGTGATAAATCAAGAACATCCCTATTCCAAACTATTTAAAACAAGGAATTTCAAAGGCTGTTTCCTCCCTCCTGTTTCCTCTCCTTGCCCTCCCACTGCCTCTCATTACCCGGCAGACTTCTACTATCCACAGGCATTTATTCAGCTCAGACCCAGGGCAGCCTAACCCAACCTAAGGCCAGCCTGTGACAAAATCATCTTTTCCCTTGCTCTGGACATGTTTTCCTATGTTTTACTTTGCAATGACACCAGGGTCACCACAAACCCCATCACAAGGTGATTCAGGGAGAGGAAAACTAATTGTTGTTGTCTGGGTAGCTTTGTACCGCCCCAAATTCCAGCTTCTGAGAAATCATGTTGAACTTCAGAAATGGTTTTGCAACAAAGAGGAAAAATATCAGGAGGTTATGTTGCTTCTCAAAATCGGCCAATATTTTAAAAGGGTTCAACGAACCCCTAAAAGATAGCTTTGTGACAAGGAATATGTAGCATTCAAACATTAAATGGGAAGCTGTGAGTGAGAACTTTGCTAGGACGGCACAATCATAAACCTGTGAATGATTTTAACTCCATTATTTCCTAATTTGGGGGTGCATGACTGCAGGCTTCATGCTCTCTTTTAATTCTTCTCTATGTGTGTAATCTACAGAATGATGACAGCCCCATCAGAGCTTCAGACCATTTCTCATGAGAGTCAGGATAAGTATGAACAGCATGAAAGGCCAGATACAATATGGGTGTGTAGAAAGCCTAGAGTGGGACTTGGACTAAATTGAAAACTCCCACAGTATAACCCTTAGTGTTTACAAGGCATCAAATCAGAGACGTCAGGGGCACTTGGTTTTGATAATGCACAATCTATGTCCCTTGAGTTGCACTCCTGCAGACACTCACATTTACACCAAAGGGGCTGTGAAACCACAGCTCAGGTAATACCTGGTCCTGATGAGAATTCAGAAATAAGGGACATAAATCCTACCTGTGTTCAAGAGCATTCTGGAGCACTTCCAGGAAATATATCCCCACCAAACAGAGGTGCCTCTCTGGAGCACCTGAGGTAGAGATGCGAGATTTAACAGGTATCTCTGTAGGGAGCACTTCCCACCACTAACACCGGCATCTTTCTGCTGAAGATGTTGACCAAGTGCTCCCAATTCAGTGTGCTGGCAGTTGTCCAACGCAACATGAGCTGGAAAACTTTTCGTACCTACTCTGTTGAAGCGGCTAAAGAGCTGCTTTCAGAAGTCCTGATCGATTTTACTCCAGAGTGGAGCATCTGGAAGTTGAATGCTACAACATCCAGCTTTTAAGCCCTCTGACACATACTGCATTTTGTGTGTATCACACCAGATAGAGCCAGACATGTACAAGATATGTTTGGATGTCTCATAGGAAGAAAACCTCTTCAGCTGCTTTACCTCCTAAATACCTGGAGCACAAGACCTCATAGTTACTGAAAGTTTATAGTTAAATTTAGAACTACTTTTCCTCCCTCCAAAACAGAGCCTCATTAGTATTTTCACTGTATAGATTTTTAAAACATCAGTCTGGAAATCAATTAGTCTAGTCAAGCTATTGCCTTCTGATCCCCAGACTCCAGACCTAATTCTTTATGTCTGTTCCCCTTAGGTACATTATAACCCTGTGTGCTACTGGACTGAATTGTGCTGAATATGAAAACGCTGAGGCATTTGCACATTTCATTAACAACCTCTTAAAAGAAGTCTAGTTAAGGTTTTATTTTTTTGCATTAATTTTGACCTTCAGAAAGAAGCTGCTCTATTACTAATCTCCTGAAACATATGGTTTCTTTCTCAGGGGGTAGGGAGTGGGTGGGAAGATTTTTTTTTCTTTTTTTTTTTTATTTTTTGAGAGCATTAATGAACACTGCTGTACGATAACACAGGCAAAAGGGAAGGCTATTCGTTCCGTTTATGTAGGACGCCAAATAATGCAGAAGCGCTAATGTCATTAATTGGCCTACATGTCATCTGTTGGAAGGTGCTTCTGGTTTTCATGATGGTCACAGCAGTCTTACCAGCAATGCAGCAAGAACAGTTACTCAGTTAAACACTCTGGGCAGAAGTGGTTCACAGAAAACTAGTAAGTGTGGAGTTGTTTTGCTTTTGTATTTTTAAAGACAGTCTGACAGCAATAGATGCACATGTAGCAACAAGTTAGGAGACTGATTCAACTCCTCTTAAATAGAGTGATTTGATAGGAAATGAGGGAGCAGCAAGACATGGTGATCTGATGGCAGCCAGGTTAGGTTTGGCACACGTTGCAGTGTACATCAGAACAGTAAAATCAGCTTTGGTTGTTTGGTTTGGTTTTTTTTTTCCCTTTAGGGGACATATCAAGTCTCATCATTAAGGCTTGTTGGCTGTCTGCTAAATTCAGAGCAGTATTTCTCAAGGAATGTGATGTGTTAAGTTTGAAGACTTCTTCCAGCTTGTTTGTATACACATGAATCAGGAAACCGAAAAAGAAGGCACTTATTCAACACAAGAGACTAATGATAATATATTGCAGCATACAATATTCTGAGTTCACTTAAGCATCACACTTTTCACGAGTGTAAATGGCACTATTTTACTTCTTTTAGCCCGCAGTGCAGTGCCTATTCAAAACCTTATATGCCTGCCCCTCACTTTAAGCCTGAGCTCGTACTTCACTTTAAAGCTGACACAACCAGTACAAAATTAAAATGGACAGCCTGATGAACAACATTCCCCACCCACATCATGCAAATCAATCAACCAGAACGACAAGAAAAGTGCCCAACATTCCCTGAAGGCTCAATTCCATATCTTTCAAGCTTCAATTAAAACAGCTTTCTTCAATGGTCCATCTCAAATTCAAATGACACAGAACTTAAAAAGGGCTCCTGTTATACTATAGGGAGTGGTAATTTTGAAAGGAACAAAATCTGTTTTACGGAAAATTAGCATAGTGCCACGTTGTTTCTCTTGTGCAGCTATATTAAATATATATATGCGGTTCATTTAAGTATGATCAATTTAAATATGCTTTCCATGGTTAATTGCTAAATGTAAAACATTTGCAAATTTTAGACAAAACAAAAATTATTTGACAATTCTTTCCTATGAATCATATTTTTTTAGATTCAAAAAGATATATCCTGAAGTAGGGAAATACTATAATAGGTGAATGCAAGAAGAGTATGTGAGTTATAACGATATGTCTCCCTCTTTCATAATTTAGAATAATTATATATTGTTGATAGAGGGAATCATTGAGTGACCATAATGAGGAGTAAAAGACCAAGAAGACCAAGCCAAAAAGATAATTTGAGATGTATACTTGTCAGTGACAGAAAGGCCAATATTCATGTAAATATATATTCACCATACTACTGATCAGATAATCAACGTAGAGAGAAAAATGATCACTTTATTTTCTATATGTGTACACACAGAGTAATTTCCCAGCAACATATTTTAATCTACAATGTTCTGCCTAAGTTTAAATGGTTGAGTTGATTGTACTTTCACTGTTTCCCTTAGAAATATACTCTTACAGTCCAGTACATTTTCACTGCTTAGGATTAAGTGCAACATTGTAGGTAAACACCCAGTGTCAATTTTTTCACGTACCCTTCCACTCTGTCTAGCCAATATTTCATGGTGCATATTTCACGAATCAGCGCATAACATGACTAGCTTCATACACACCCATAAGTAAATGCAGGCACTTTTGACAATCTCGGCCAAAGTGTGGGAGGAGGACAACATCCATGAAGACTGCGCAAGTGCATAAATGACTTTGGCCAGATAAGTTACTACCGGCTGAGCAATGCTCACTGCCGGTGTGAGTACTCCAGTATTCACTTAAACAAGCGCTCGGGGATAGTGCGAACATACCTTAAGCCACTCATGGGTTTTTGGAAAGTTTGTTGTTGGTTTATGTTTTTATAAGACTGGGACTTCAAACTATATCTCATGAATTTGAGATAAGGATGGTTGTTAGAACTTTAGTGTCTCTGGAAGTGAAGCTTATTCTGTGCATACATATATGGATCTATCTACAAGGCAGAGTGACCGCGTCTACAGCTCGGATTGCCAAATATGTTCCTTATAAAGATCCAGTTTCAGTTAGAGCTGTGCCAGAACGTAATTATTTAGGATGAAGTTTCCCATCATGAGCTTCTGCCTCAGGCTGAACTGAGTTTAAGCATAATCTAGCCTTTTCAAGAAGAGTTAGGGTAAAGAATGTCTAACTAAAAACAAACACACAAAATCCCTCTTTGTAACTATCTATTGAGAAGCTTTAGAGAGTCCGTGATATGACAGGAAGAAGTCTTCTGCTGCCCTGAAGGAAATCCTCTTAAATTTGGCTGATTGACTTCTGAAGATTTGTGTGTGCGCACATATGTGTACCTACATATATATATTTACTCAGTAGAGGCTTGCTGGTCTTGACAACACAAGCTTAAAGCATTTTCTCTCCACAGGTCATACAGACTACAGACGTGTTGATAGATGCCTCAGGAAGTCTTTTTCTTTACTCCTTTCTAATAAGGGGTCAGTCCCTAGATACAGGATATTGACTTAAGCTGCACTTAAAACATGGAGCGAAAGAGGTTCTGCCATTTCCCTAGGTAGCTTGGGTTTTTTTACATCTAGAAAGATTTGTTCTAACATGTAATTGTAATCTTTGTTTGGAATCAAGCTGTTTGCACTTCATCCCAGCCACAGGGGACGTTGTACATGACTGAAGACAGTTGTCCTGTTGCCTTGTGCCTATCCCTAGCCTGCCCAAATCTTTAACTTTTCCCCATTAGACTTGTCTGCTAAGAAGTCTGTTATTCATACTTCTTTCCTGTAGGTTGTCCAAAACTGGATACTAAGTGTAACAGAATCATTTTATACTTCTCTGAAAACATGCTCTGTGCTTTACCTCCATTTAAGTCACAGCCCAGCAGTGACTAGGACTTTTTCCTGCTAATTTTTCCCTCGCTACCAACGCTGAGAAAAAACAGCCAGTCTGAGCTGTGAAATCTGACTGCGGTTTCATGAGCCTGCCAAGGGGTAGCGTAAGCCAGCCACGCTGCTCAGATAAGCAGCTTTCTCTTCTACTCAACTTTTTTACAGTGCTACACTTTTCCTCGTACCACTACAAGCTAACCTAACCGCAGAACTTACCTATATTAACAGTTACACTACCCACATTTTTTTTCCTTACCTAGTTTTAAGCAGTACCTGATGCCTGTCCAGGTAGCTGCACAAACTACAGTCAGTAGTTTGTCACTACTGTGACAGCATGGGTGGTGCTGAGGACGGCACTCCAGCAGGACTTCTTCCTCCCGATCAGTAACTGAGTGCTTTCCTTCTCCGAGTAAACTGAAGAGGTTCAGGTTGTGATTTATTTATTTATTTATTTATTTAGAAAAGGGCTCAGAGATATGACTAAACACATGCAGGAACTGCGAGTTGAAAAATGATGTCCTAGATGTTTTCAGCTGGATACTCAACAGGATGAGAGTAGCCATCCAGTTTGTAGGTGTTACCATGTGCAGCAAAGGCAGAGGTTGAGATGTGCAGTGAATGGGAGACAATCCGGCAAAAAATAATGTGTTTATGTAATTACAGAAAGTAATAATGCCTCTGCCACAAAAGGTGAAATTAATAGAGATAACCTTTATCCTGGGGTTTGGTTTGGGGTTTTTTTGTTTTTTTTTTTTTTGAGGAGAGTGGCAATTTTTCTTTTAATGTCAGGCTGTTATTTTCATGGAATTAGTACTTTGTCCACATTTTTATTGTGTGATAGGAAAATGACCTACAGGTAATGAATTCCTATTTACCTAATCTAGCACATTTTTAAAAAATAGGTGATGTGTAGGAACACTCACATACAGGAGTGTTTTTGAAACAGCTATTTTGTTGTTAGGCGATACCACATTTGGTGGGAGAGATCATCTATTGGCAGGAGAAATTCACTAGTGCTTCTGATATCCAGTGTGCATCAATCACAGCTACTATATTCCTTCTTCTCCTCCCTGCTCTTAATCAGTACAGGATTCTCTGCCTTCGTATAAAACCAAGGAATTTGGGAAAGAACAGAATTTTGGAGCTGTAAGTGTATAATAGAAAGCTGTTGTTTGTTCCCCTTATACCTGCAACTCCTGGTCAACAGAGCAGGGGATACTTTTCTTCCCTGGTATGACTGACAGTACTTGATGCAACATGTAATAGTTTTAACATATGGGAAGACTGGGATTACATATTTCCTTCAAGGTCCAACAGTATAATTTTTGATGTTGTAATGAGTTATCTAGCTGAACAGCTTTGTTCCTACTGGAAGCAGAGGAATTGTACAACTAAACAAAATGCTTAAGACACTCACACTTCATCTCTAAAAGTCATCAGGCCTTGACTATAATTAATTGGAATGCAGTGGCTATCGTGTCACTGAACTAATGCTCCTATAGACTTACATGGGACCATGCAAAGGGCAAGATGCAGTAATCTCCAATCCAGGGAGCAGCGGCTTAGCTTTTGGCCATGTGTTAACTTCATGTATCTGTTATGTTGCATATTTTATTGCATTCCCTCTAAAGGGGAGGTGATGACTACTGCTTACAAAGTACTTTGACTGCTCTAGTACTTTACCTGCTCTGGGTGATCCTGCTTTAGCAGGGGGGCTTGGACTAGATGATCTCCAGAGGTCCCTTCGAACCCCTACCACTCTCTGATTCTGTGACTGTTTGGAAAATGCAGAGGAACAGTTCGAAGGAAGTTTAACTTCCTTCCATGGCACAGAAAGTGTTGGAGGGGGTCTAATCCTCACTCGTTAAGGAGAGGTTCTGCTAGAAACACGCTGACCTAATGGACTGACCCGGGATCGCAAAGCCAGTGCTTTTTTTACAAACTCTACCATTCTCAAGTTAAATATTCTCACGCTCTAGAAGAATGTTACAGAGGTAACAAATGAACTAATTCCCACTTTGAGTCTCTGAATGAGTTAACTAGAATGAAGCCTGTTGACTTTGAATATTTCATTAGGATATAAATTTGTGGAAGATTGCCTATGGACCTTTTATAAAGGAAGAGGAATTAGATAATTAGCTGGTTTCCTCAATCAAGTCTTTTGGACAGATCGCTCTTCAGGATAGGTATTAATGTGCATGGTTATGAGAGTACGACAGAACTGACCAGAGGAACCTGCAGGAAATCTGAAAAATCCCTGTGAATCAGCCATGCTGCGCAGCAGTGTGCATTGTCCCTGGTGGGAAACCACGTGCTACAGCTACGCTCCTCCCAGTACTCAAATTTAGGTAGGCAGTGCACAAACGGGCTCCCATTCTCCTGCCTTCGCTGCATCTGGAGGTTGATACCTTCAAGTTACTTCACCCAAACCAAGTGGTGCACCGAGGAGTGGCTGACTGGATAAGCTGTACAGAGCAAGCAGACCACGAGAGCCAAGCCGCATTTTGGAAAGCCACATGGCCACTGCAGGCACCTTTATACTATGCCATGCGGCACAGAGGTCCTCAAGTTTGGAAAGGGTCATTTTGGAATTTGAAACAATATAGTCACGTCAAGCAATAGTCTGATACCCTTGTCTCTGGCATTCCTCTAGTTTTCTCTGGATGTGTATCCCTTGCACAGAGCTTCTGGCACAACAGGTCCCTCTCTCCCTGCTCCCACCCCTGCATTTCTGTCAACAGAGACGTCAGAGGACAGAGTCCAAAACAGATCAGGAAAATAAGTCTGAGTTTCACACCTTTTTGGAGAGAGTTTTCGTGCATGCTTCAGCCCAGACTGTTCAACTGATCTCGTTTACAGTTAGTTGCATTAGCACAACTGTGCCACAAGGGTGGAACAAGCATCTGGAAATTTCTTTAGCCGGCTTTGCCACTGGAGAAAACGTAGTACCGGATTGCTCGGCCATGGAGGTATTCTGCTTCAGTTAATTAGCTCTGCCGAAAGGCTCACTTAATTAGCATGGGTGTAGAGTTGCTCTGACACAGTTATACCGCTTGCAAGACCTGAGCTAATCCCCCTGCAAGGTGCTGCAGCGTGCCGCGCATGAGGCGTGAAAGCAGAGAGGATAGCGGGAAGCACGGCGTGCCTGCCGCTGCCCTACGGCCACCCCAGGCCCCGGCCTCGCCGCCGGCCAGGCCTGCCTGCCCACCTCCCTTCGGGAGAGGCGGGGGTGTGCCACAAACCGCCTTCTCTGATGGCGCCCCGCACACCTCCGCGGTCGCCCTCTCACCAACCCAGCCGCTGACGCAAGCAGACCCCGGTTCCTCGTTTCCCGGCCCCGTCTGTCAGCCGGCCCCGGACTCACGCGCCTGAGGCGGCCCTCTGGAGCCGCGCGCTAAAGCTCCTCCGTGCCCCGCCGCCAGGAGGCGCAGTCCGCGCTCCACAGGCGGGGCAGCTCCGGGAGCAAGGCCTGGCCTGCCTTCCCCGCCCCTCCCGCCG
>VWZZ01005125.1:705409-725553 GCA_013399095.1 Psophia crepitans | reverse complement strand
TGCGGCCCGGCGGCTGGGCAGGTGGGCACCGTCGGGTCCGCGGGGAGGGAGCGGGAGCGGGGGGAGGTCCGGTCCCGTCCCGTCCCCGCTCGCTCCTGCGCTTGCCTTTGCGGACTCTGACTATAGGGCTGGCTTGGCTCGTTCCCTCATCCGACTCTTTTTTTCCTCCCTTTTTCCCCCCAAAGTCGTTGGCGGAGCACCTCGCCTGAGAGGTGTTTTTTTTTCCCGAGCCCGGCCGAGCAGCGAGTGCCTCAGGCGGGTTCGAGCGGGGAGCGGCCCTGCTCGGTGCCCCTGGCCGTGCCCCTGCCCGCCCGGGCGGACGGACGGACGGACAGAGGGCTGCTCGGCACAGGGCTGCCGAGGCACCCGGACTCCAGGCCTGGAGATGAGGAGTTCGTGGTACTGTGGCAGGAGCTACCTCACCTCAAAGGCTGCCGGGTCGCCGCGGTGGTTCCTTTAAGTATTTTGGGTGCCGACTTGCAGTGTGGAGACCTAAAAATCTCTGATATGTAATATATCCACACTATATCTAACGTGTATTTGATACATCCATTATATATGAAGTGCGAAAGCAAGTTAGCTTGTTGGTGGTGTGAAACAGATGCAGCGGCAGTAAAAGGTTATATTTCTTCTAACGTGAAATTCCCATTCATCTTACAGCCTTTCTCGTTTCCTCTCTTTGCTGAGGTTTATCTGAAGTAATTAGTCAGCCTCCCCTTCTGCTGCTCGTTGCTTCCCTCCTTTTGAAGGTTGGGTGACTTTGGTGGGTTTTTTTGTTTTCCCTGCTAAGGACGGTTCTTTCCCTTGTGGCTGCGCAGCTTGTCATACAAATTGCTGCTGCGCTAATACCTCTGTAATAGAAATCAAAACAAAGCAGGGCTTTGATGATATAAAATACCGGTACTGCGACTTTGATCATCCCAAACTGTCTTTTTGGTAGAAATATATATATTATTGAAGTACTAAGTTTGCACGGTATTACATGGAAAAAATATTTCTAAAACGTGAATTTTGATGTGTAGAATACTTACTTAGCTTTGGAGGGGAGTTGCGCTTTCACTTTTTTTAAAAATATATCTGAAACTCATCTGTAGAAGTAACAAACTGTCCCTGTTACCTGGGTGGTTCTGTTCGTAAAGGGAACCGTTAACGAGCAGGAACGTGGGGAAGAAAGGTCCGCTTAATTGCCAGATCTGGAAAAACTTGCTAGTGAAATACAAGTACTAAATTTTTATGATGCTGACGTTCTCTGGCACTGTCTTGTGGTAAAAACGTCTTGATGGATTGGTGACAAACATCTGATACATCTTTGCTTTTTAGTCCATAAGAAAAAAGTAATATTCCATGTATTTCTAAGTACACTTAACATTTCATTTGAAGAACCAACTTGTGTTAAGATTGATTTTGTTTCATTAAACACTAATATTGCTGGCAGTAGATTCCTGGAAAAAGTCTTAACACTTGTCATCTCTCTGTGATTTAATAAGCATTTTTTTGTGTGTCCATTATTACATTTTTTGCGTGTTGTAAGACTGGGACTGCTAGTTCATGATTTTAGGACAGAAATTTTGGGTAATATAACAGTAATGTGTTGTACTGTACAATACTTTTTAAAATACTTTTAGTACAAACTAAGACTGTAACAAAACTATAGTGAACTTTGTAATTTAATAGCATATGGAGCAGAAAGCTCCATAATTTCTTCTTATTTTATTGATTTGTATTACTGGTTTAATATGCTTAATGCGGAAGATGATAAAAAGCTAGTGTGGTGGCAGCATCACCTTCTTGCACATGTTCGTGACTTGTCACGCGATAAATCTTGTTTTCATCCACTCCAGTGGACTAAAATAGCAACTAATTTCTAAAGATCCTGGGTGGTTTTTGTTAATAGTCAGTATTGTAGTAGAGTTGTCCATACGCTTCTAAGCTGTGACCTACTTTCTGTACTGATGGGTAAATAATAGCTTTATATAGACACGAAGAGAGTAACCTTACCTAGGCACAACACTAAAAGCGATGCTTACAAAAGCTGTTAATGGTAAGTTCTCCAAGGTGGACTAAATGCAGGTACAGTGAACAGGTTCTTCTGTTTTGTCATTTTGTGTGTTCACAAGTAATATTTGTCATGCTGGCATCTATACATAGGGCTATAAAAATTCATTACAAGTTTGGCAGTTAAAAGTAAACTGAAGCTTAGTGGTGATGAGGACCATTGCTACCAACCTTATTATTTTAAATATGGTAAACGTGCATTGTAAGTTTTGCAGGAATCTCGTGGCATGTTTGTTTTGAATGAGAAACCATTCCTTAAGCTTTATAACTGTGAAGTTGAGAACTGGTTGCTGTCAGAGGCAACAGTGTGTGGTCGCCTGCTGAAGAGTTTGCACTGAAGTGGAAAAGCGAGAGAACATTTTTCAGTTGTTTTCCCGGAACTACGACTTTGAGTATACTGAGCAAAAAAATATATTTATTTTAATTCCTCCTTGTATTAATTGGTGTTAGCTGGTGGTAGTGGTTTCTCTTTATCTTCTGGCTACCGATGTGTAGCAGTGCAATGTATATTTTGTTCTACAGTGTGAAGTGTGTGAGGTCAGTCAATAAGGGGGATTTGGCACAAGCTGATGAACACCAGCTTGGAGGTGTCTGGCTCGTGATGGGAATCCATAGCTCTGATGTTTCAGCCCCTGGTGGGAGCATCACATACTTTGGGGTAGAACATGGGAAAGCTCTCACTTGAGTAGGAAGCTACTTAGATGAATCAATAGGTAATTCTGAACTGGGGTTGTGTCTTAAGCCCACAGGAAAGGTAGAGTTTTGGCAACTTAGTCTGGGCTACGTGGAAGTATCAGTATCAGCCAGAAACACTCTGCCTGCAGTTTTGTTTTGGAGTTGGATGGTTTTCATGAGCTCTAGTGTTTTCTGTTATCAAGGCCTAAAAATCAGAAGGTGTGTACGGTCTTACCTCATGACAAGTGTGAATTAATGGGAGGTAAGTTACTCTGGCGGGGCGTTTACTGGGGGAAAGCAGACGTAGAGGCAGTTGGAGTAACAGATGTGCTGCAAGTTCCATCCTGACTTATCTTGAGATAATTTATTCTAATCTCCCCATACCCTAAGATACCATTGCCTTCATATCAGCATGTACTGAACCTTACTGAGATCTTATTTCTATTATTAGCATTGTAATATGAAACTTCAGTCATGTGGCCTGTATAGGACTTTGTATTCCGTTTCTTTCTTCTTTTCATATCCCTGCACAGAAAATACTCTGTGAAATGGTAGGAAATCGGATAATATAGAAAACATTCTCCAATAGCTTGCTTTATAAAACTTTTTTTGGTCTTAATTTTTCCTCCTGTTGAGAAACAGCATTCAAAATCTTGAAGAGCCTTTTCCCTAAGGAAAATAGTGGTGCTTCCTCACATAATTCAGTCACCTGACCTATGCTGAAATCACTGTGATGCTGAAGTCTGGTCATGCCTATCTGCTAGATCTTATGTTTTAGATTTCTAAACATTGCACACGAGTAATGGCAACAAAGGGTTCCCGTCTGCTGGGCCAGGAAGATTCAAGAGAATCTTAAGAACCTCGTAGGTGCTCAGTGCATGGCTGTACTGTTGTTCATCTGATGAGTCCCATGTGCTCTTGGCTTGCGTGTTGGAGAAGTCTAAGCAAACTCTGGGCTCGGGGCATACGTTTGGAATACAGATTCCCCATCTGGCACTCTTCAATAAGATGTGAAGTATTATTAAGTCAGTTTCCAGAAAAAAAAACATTGAAAAAGATACAGGCAGGAAGGTTTTCACTGCTCTGAGAGTTCCTCTGGCTTTGGCTGGCATGCTTTGACACTTCAAGGGCCTTCTCCTCTTCTCACGTGGCCTTGCTGTCTCGTCTCAGCCTGCCTCTTTGGCCAATACAAACACCTCTCCTTTTATTAAACACGGTTGCTCTTTCTGAGAATCCTCACCTTTGATTTAACGGGGGAGCGTATCACTGCACGAGGGATGCAATGAATCTCTGTAAGCTATAGACCCTTTAGTCTGAAGCCAACACATTATCCTAATTGCCTCTGTTTGAAATGAAGATCATTCGGGTTGGGCTAATCTGATTTCTGCAACTGGGTTCCCCCTGTTAAACTTCTGAAAAATCTCTCTTCAATATGAAGATTAAAGAACAATAGAAAAGTAATGCAGTTTTACAGACAAAATGGCAATCGAGAAACAGTGAAGCTTGTACACGGTATCACCATACGTTAATCTGCCATGTTGGCTGTTATTTCATCGGTTCCCAGTTTAGGTTTCATACAAGTGCTCCCAGCAACGTATGCTGGGGAGAAACAGTGTGTCCCAAGCTTTGAAGTATGACTAAAAGCCCTGCTCAGGAAGCTGTTTTTCAGAGTCTGGACTTTAGAGGAGCTCTTGAAGCTAAGTGATCGTAATCCCTTTTCTAGCAGAAGGAATTTGGGGCTTTTTGAAAGGTGTTGCTTTGCGAAAAGTGAAACAGATACTTTTCCTTGCATCGCAGAGCAGAAAAACAAAGTAGTATGTCTCATGCTTGCTTGTATTGACCAATTCAGTATGTTTCAAGAGGTAATGGAGTAACTCTAGTCACGGTTACCTGCTTTCTGTCATCTTTATCAATGACCAGCTTTTATCTTCCAAATTCAACCCAGTGGCATGTCCCCTCTGAAGTTGCTTAGGTAATTATTCTTAATCCATACTGTGCAGTGTTAAGGCAGTAACTTGCCGGTTGTTTTTCTTTTTAGAACTTCCCCACTAAGATTTAGTCATGTTGCTCATAGACATTCATGAAAAAAGAGAGCAAAAGCCAGTCCTTAGTTCAAACCTGTACATGTGTGTTACCGCAGTGGGCAGTAAAATTTTACAAGGAATCTGAGACATTTTTCATCACTTGAGGTGAAACAAAAATAAATATATTGAAGTCCTCTGCAAGAAGAAAAGAACTGGATGTACTGGATGAGTCTAACTCTACTTGGCTCTTCCATTGTAATATAGTGTGAAATTAATTACATACTCTTCCTTTAAGTTCACATAACCTTTCAAACAAGCTAAAATGTTTCATGTCTGAAATAGTAAGGGAGACAAATACGAAAGTGTGTTTCATTATTAGTTTTTATTTCCTGAAAGAGAAGGAATGGTAAAATGGGTGTGAAATCATAAAGTGCTTCAACCTTTGTAGCTGGCAAATGCAGTTCCAATGGTTTGGTAGCAGCTTTAAGTTCAGTCATTCTGACAGCTACCAGTAGTACTGACCAAGGCTGGATGCCTCAGGGTGCACAAAGTAAAGCTTCCTTTTCATTTTTTGTGTATCAAGAAACAAAAAACTACTTTTCTTTTGAAGTCATTTATTTGCACTATTAACCAGATTCATTTTTTTCTAACCTAAACAAGACTTTAAAAAAAGCTTTGCAAAAAGAGCAGTTTTAAGCAACTCAAATCAACAGTATTTCAGTACTAAGTCAAACGCTTTTTGTTTGCACTGTAAAGTACTGAAGTAGTTATGATTTGACATCTAGTTCATCAATTTCTCACTGTCTTCTCCCTCCACCCCCACAGAGATTCTGTTGTGGTGTGTGTGTTGTTATGGAAAGCAAGCGGTTCACAACACCACACTGTGACGAGTAACTTTCTAGGGAAATAGCCATAGTTATGTGATACACTCTGTGGAATGACACATTTGATGTATCAAAGCTGGGAGCCTGAGCAGTGAGCTGTGTTCGCGTGGGTTGTTTTGCCTGCGGTTGTGTGAATGTGGATCCTGATGCTCAACAGAGGGCATCTCCCTGGGATTGGCCCTGAGTGTGCAGAGAGGTCTGATCTCTGCTCTTTCACTGAGTTTTGGCGTGGTCGTTTGGGTTTTTTTAAAGCTTAGTATTTTTATCCCAAGTATTGGATATGCGTGCAGTTGGCTTCTACTTCTACATCTGCAGCAATATAAAAATGCTCTTTGTAATTTTTGCACTTTTCTGTTTTTTTCATATTCTTACATAGATGGGAAAGGACTGTACTTCTTGAGCTATAACTGTACAGTTGGAGACAACTTTTGGTTGTAGGCAAACTTGGATGTGTACCTGAAATTAAGCATGTGCAAGAATTTTTTGGTTGCTGTGGTTGCTTCAATGCTAGTGGTTTTCCTAGAAGAGTGTGACTTCTTGAATGTGTCACTCATGTTCTAAATAACACATTAAAAATCCCTAGTCTGTAGATAAAGCAGGTTGTACTTTGGTCGAGTTGAAGATCAGCTAGAACATGCTGAAGTACAACTTGCCTTATCTTCGTGGTGTTATTTCAGAATGTGTTAGTCATGTTTACTACAGGAAGGAAAAGCATCTTCAGGTCACATAGTGAGCACTAGTTATCCTGAGTGGCTTTCGGTGGTGATTATAGGATGGGACAGTTTCTAGTTTTGCACATGCTTCTAGCCATAAAATATATATATAATCAATTAGTGAAGATTTATTAAAGCACCTTGGAAACTTGTTTAAAAAATTTCAGCTGACATCCTGGCCTAAAGTGTGGATTAACTCTGTAGTTATGGTATACTTCAAACTTTTATCATGTCTCTGGCTTCTTATTTTGGAGTCCGGTGTGTCAATGGACTTTGTTATTTATCAGAAGGCTTTAAGGAGATAAAACTCTTGAACTCTGATAGCTTGCTCTTTAGACTACTGTTGTTTGATTAAGATTTCCACCCTTGCGTATGCCTAACTCAATTTTAAATCTTGATTCTCTCAGTTCATTCATGAATCAATGCAATTATTTGTTCCAACTGTCCTTGTGTTAACTTGAATGACATGGTAAGCCCAGTTGCAGTTTTGGTCTCTGTTCTGCTCATTGCCACCTTCAGCATGGCTTTCTTAGATGCCTGGTAAAATGGTTTTTGCTTGATGGAAACTCATTGGTGAACTTCAGTTTGGGTAGAGCATAAGCCATTCTCACTGTAGTACAGGATTCTATTCAGGATTAGTTTGAAAAGAGATCATGTGCTCTGAATTTATTTTATTTTTTTTTTTACAGAAAGATCCTACTGTATTAAGGAACATAAACCTTTTCCCCTTCAAAGCATGTTTCTGTAAATATAATTTATTTTGCATGATATCTGAAAGTTGCTAAGAATTTAATCATGTGTGAGTTTGAATACATAGTTGAAGACTTAAAATGTCCCTGTATTTAATAAAATAATTTAAAAAAATCAGTAGTAGAGCAACAAAGTTTAGGCTGCTCAATGAAGTATGCAGCACTTGATGGCTATTTGTTTCGATGTTGAAAGCCAGTGATATAATTACAAATATTTTTTTAACAATTTGTAATTGTGGGGAACAGTTGGGCGGGGAAATCAGTACTTTCCATTTTAGTCCAAAAGTAATAAGCAATTTGAGGTGTCACTGAGAAAATTCAGTTTTGTAAATATTGGACAACTCTTCATCTGTGAAAATACTTGTGATACTGTACTTCATGTATATTAAGAAGTAGCTTCTTAATAAAGATGCACACAACTTTTTTTTTTTAATATTTGCAGCCATGGTGGAGGTTATTTTATTAAAAACCAAAAAAACACTTAGCAACTGATTCTTCTTGCTTTCAGATTTGTTTGACTTTAGCAACACAGTTGTTCTTTGAAGTAGTTGCCAGAAAATTTCATAAGCTGAGGGAAAGTCTGTGGGACTGCGCCAGCCAGGGCACACTACTGATGTGGCAAGAGACCAAAAATCCCTGATAGATTTCAGAACTCCCCAGCAATACTTTCATAGTAAAGCAGCTGTCTTAATTGTAGCTTCCCGTTCATGAAACTCAATGGATCTTAAGTTTATTCTCCAGTGTTGGTTAGGTATGTTTCCTATTCATATTGAAAATGCACACCTGGAGAAAAGATACCTATCTGAAGGAAGCTGGTGGTTTGGCACCTGGGAGCTGATAAGGTTCCAGGATTAAAGGGAACGCAGTGTTTTTTTGGTGAGTAGGAAGTGATTCAGTGCTTAATAATGGGAAAGGTTATGTATTCTTTTATCTTACGCCTTTTCTGAGCAGTTATGACTTTATTATTTTTCAGATAAATATTTGAACTTTTCATTCATTCTGTCCTGGTATTTGGTCAAAGGTACCAAACAACTGGTGGAGCACGTGAGCATGCTGTTACGATTCAGTTGAGGAGTACTTAGCTGGCTAACAGCTTTCTGCTTCCAGCCGGTGCACTGTGTTTATCAGGTACTATCTCCCTGGAATTAGTAGGGAGCATCATATTTTTTGTAGGTGAATGCACAGGCTTGTAACATCGTGTTTCTTCGAAACATGAAACAAGCACCTATTTGCAAGCATAATGGTAACAGACTACTTTTATTAATAAAAAGCATGTGCTTTTCTGAAACATTATTGTACAGTAATTCACCACTGCCACCCCCGACTGGCTAGTTAATAAATGTGCAGTTGTGTTCAGCATAGGACCTTTGTTGTAGTGAAACTGTCGATGAGCTTAATAGTAAAGGATGGCTATGTGTGGTGAAATTACACTTTTGATAAACACTCAAGCATAAATATAGTGCTTTGAATACTTCCCACCCCTCCTCCTCCCCCCCCATTTTCCTTAGAGATTTAATTGCTTATCAATATATGATATAACATGAAGGTGAATTTACATACTTAATTTTTAACTGCTTAAGTAAAGATGGGAGACTGTTGGTGTTTTTCTTTTCCAGCCCTGTGTTGCACTGAGTGTTCTCAGAAGTTTGTTACCTCTTTCCAAGGATCACTTGTTTTTGTACCTGAGTATAGAGCAAAACTGCTGGAAGCCCTGCTCCAGGTTCTCACTGTGGCCTGGCTGCTGAACCATGTTTCTGCCTCTTTCATTGGGGGAGAATTTTTTTTTTCTTTTATTAACTGTGAAATAATTGCATTTTGATGTAATGGAAATAATACACTTAACTCTGTTCTGTCATGTGAAATTGATTTCTCCTGTTCATATTGATAAGGAGAAATAGCTAATTAGAATCCTTTAAAATTGCTAAGTAAAATTTATAGTAAATTGGTAAACCGTGTTCGTTACATGCTAATTTATATTGAGTATATTGGCTTCAGTTCCTGAGATAACAGCCGTTTGGTTTTACAGTAAAAGTGATGCTCACCTAACTACACTCCATTTCTAAACAGATACGTTTGGTTTGTGAGCCATCAAAGCTTTTGTGGTCATCAAACAGCATGACTCAGTGGAACTCGAAGCTGGGTATATTCAGAACAGACCTGGTAATAAGGGTGATTTGCAACTAGAATAATTTGCTGTTATTTGTGTTGAATTCTTGATTCTGGAAACATAAAATGTTTGGTTTTGTTGTGTGGTTTGTTGTTTTTTTTAATCCTCATGGAACAAAATGATTGTAGAGGAATTGTGATCTTTTAATATAGGAAAGCTTACTCATAACATGTTACCTATTTTCCTTAGATTGTGAGGGAGGACTCTGACCTTTTCTTAAAAGGAGTTTAGATGGAAGACATACTTATCGAATAACATCTTCTGAGATCAATTAATTGAACTGTGGTCTTAACAAATGAGTGTCTAGAATCTGGTGTACTGGCATCTGAAGTTAGCTGTGTCATTAGGTACTCTGAAGAGTAGAAGATTTTGTTACTATTATCTGTTACTCGTTAACCAGTGCCTGCTATGTTTGACTGACTTGGAGTAGCGTGGTGGTGTGCACTGGGGTCATCTGTGTTTGGCTTTTTGTAATTACCCAGGAAGTAAATCTTTCCCACTATTAGAGAACTGGCTTAAAATTTCTCTTTTGGGTGTCAAAGCAAGCAGCCAAAGACAAATAAAGGCTGTGTTAAACTGGTATGAAGAAAATAAATCTGCATGTTGCTTAGCCTGCCAAGTGCCCCAACACTGAGCTTTTTAAGCACATCACTTACCAAAGGCAAAAGTAACTGCTTTTATTTTTTGTTCCCTCTTTTTCCCTCTGCTTCCCATCCACCAAACATTTGTAAACAGAACACATTAAGTTAAACTCAGCACTTGTTCCCCGAAGTGCCACCTCAGTTGCATGGATGGTCGCAGCACGCGGTCAGTCCTGTGCATGTCCGTGGTCCTCAGCTGCCAGGTGCACATACCCAGGCTTGTGTAATGGCCTTTCTTACTTAGGGATGGCTTGCGTTATTCATTGAAGCTCCTTTGCTTTTCTTTCTGGCAGTGAGGAGAAAAACTGGCTTTACAACCATTTGCTGTACGTTGTAAGACAAAGTTGAAAGCTTAATATGGGTAATAAAACCTGTTTTACTGGATTGATTAGATGGCAGCTTCAAGGCGATGGCCGAATTTGCCTCTTGCCAGCAGATAAGGTCAGGTAGCATGACAAGCCTGGCTTTATTAGTCTCCTTCCTTTCCATCCACCGAGATCCCTTTTGGCAGTTGGTGTGTGATGAGTAAGCAAGGTGAAAGTTTCTGTTTCTTCCTTACTTTTAACTTTGATCTGCTGCCAGGTGACCGAAAACAACGTTGGATTGAATGAACGTTCAACTCCTGAGTCTGTTGTCTAAGGAGTGTACTGGTTGTCCATCCCTACTCCAGTAATGTCCAACTCTTATTTTCAACACATTTTATTTAAAAAAAAAAAAAGTCTTAAAGACATGAAGCTATGAACTATATGAAGAGTTTAGTGCCTGCACTAAGGACAGGGCTTCAGTGTGAGGCTCAGGATATATATTACTTAATTATTTAGTAATATCTGCATAATTTGAACAGTTACATGTGTTGTAAACTGTGGTTACTTGAAATAAATATTCTCTAGATATTCACTTTTAACACCTGTCAGTACCTGATGCATTCCTAATGTTAAGTTATGACAGGTTTCTAGTGTTGGATAATTCTTGCAACACAGTCTTTGCTTTATACTTAAACTATATTATTGGACAATGTGATATATATGAGGTTTCTGTGCTGAAATTTAAGGATGAAATTCTTAGTGTACTAAACTACCTGCTTATTTCTTCTAGTATTTGGGGGTGTTTGATTTGGGGTTGGGTGATTTTTTTATTTTTTTTGAGGGGTTAGTTTGTTTTTTCATTAAACGCCTGGAAATAAGAAAAAATATCTTCAACTTGAGAAATATTCAGCCTTGGAACAGGTTGCCTAGAGAAGTGGTGGAGTTTTTCTTGCTGGAAATATCCAAGGTCTGACCTGATAGGACTTGGAAAACCAAATTTAAAGCCTTGCTTTAAAGAACAGTTGAACTAAATGACCTCCAGAGATCCCTTCCAAACTACATTTTTCTATGATTCTGTGATCCAAGTCATATGTAGCCATGCTTTTTCTAAAATACTTGTGATAGCTTAATACTATGAAAATAGCATTAATCTTGTTAAAATAATAGATGCTTTTTTCTGCTGAAAATAAATTTGGGAAATAAATTAGTTCACCAGTGTAAGACTTTACCACCATACAATGATAGCCTTATTAAGGGAGTTGACACTGTTCTGTATTAGAGAAATAGCTGTAATCCTGTTACTCAGTTATTCTTATTTGTCTGAGAGCAGTCTCCTGTGAGAAAGAGCTCTCATACAGGTTGCCTCCTATAGGATTTTGCTCAATGTACAGCATGCTGCTGAAGTAGTGTTTGAAAACCTAGTTTCAAATATTATCAGAAAGCATTTGACCAATAGTACTGGATACTTTGGGTTTTTTGCTTTATTATTGGTTACACACAGATAATGAATGCCTGAACGAAGAGAATTTTGTGGCGCTGTGTGTGTGTATATATTTGTTGCAGAACAAATTGAGCATGTTAAGAGAAACTTAAAATAGGTGGAGAGATATATACATACAAACTATCAAGACCCTTTGAGGTAGACAAATCCTATTTTGTGTTTATTTTTCCCCCCCCCAAAAAAATATCTGTTGCGGTTGGGCTTCCTGCAGCAAGTCTTTTTGTTTCTGTCCCAGCAGTTCATTATAGAAATCATTCACAAGTCAACGTACTCTTCTGACATCCCTTGTAACAGCATGCTTTCAAATTTTGCCAAGGAAATTTTGCTGTCTGCTGGCTCAGGAAATAATCCTAAGATCTGTGTTAGTGTGGTGATGTCTGTGTATATAATACGTGAAATGGGTACAATGCAGCAGAAAATCTAAAAACTCAGACTTGACTTTCAGAATGGAACGGAATTTTCTCTTACTGGACATAACAAAGTCCTGTAAGCTACATTATGGCAAAATATACTTAAATATTCAAAACCTTGTGTTTTAACCTGTGACTGACTCGTATGTAAAATTAAGTGCAGGGACTACCTGCCTTAGTTCTGATTTGGGTGGAGTTTATTTAGCAACCTTTGGGTACTGTTTCAAGTGCTTAACTTTGCAATCAAAGCTGTGTACATATATATGGATATACTTTATAAGCCTGTTTGAAAATGACTCCTCCTCCCTTACTTCTGAATTCTGCTGTTGCTCTCGGGCTCTTTATTTATTTATTTTTCTTAGAGTTGAAACGATGGCAGTTTTCTTACGTAGTAAAACCATTCCATCAGGGAAAAGGCAGTTACAATGTCAGCATTTTTCTTAAGTAAAAACTTTCTATTTTTTACCTGCTGTGTTGTTATTTGGATTGTTTGTTTTTTAATTGTTTGATATCTTTATTTTTCTTTGCATTTAGATCAACCATACCTTATTTTTCCCTGTCATCTAACTCCTTTAGGACCTGTTCTCGAAGTGGGGGGAGCAAGGCATTTCCATTGTGCTTGCCTGTGAGAAGAGATGTTCAACGTAGGCATTTCTTACTCTTTCCTGACTCCTTAGCATAATTGCAGCCATCACAGGCCGTGTTCAAGCAGAGAGCACTGCTTCAGGCACTGGTGTGTTGTCACCTTTCTGTACTGATAGCTAGGTGTATAATTAACTATTGTTTGCGCAATTACAAATACGATGATGTAGGTGACAGCTTCCCTTGGTGGTGTGGGGAACAAAAGGGAGAAAAGACGCTCAAATGGACTACCCCTGTAATAAATATAGAAGTTGGTGGCTTTAAATGCCTGCTACTAGCAATGAATCCATTTTCTGCAGGCAGGCAGGGCACAGGATTCCCTTGGGGTTTGTTATCCATGATGAGGCCTTGAACCTCCTGAGTTAGCACATCTCGCAGGTGCTCTGGAAGCACCATCTCTTGGCGTTGTTTATGAACCTGCTTCTCATGCCCTGGCAAGGAACTGCGGCCATGTGGTTAATGAGTTGCTTGAACCTCCGCCTTCGGTTTTTGCGGCGGCAGCATGGAGTGGTTTGATGGTGTCAGACTCTGGCGGCAGCGTGGGCAGGGTGCGCTGGGATTCCAGGTACTGGGACTGCTTACTGCGGCTTGCTTCAAAACTTGGGTTTAGAGCCTAGTTTGTGGTCCAGTTTTGGAGGTTTGCATGGCTGGAAACCAGAGGAAAGTGGCCATCTGAAACTCACATTTTGAATTTTTGAAAAAGTTGTGTTTTACCCAGAAAAGAGAAGGGCAAGGGTTTGGTTTGGTTTGGGGTTTTTTGGGTTCTGTTTTTCTCTGAAGTAATACTTAAAATGAGGTTTTAGTTGGCTGTAATAATCCACAATTGATTTTTATCTTTTCTTCCTTTACTTTCCTTTATTTTGGCTTTGAGTATTATTCCAAAAGATATGTTATTTCTTTACTCGTAAATGTTTTTATTCCTTTCTTTACTGCATCTGTAATGAGAGCTATATTTTGATAGTGAATTTCTTAGACTTGGTAACAGCAGAGTTGACAAAGAGAGAACGGGAATAAACTTATTCACTAGTAGCTGGACTCATAAATTTAGGAAAAGGTGCTACAGCCTCATAAGGATTTAACTTTGCTTCAACTGTTTTGATGTCCTGCTCTTGTTGCCTTCCAAATGTTTCATTAATTAATCAAAACAGTTATATTAACATTGTTTTTCTTACAAATTACAGTATGATTCCTCTGATTCAGCCTACTCAAGTAAGATTGCATATAGTCCACATGTAGCTGCATGTTTCTATCTTACAAGCTTATTATACTACAGTGTACTAGTTTAATTTTGCATGTCTTTGACAGTATTGACAATTTTTACCTTAACAGTTTAACATTGGTCAATGAGCATAAAATTCTTGGAGGTAGGAAGAAGATAGTGTTGTATGCTGAAATGTGGTTGGAAGCTTGGGGTGGAAGAAAGTAATTAGTGTGGTCTGTGATGATGGTTGTAATAATGCTGCTGGATAGAGTTATCTTTGTTCTTCTGAGGCTTTCATTTCCTCCTCTTTCAGGGGATGGTAATAGGGTGGAGCTGAGGATTTGCTCTGGAAATGTTAAAAGTGAATGCTGGCAAAATATTTTATACTTTAGCAGGTCAAATCTTTGGAAGACAAGAAGTTAAGATCTGTGTTTAAGTATAGTTGTGCATGTCTGGAACAAAGTAATGTGCGTATGTGGTCACTGATAGTCAGCTGTCTGTACACTATGTATTTGAGTAACATTGGAGAAAAAGATGACAAATTCATCAGTACGAGAATGCCAAATAGTTGAATGAGGTGCATCTGAGTCCTTAACTGTGCAGGTAATAGTTTGAGATTGACTAGAACTAAAAGGCAGTGCTGTCAAGGAAACATATCAGGCTCAGCATAAAATCATAATATCTAATATTTATGAAGGAAAACCCACAAAAGATGCTGAAACAACAAAAAAAAACCCCCCCCCCAAACCTCCATCTTGTATTTCACAGTAATTGATGGTCTAATGCCCCTTTTTCTTGTTTTTTTTTTTTAATGGTGCTAGTAGAAATTTGTAGAAATAAGACCATCACCCTTCCTGAATACTTTTTTTTAATTGCCTGCCTTTGATCTAGTTCCTTAGGAACAAACTTTATTCATTGTTTTAAAGATGCCAGATAACTCCCTTCCACTCTCTTACTTAAATTTTTCTTCCTTCACTCCCTGCATTGCTCTTATGCTCTTGTTACTGCTGGACATGAGCCGGCAGTGTGCCCAGGTGGCCAAGAAGGCCAACGGCATCCTGGCCTGTATCAGGAATAGTGTAGCCAGCAGGAGCAGGGAGGTGATCGTCCCCCTGTACTCAGCCCTGGTGAGGCCGCACCTCGAGTACTGTGTCCAGTTTTGGGCCCCTCACCACAAGAAAGACATCGAAGCCCTGGAGCGTGTCCAGAGAAGGGCAATGAAACTGGTGAAGGGGCTGGAGCACAGGTCTTATGAGGAGCGGCTGAAGGAACTGGCACTGTTTAGTCTGGAGAAGAGGAGGCTCAGGGCAGACCTTGTTGCCCTCTACAACTACCTGAAAGGAAGTTGTGGCGAGCTGGGGGTCGGCCTCTTCTCACAGATAACTAGTGACAGGACTAGGGGAAATGGCTGCAAGTTGCGCCAGGGGAGGTTCAGGTTGGAGATGAGGAGAAAATTCTTCTCGGAAAGGGTGGTTGGACACTGGAACAGGTTGCCCAGGGAGGTGGTGGAATCACCGTCCCTGAGGGTGTTTAGAGAAAGGTTGGATGTGGTACTTAGGGACATGGTTTAGTGGGTAATAGGTGGTGGGGGGATGGTTGGACTAGATGATCCTTGAGGTCACTTCCAACCTTAATGATTCTATTCTATTCTATTCTATTGCTGTGTTTCAACCCATCCCATTATGCTTTTATTCATCCAGTGCTTGTTGCATGTCCGGTCTTCTGCTTATTCTAGTTGAAACCTCTTATGCTCTTCAGAGCCTGCACTAATCATTGATTGCATTAGCCTTATCTGTTCTTGTTTATTTTTTTATTTGAACATTATCTGATATAGTGCCTTTGAAATTTATGGAAAGGGGATCCCTTTCTTCATTACTGCAATAAGAATCAAGCCAGGAGGTGTTCTCGCTGTGATTTTTTTCCTCAAGGTTTTGAACTGTTTCCCAGCCAGAGCTCTGGTATGAAGTTCTCCTAGACTTGCCTTCCAAGAATGCTGCTGTGCTTATCTTCGGCCACTTGGTGTTTGCTGGCTCAGGGTCAGCAGCCAGCCTGTCGTTGCAATCAGTCCCCCACAAAACTCTTCTACCACTTAATTCTATCTAGTCTTGCAGATTGTCTTTACTCTGAAAGGATTCCTGTTCTTATTGATTCAAAAGGTGGACTGCACGCTACTGCATGTATTTATCCCAGTTGAATGTCAGATACATTGCTTATCAATTTTGGTGAAGTTTTGGCTAGATTTGGCAGTTAATTCCCATTACATGCAGAAGTTGAATCCCCACCCGATTTTTTGGAAGGGACAAACTTGCTTAGGTGAAGTTCTAGGTTTTAATAGTAGGAAAGTGTATATGGCATAGGCCAGAATTTGTACTTTGTTTCCAAAGATCAGGTGGGGATTGAGTGCAGCATGTGTAAATATTGATGTCACATTCAGAAAGCTCTTGTGGGCAAGCACACCGCTTACCTGGTCATGACAAGGTATGTTTTGCACTAGAAAAGCAATTAAGATTAAATAAACTAAGCTGAGTATTTTTTAATAGAGGCATAATTTAGTGTAGGCAGTCTGGAATAGGGGTCATTACTTCTGTTACTGATCAGTGCCCAAGTTTAAATATTAGAAATCTATATAAAGGTTTAGCTAGTAGCTTTTAAAATCAAGCTGTTAATCTACTTTATTCAGTTACCGAGGTAAAATAAGCTTGACAACATTGTTTGGAAGATTGATTTCAAACTAATTTCTCCTTTAAATCTCTCATGACAATCATTTCTTTCCAGGGAAACGTGCTGTTTCATCATTGATTTGCCATATCTTTTGGTCAGTTGAGTAGTTTTAAGCAAAACCAGAACCATGATATTGTGTTTTCAAGTAGTCCTTGTTTTGATGCCTTTCCTTTAAAATATACTTTTGCTGTATTGCAGGGTTGTGAAAGAAAGTATTAGTGGTTGTGGACTCCTGTCCCACTTCTCAGTCCAGCTGTACCGTGATTGTAGCTCTAACCCGATAAGGTCCTGCAGTCAACTCCCTCTTCGACATTCTCAGCCCTTCCATGCTAAGTTTTGAGAAATTTGCCTGTTGGGAGGCATTACTTGTGATCAGTGCCATGCAAAACTGCCTAACATAGGGGAACTGGGAGAGAGAAACGGAATCTCGGCACTGTAAGCAAAGCTCTCCTTTTTTTGCTCCTGTTTCAGTATAAACCAGCAATGCTGGCCCAGTGCCTGCATTCCTCTGTAATCGGTTGCCACAGCGTGCTAAGATTGCTTCGAGGGAAGTAGATAAATATTCTACCTGCCAGCCAGCAATACAAAAGCTGAAATAGGAAGATTGGGGAATGTCAGATTTATTTGGCAAAATTTGGTGAGGGTGTGTTTAAAAAGGCCTGGCATTGTCTCGTGTATTAAGTGATTTGAAACTTAAAAAACAAACTAGCCTCCAGGTTTAAAACTCTGAAAAATAGCAGCAGTTGATATATAGCAGGTGATAGAGATGCATTCTCAAACAAGGAAATTGTTTAATTCTGTAAATTATGTGAGCCTGGCTGTGCATGGGAGAGTTAACAAGCTTGTAAATACAAGGTTCAAGAGGCTTGCATTACTTCAGATAGCAACAGGAAGCTGTGTTATAAACACTCGTTTGTGGGATAGTTGTGTTTAAAAACGCACAAAACCCACCTAAGCGGGCTTGCGTTACTTGTAAAGGCTCTATATGTCACTAGGAGAGTTGAAGAAATAAAAATAACAAAGCCAACAAAAAAAATCAAGAAACGTACACCAAAACAAAACCCAGAGGAGTACTCTGTTTAGGAGCAAGCAGCTCCTTACCAAGTCACCTTTCCAAAATCGCACTCTGCCCTGCTCCATTTTATTGCCACAAACTCCAGTTGTGGCTTGCACCACTCCTGCTCACTGTGAGCGCAGGCCACCTTCCCTGGTGGGTGTCTCCTTCTCTGGCCTCAGGCTTGCACCTTCCCCATATGTTCCCCTTGATTTGGGGTTGAACACTAGCTGTCAGAACAGCCTGTGCCTGTTCATATCACTTGTAGCCACTGGAATAGGCAAGACTTAACCTCTTTGTCAGCACTGTAAATTAAAAGCTCACACAACTGAGAAAAATCAGTGCATCGCTTTGGTTGCTTCCTGGCAGAAGGTTTAGCAGATGATTGCCTCATAGTCGATGGAATAATCTCACCTGCCCTGTGATGATGGAAGCATGCTCTGCCTGCCCTGCTCCAAGGAGGTGGTCCCTGCTGCCAAGGTCCTGGCTTAGCCAGCGGCTAAGCTTGGCACAGAAGCTGCGTTGCATGCAAACTGAGTGGCTGCTTTTTGGCTGTTTGGGGGCTTAGGTTGAATGAATTTGGTTTGAAAGGAAGGAATCAAAAGGTAGCTGCCACTGCATTTGTGGTGGAAGACAGACACTGGGGCGTCTACTTTAGATGGATGCTTTTTGGAGTGGTTTCCTTGTGGTCTGGTATGCTGTGGTCACTAGGTGCGTGTTAATCTTGTAGGGTTGTGAAAAAAATGCCAAACAGGGATGTAAAGATATAAATGTTTAGATTTTTGCGGGTCTAAAGTATACAGTGTTTAAATGCTGATGGAAAACCAGAAAGCATGGATTGTTTGCAACCTAGGATGTGTCCTGTCATATGTTTACTCTATTTTTTCCTTCACTGCACGCAGGAAATACTTTCCTTTTGTAAAATGAAGACATCCTTGCATGTGTGGGGATTAAAAAAAATGGCTAGCCGTTTTGGGTGGCAGTTACTCTTTTTTGCTTGTTTTGTTTTCCTGTTTTCTTCATACAGGAATAGGGCTTGTGCAAAAGCTGTATGCGGTTAGTGCCACTGCAGGTCCTGGTAAATAGTTTGATCTTGTTAGACAGAAGAGAAATTGATGTGATCCTGATGTTTTGAACTCTCTGCAACAATCCAAAAAGAAAGGAGAGAAAAAAAAAAAGGTGTGCTATGTTAAGCTTAAAATACAAATTTGTCAGCTAGTCATAAATGGGGAGGAAGATGAGGTGAAGCTAGAGAAGAATGAATAGCAGAAAATTGTTTTTCCATGACAGTGGTTTACAAAATGCAGATGTTTGTAGGCTGGCTTTTCAGTGTCCCTTTGCTTTTTCTTCTTGAAGACTTACAAAACATCATGTTTGTAAACTTTCTGGAGAAGTTCTTCTCCCCCATTCCCCTCACATGGCAAATAAACTTCATACACAAACACCTTCAGTTATGCTAATCTGAATATGTAATACTTACGATCAAAGTATCAGGAGGTGTTTTAATTTCATCATGTTGTTTACGTTCTGGCTCTGAGTTACGAGACTTTTGCAACACATTTTCCCTTTACTGTAGTTTGAGAGGTAGAACTTTTGTGTAATTCCTTCAAATAAACCAGTTTTGTGAGACTTTAGGATCTTCTGAACTTGTGTCACTTAGAACAGTCCTGGAGGATAAATTGCATACAATCATATTATCCAGAAGACAATTTTACTTCTGTACTTATGACTGAAAGTTGTTGGTTTTAAGTTCCCTCCACAGAATCATAGAATCCCTAAGGATGGAAAGTACCTCCAAGATCATCAAGTCCAACCGTCCATAACATAACTTTTAATTTTCTGATTGCTATTGTCTCTCTTTTTTTTTTTTTAAAGGAAGAATTGCTGTGTCCTTTTAACTCAAATAGGAACTCTGAATTACTGTCCTCTATCAGAAAACAGTATGTCTTACATGATTTGAGGACTTGATGTTTTTCTGACATTCTCAGCAAAGTGTTGTCACTGTAACTCCTCAGTGATTTATTCTTTTCCCTTTTACGCTAGAGGAGGGTGAGATTAGTATTGACCTGCAAGCTTAGTGGGTAGTGTAACACTTGTGTGGATAATCCCTGTTTTAGAATAGAATAGAATCATTAAGGTTGGAAGAGACCTCAAGGATCATCCAGTCCAACCGACCCCCCACCATCTATTAACCAGTAAACCATGTCCTTCAGTACTGTGTCTAACCTTTCCTTAAACACCCTCAGGGACTGTGACTCCACCACCTCCCTGGGCAACCTGTTCCAATGCCCGACCACCCTTTCCGAGAAGAAATTGCTCCGAATCTCCAACCTAAACCTCCCCTGGCGCAACCTGCAGCCATTTCCCCTTGTCCTGTCACTAGTTATCTGCGAGAAGAGGCC
>VWZZ01005125.1:565463-705370 GCA_013399095.1 Psophia crepitans | reverse complement strand
GTGAGGGGCCCAAAACTGGACACAGGTCTCGAGGTGCGGCCTCACCAGGGCTGAGTACAGGGGGACGATCACCTCCCTGCTCCTGCTGGCCACACTATTCCTGATACAGGCCAGGATGCCGTTGGCCTTCTTGGCCACCTGGGCACACTGCCAGCTCATGTCCAGGCGAGCATCAGTCAACACCCCCAGGTCCTTTTCCTCCACACAGCTTTCCAGCCACCCCGCTCCCAGCCTGTAGCGCTGCCTGGGGTTGTTGTGGCCAAAGTGCAGGACCCGGCACTTTGCCACATTGAACCTCATCCCGTTGGCCTCTGCCCAGCGATCCAACCTGTCCAGGTCCCTCTGCAGAGCCATCCTACCCTCCGGCAGATCGACACTTCCCCCCAACTTGGTGTCATCTGCAAACTTACTGAGGGTGCACTCAATTCCCTCATCCAAATCATCAACAAAGAGGTTGAAGAGGATGGGCCCTAGCATTGACCCTTAAAGGTTGTTTCTGTGCTTTTAAAATTAGAAGTAGCAGAGGTAGCTTCTAGACTACTTGACTAGGGTAATCCTATGGACATAACAAAACAGTAGAATTTCCCCTTTAAAAGTAGGTTTTGGATATATCTGTTTTAATCCTTAGAGAGCGCCTTTCGTTGTTTGATTTTTCTACATCCCTTCCTGAATCTGTAATGGAGATGAATAAAAGTTCTGCTTCATTATCAATTTACTTCCAATTTTACTTGGAAGTAAAATTGATGAGATGGTTTGTATCTGTCATGTAATAGTCTCATGAAATATGATTTATTGCCTGCTAATAGAATATGAAGTCTTTTTGTATTTAAATTTTGTTATAGTAATTATCTTCATACCTTTAGCTTTCAGAGTATTTTAGTAGCTTGTCTTTGTAAAATTCAGTAGTGAATGCTTACTTAGTTGATTTTGAAAATTTAAGGACACAATTATTTTATTGTATATCAACTAATGACATTATTTCATTACCCAAATCGTGTATGTGTGGACACAGCTTCATATATTTGATTTTACAACACAGCAGTTAGCTTTTAAAATAAATTACCTTCATATACTTCAGTCTGTCTTGAAGTATGAGAAATGTTGGTAGTTGGGCACTGCAATACTCAGCTTTTCATGTTCTGCTCATCAGTATTGTTAACATAAGATGCTATCAAGCAGAGGTCCATGAACATCGACTTTCTGTCTGCAGTCTCTAATTTGGGTTCATACAATGTTGTTTGTAGCTCCCAAAAGATTATTTAGGAAATAAACTAGTGATAGCTCTTGCGTTTTTCACTGAGCCGGTTTTCTTTTGCGCCGCGGTACTGTTTAAAGCCGAGGCAGGCGATAGAGGAAGCTGTAGAGTTCCTGAATTCTTCAGATGGCACGGTGCAGGAAATGGAGCAACGAGTTGTATTGCCCTGAACACGTTGGCTTAAGTTGTTGTTTTATAAATGGGTTTTTAAAAATAAATGTCATAAAGATATCTTACATGAACAAGAAAAACTACCAAAACACTTGAAAGTATTACAGGTGTGTCTCATTCTCATCTGTGTTTTATGGTACTTGAATAGTGTAGGGAGCAGGTCTCTGCTATTACTTCAGCTGCTTTTCCCTCCCGTTCATTTTTCTTCTCTCATTTTGAATGCAATAGATGGTATCTCTGTACTAGTGCTAATCCAGTATCTAAGGTTTGACAGTAATGCTGCACGTTGTGTAAGATGACACATTGGATCTTGCCATGACTTAGATGCGTGGCTAAATTCTACGTACATAAAGTAGCATCAGTGAAGTTTGCACGACCAGATTCACACTCTCAAGTTTGAAGGGGCATTCATACAATCTGTTTTGATCCTTTGTAAATGTGACCAAAGTATTTTCTTCAGAAGTTAGATTAAAGGATGTTAAGAACCTGAGTACTGAAATTGATGATCAGTATTGTTTTTCTACTAGTAAGCTCTTCTAGAATTTAATTACCTTTAGGTTATCTGATTTCAAGATTAAATTTTCAGATAACCAGTCCTGCTGTTGAACATGTTGCTGAGAGGCTGGGGTAATTCTTCCCCCCCTCCCCCCATGTGTAAAGACCATGACTGTGTAAAGAATATGACTATTTTGGCCAAATAATATCTCTTATCCTATTATAGCAGCCTGTCCGGCTTTATGGCTAGCCAGCCTGTGTCCTCTTCAGTCTTAAGAGCGAGAACTCTTGGTAGACCTGAAGCTGGGCACGTTTTAAGACTTTATGGCCAAAAATCTATAGGATGCAGGTAGTGCAGACCTTTAGAAAAAAGGGCAGGGGGAAGCAGAGGAAGGATCTCTGAAAAATTGAATTCGAGTCTTTATCTCTCAAACTTGTCTCAGAATGACTATATATATAAAATATATATACAGAACAAACCTTTGATATGAATATTCCTTTTTTTTTTTAAGGATAATTCATTTACTTAGTGTTGTAACTCTGTCACTGTAAGTGCAGCTCTGCTTTCTGTAACTTAACCAATATTAATGTATAATTAATGGTGTGAAGAGAGTAAAGGTTTTTCTGTTACACCTGTATAGTATTTTGAGAGTACTGAGTGTGTCATCAAGTCCCTCTCAGCCATCCATCAGGAGACTGGGTAGTCCTCAACAGAAGTGTTGTCCCCAGTCCACCTGCATGAGTGTACATACATACCAGGCAGCAGAACTGAGTTAAGACTGGGTGCCTTTACTGTGCTGAATGGCTTATCTGCACCAGGTATTTGCAGCTTCTCACAGTGATTGCATTACTTTCACTATGTTACTGGCTTAGCTGGATATTAGGGACATGTCAGTCAAGATATAGTGTAATGCTAGAATTAAAACTCAGGCTTATTTACTCTCCCACCTACGTCCTCCAGCCCATCTTTGACATTCATGTGTGGTCTAGCTGAATCCAGAGTTCAAAATAGCTGGATTGCTCTTGAAAACGCTTGTGATACGAGTTTACCAGAAATGTCGTAGAATGGCCTGGTTTGGAAGGGACCTTAAAGATCATCCAGTTCCAACCCCCCCTGCCATCGACAGGGACACCCTCCATTAGACCAGGTTGCCCAAAGCCTCATCCAGCCTGGCCTTGAACACTTTCAGGGGTAGGACATTCACAACTTCTCTGGGCAACCTGTTCCAGTGCCTCACCACCCTCACAGGGAAGATTTTTTTTTTTTCCTTCTATCTAATGTAAATCTCCCCTCTTTCAGTTTAAACCCATTACCCCTTGTCCTATCACCACACCCCCTGATAAACAGCCCCTCTCCAGCTTTCCTGTAGGCTCCTTTAGGTACTGGAAAGCTGCAATAGGGTCTCCCTGGTGCCTTCTCTTCTTTAATGGAAAGCTAAACGAGGTGCAGGGAAGGCTTGCAAAGCACTCAAGTCAGTCTTTAATGCTAATCAAGCACCTAACCTCTTGCGGTGGTGTGGGGATTTTTTTTAATTTATTCAACTATATATATTGGATTTTCTTCTTAGAGGCAATGGCTACTGAGCAGTAGGTAGGTACCTGATTTCTAGACGTAGGAACAATCTAATTTGTCTACTTATTGGCTTTTAAAAGTGAAATAAAAAGTTAGTTTCCAATTTTGTGGAGGTTAGCAGAGGAAAGTGTATTAAAAATTACCTAGAGTTTGGGTTTTATTTTTAAATCGAGGCTTTTTTCCTCCTATCTACCTTCGTTGAAACTAAAATGTTTTCAAGTACATTCTAAATAAGCAAATAGAGATGATACCACCATACCTTCAGTCTAGACTGAAGGGTTATTTGTGGATGAACTCCAGCATAAAGAGCTGTCAGATGAAGATGAGGTATCATTATATTATACTATGGAAGAGGTTTTTTTTCTTTACTCGATTCTGTACTGGTCCTGGAAAATACTGCGATGGGAGTATGTGCAAGAATATCTGTTAAATAAGCATGAAAATACCTAAATTCAGGTATTACTTTAAAATACCTATGCTTAATAATTATCTTTTTTTCACTTAATGGACTCATTTTCTGTAAAGAATCTCTGCCTGTAAGGTCTGTTTTTCTGGAAAATTTAGGATGATAACTAGAATGACCGAAACCTTGTTTATGCAGTTTTTGTTAACATATTCTCAGAATGCTTTGCTAGACCTATTCATTATTTATATGACAAGTAAATTGTTTTGCTGTGCTGGAATATATCGCGGATGTTAGCCACTGGAAGCCAATATAAGAAAGCTAAATCTTTAACTTTTGTGAATGTTGTTTTTCATTTCTGGGTTAAAAACTGCTGTTACGATATTGCTATCTGTCTTAAGAGTGATGATTGGAAAACTTTCAGCTACTGCTTTGAAAATGTGTGTGTGTCTACACACACACAACCTTTCAATGTGGGTAGTAACCTTTATTCCAGTTCTAAGGAAGAAGATGCTGCAAAAAGTCTATTCTTTGTATCTCAGTTTGAGGTACTTTTACGCCATAAGCTGTAAAGCTTAATCATCTAAAGCTTTCATGCATGTTCTATATTGATTATTTTCTTTTAAAGTGCTGTGAAGTTTCTTCATGTTGTGACACTCCTGGCTTCCAAATTTACTTTCTGTATAACTTATAATCACTATGACTGGGAAAGTTTGTGGGGAAATAACTGTAGATAAGGGGCACATAATAACCTGCATGTGTTGATCAAATTGAAGTTTATCTTTTACTTTTTGGTTGGTGCTTTAATAATGCCCCTTAATTTGTATGGAAACTTGCAAATATTGTATTGTGGTGAAATACTTAATGGGATTTTCCTGTAAAATATTAAGAGTTGAGTTTTATATTAATGGGGAGACATCTAGTTTCTCATTGGGAATGTAGAAAAGATGAAGCATTTCCTCTGCAGAAGGTGAAAACAGAAGCTGGATTTTCGTAGGTATTGAGTTAAGCTTCAGTCTTTTATTTGGAAAATCTTGCTAGACAATTTAACCCTGATTAAGATGCATTGATGATAGGTATGGCATTGAGGTATGTAAATAATTCTTAACTACATGGGAAGAAAAAACATTCAGATTTCTTATGTGGTTCTCTTCTGATATAATTTGGGAGATTGTTTTAACTAGCAAATAGGGAAAGCTGATGCATGCTAAAGAGCATTTGTGTTTGTTGTTTTAGGTCTGTTCATTGATAGAAAAACACCTTTAATTTGTTGTACTTCTCTGTATTGTTATTTACTTGATTTCGTATCTTTTAAATAAAGCAATAGGTAGCCATACAATGTAACTGTTACTGAAGGGACATATAGGACTTGACCATGTCTTTAGTAATAGTTTTTCCCTTTGTTGTCAGGGCTTGTAATTCAGAAAATTAAATTGGGTTAGAACCACTATCTTTTCATAAATGACATTCCCACAGATTCCACAATATTTATGATTTTCAAGAGCCCAGCATGCAACTATACATTTTCAGTAATAACTGTAAAGGCAGTCTGAGAACACTTAGACTGCTGTAGTCCCCTTATAGAAAAAACATGAGTGCACTCCCTTGCAGGACTAGAAATATCACCACTTAACCAATGAAGTGGTCGTAATGAATGATTTATTTAAAAGAAAAAAAATCAGTCATATATAGTCTGATTATATGTAGAAGGTCCTTGAGTTTATACTCAGCAAATCTGCTCTTGATTTAATTCCTCGGTAACAATATGTTAATGGTAGTTATACTGAGAATCAGGTCATAAGTTTCTTTACCAATAATTCTTAAGCAAGATGGAAGAAAATTAAATGCTGGTATTGAAAAAGTGTTTTTAAAAGTCAGTCTTGAATACAAAGATGAGGAAAACACATTAGTTTTGTTCTGCTTGACTGCAGTGTTATTGTAGAAGCAGGCATGCATAACCAGACTTGTCCAGAAATGTGTTTAACGTACTTGGAAAACATTAACTTCTTTCTGTGGCTGTATTTGTTGCTCCTGTAAGCCTGTTGTATGGTTCGATTATTGGATAGAATTCCATGTGTGTGTCCTATACTTTAGGGTGAAAATAACAGTGTTTTGAGGGTGGTTTTCTTTGGTTTTTAACTCTCAACTTTCTGGATTTGAGACACTTATTTTAGAGAAAGGAGAATAATTATTTAAACTATTCATTTGTTGATAATGTTCAAATGACTTAAGAGTTTTTTTGTTGGTTTGTTTTGTGAATTAGCTTCCTGCCCAAGGTTACGAAGCAGGAGCTGGGATTTGCGTGGGATGGCTGGACCTGGTTGCTCAGGGCTGGAGGCTGAGAGCTGGTGTTCAGCAGCAGCATCTGGTCTTGCCTGAGCTGTTGGTGACTCTCTGCCTATCCCAAAAGCAGTTGCCATTGCAGGTCGCTTCATGTGCTTCCACATGGCCCTTTGTATTGCACTGGGGTTGATAAGCTGTTTCAGTGGTCTGGGCCTATTTAAAATACAGCTTTAAACACAGGTAAGTACATGGAAGAATAGTAGTAGAGCAGATGCTAACAACTCATAGAGTCATGGAATGGTTAGGGTTGGAAGCGACCTCAAAAATCATCTAGTTCCAACCACCCTGCCAGGGGCCGGAACACCTTCCACTACTCAGCTGCTCACCTCTCTTCTGCTTCCCTTGCCCTTTAGACTTGGGATTTGCAAAGGTGTTTCCTTACAGGCTTCCTGAGCAAAGGGGACGTTAAGCTAGGACAGGCCAAATGACTGAGGCGGGGGGTGCCTGTGGTGTGAAATAGCTCTGTCCGGAGTTGGCGTCTGCTGGGTAACGTTGAAGGCTGTGTAGGTGGGAAGTAGAGAGTGAGGCTTTCTCTGCTTGGGACTCCCAGCTGGTGGCAGTTTCCTGGGGCTTGATTAGGCCATTTGAGCTCCAGTTGACTAATGGCTGCAGCATCTAAACACTCAGCCATTTATCCTGGCCTTGGCCCAGTTTCCATGGTCAGCTGGCTCAGTCAGGGACAGCCTCAGCTGGGGCTCTTTTCATGCTGTAAGCGCCAACTGTGAGCTCCGACTGTGTTACTGGTTTGATTTTGCATGAAATTGTAAAAATTGAGGGATTATAAGTTTTCATTTGTGAACTCAATGCAAACTGGTCACACTAGCAGGTTTGAGTTTCCTGTGATGAACTTCTGAGTCACTATTTCAGTTGGGTCATCCAGCATATAACCTGAAGATAATAAAACAAATGTAACTGTGAAGAACTAGCATAAAAAAAATCTGTAACTTTAATCTAAAACTAAGCACCTCTCTGATGTAATGAACAGCAGTGTGTACGTACATGTTACTGTTAGCTCTTGGATAGCTTCTGTGCGTGTTGGCAGACAGACTGTTAACAGGTTTATGGCAGAGAAAAGAGTAGGTCTGACTTCAGCTGGAGGACATGAAAGCTCAGCAATAACAATGCATATTGTACCATCTCTGTGACAGCTTTCACAATTCTAGTTATTTTGTGAAAAACTTCAAAATGGAATTTCATCCTTGTTGCAGACAGCTTTAGGGTGAAATTCCTGTCATCTCTTGTGTCTAGTTGACAGCATTCAATGGAGACCTGGGCTTGGGTTTAGAGGGTGTAGTGGGATTTATCAGAGGAAATGGTTGAATTTAATGGAGAAATTGATACATAAGTGGAGAAGAAATGGTAGGGGTTTAAGTTAGGAAGAAAGTAGGGGACCGTAATTGAAAATTAAACCTAGTCTACCAAATCTACCTCAAGCATGGCTAGATTATCCAGATGACATGCTAGGCCTTCTACAGAGAGTGACCTTGGTATGAAATGGATCTGTAATTACTTGTGCTGCTATATATAGTCAGCTAAATAAAAACCATCAATTTGGTTAATCAGGCTTATTTTTTTTACAGTTACAAGAGTTTGAGTTTTGGAGGTTTTTTCCTTTTTTTTCTTTCTAGATAGCAAGCATATATATATATATATAAACGCTATTGATGCTATTTTATCGGCTTCTATGTTTGAAGCTTGAACAAGTGAGCAGCAAGATCTAGCTATATTGTAACTCTTGAAAAAATAATGTGCTTCTGGAGAGTGATGAGGATTAGATATCAGAATTTCTGCAGGGTCTCCAAGCATGGTTTGACCTGCAGCACGCTCTGCACTAGGGGTGCAGGGGGCTGAGCGTGGTTTTCCTTGCTTTCTCCAGGCAGATGAGGAGCTGAGCGCTTGGAGGCTCCTGTGATTGTTGGTCTCTGCTGAAGCCTAGCTGAGGTGGAAGAGAAGTAGAACATACTTAAAAGGGAAAGATGGAAGTGTAAGATAAGAAGCATTGGGGGTGGCAGGTGAGAAAGGTTGGGAAATATAAGCAGAAGGGTCAAATAGTATTTTCTCAAGACCAGAGAAGTCTGAAAGCTCAGGAGCATTGGGGGTCACAATGCAGACTGAGCCCTGAAGGCCAGGCTGATGAAGCCTTGAATCTGGTTACCAAAAACCTTTTTCATCTAATGGCTGATCCACAGTGAATAACAACTTTCTCCTTTTGCCCACCAGTGGACTAGTAGGTAGAGAGCTATTTCTGCAAGTGAAAAGTTTTTTTGATCTGTGAGGGTGGAAAGGGAAGAAAAGACTGAAGTACACCAAAAAGCCAGGTGACTATGTGAATTAAAAGGTGAACACAATGCTGAATAAATAGTTTAAAATTTAGCTGCCAGGAAAATTAGGGAATGTGAGATTGAAGGCTTCATATATAGTCATAATCTGTTTTTGTATAATCTATATTGTACTATATAACATATACTGTATTTGTATAATATAATCTTTTTGTATGTCCTTGATAATTGGATAGCTGCATGTTTTATTTAGCAACAGTGATTCCTGAAAAAGCAAGTCCATTTTCTGGATTAAAAAAATAATAAATTAAAAATAAACATACTGTGATTAACTGCAGACTGTATATCAAAAACAATTGCAAAGCAATAGGAGTGTGTAGTGGTATATATGGAAATACTGTTCAGAATTCACCTAAAGATGACCTTTTCTTTTTTTCCTTCCTTTAAACAAAAAAGCCAAGGCAAACAAAACTCAAAGTATACCTTTGGGGAAAAAATAGGAAAATACTCCTTATCTCCTAGGCAAAAAGTGCAATGTGATAGCTAAATGAGAGTCTTACAGCTTTGATTTTACAAAATACACAATAGCAAACTATCAATTGGCTGACAAAAAAAGTATGAGAGAGTACTTGTTGAATGCTTTTGTGTGCCTGACTTTTCTGTGAGAAGGGAATTGTTTTAGCTGCTTCTAAGTATAGATTACACATTGTTATGTGAAGATGGATCACTGCACTGCTTTGTTGTCTTTGGTGCTGTATACAATTTTGCTCTTCATGCATTTCACATTTGCTTTTTGTAGTGATGTGTGAGTAGGCATGATGCTTCAGAACTTTACGTGATTTTATTCTAAATCATTCAGTTTAGCTGCTTTAAAGAAAAACCAGCCTGTGTTTTAAGGTAGATACACAAATAAGGGGAGATTGCAAAATAGTGCTGACATAGTCCTTTCTAGCTTGGCCAGCAGTCAAGGAAACACTTCTTCTATTATGCAAGTCTCTTTGTAGCTAGCCTCTAATAAGTGAGGTATGATTTGGTAATTGGTATGGTAATTAACCTGGAAAACTATCCTCTGCTTCGCTTGCCAACTGCCTTTATATGCTGTGATGTTAATTGGTAAACTGATCCAGTGAAGAGAGACTTGCAATGTTTACAGACTTGACTGTATTTAATTCATCTCATTTCAGTGAATGGGTTTTTTCCCGTTTGGTGACGGAGTGTTTGGTATGTGTTTTGTGGGGTGTTTTTTTGTTTTGTTTTTGTTTTTATTAATTTGTGAAAACTGAGTTCATTAAGATTTTTCAAAAAAAGAAAAAAAACTCCAACAGAACAACTCTTTTCTGGGATGTTCTTCTAGGATACAAATTTCTGGCTTCATGAATTTATGTATGCTAGGCTGTAAAATATTGACATGCCTTTAATGTTAATTCTGGTTGCCTTACATATGGTGTTTTTAATATATTCCTGAAACAAAATGCTATTTGACAGAACGTGATCTGCATTAACTCAAGACTGTTTTGTCACTTGAGAGCAAACATAATTGCTTTATTGTGTTGAAAATTGTATGGTAAATATAGAAATATGTAGGAAATCTATAAAGGAGTGAGGGATTTGCTAGTTACAAATGATGAAAACTTGTATTGACATTGCCTTCCTGCTTTATACTAGGTGTTTGGGTTTTTTACTGATTTAAACTAAAGCAATGGCCCATACTCAACCTAAGTGTACATTGCAGGGATCACTTTAGAATGTTCAGATTTAGAACATGGAAGCCCTTCTATATATGCATTTATGTTCTGGTTTACAATGTGCTAATTTTACAACTTGCTCTTTTCTATAAGAAGCATTTGTTACTATAGATATTTGGAGTGTAATGAGGTTTTCATGTTGTGAGTTTCTCTGAAAAAACATAGATGAAACATAATGAATTATAAGAACTGTTATTAAATATAATTTTTGTTTTATAGGTTATTCAGCAATAGTTATGAACTCCCGCTTACGAGCCTTAGGTGGGAGGATAAATAACATACGGGCATCAGAACTACCAAAAGAGAAAACCCGATCAGAGATCGTCTGTAACGTCCACTTTTTGGATGGCTCAGTACAAAGCTTCAAAGTCAATGTAAGTCTGGAAAACTGCTTTTTAAAAAATATATAGCAATTTTTTGAAAGCTGAATATCAAATATGGGACCCTGAGGCATGGGATTTCCAGAAGATGTTGAGGATGTAGCTGTGCCATTACAAATTGCAGAATTACTGGTTATGAAATGGATTTATAAAGTGCTATTTTAATTTTCTTTAAAGTCAATCAGCTGAAATATCAAAATCATGGCATGCAGACTGTACCTGGAAAAAGGTCTTCTGCATGATATGGGAACCATGAAGAAACAGATCTGCTGAATATTATCAGCTGTAAGTAATTAATATTTAAAGGGGACTCCCAAATGTGGATGTGCTCCTCCTTTTTTCCTTTTAAACAATGGGTAATGCTAAAGGGAGGAAGCCTTTTAAATTTGTGTAGTGATGTCAGTATATATTTTCTGAAATGCAAAAATGATGTAAGTAGTGAAGACTACATGGCTTAGCAGAACAGTCTTCGGCACGCCCTATAGGATTGCCTTGTCTGTCAGTGAGCTAGCGTAATTGCCCTCTCCCCCTGCACAAAGATCTTTTAAAAATGAGAAATTTAAAACTTGGAATCATAGAATCTTTAAGGTTGGAAAAGACCTCTAAGGTTGAGTTCAACTGTCAACGCAACACCATCATGTCTACTAAAGCATGTCCCAAAGTGCCACATCTACATACTTTTTGAACACCTTCAGGGACAGTGACTCGTCTACACGCTTTTTTGAACACCACCAGGGATGGTGACTCCACTAGCTCCCTGGACAGCCTGTTCCAATACCCGATCACTCTTCTGGTGAAGAAATTTTTCCTAATATGCAATCTAAACCTTCTCTGGAGCAATTTGAAGCTGTTTCCTCTTGTGCTATCACTTCTTGCTTGGGAGAAGAGACCAGCAGCCACCTCACCATAACCTCCTTTCAGGTAGTTGTAGAGAGTCTCTTCTCCAGACTAAACAGGCCCAGTTCCCTCAGCCGCTCCTCATCAGACCTGTGCTCCAGCCCCTTCACCAGTTTCGTTGCCCTTCTCTGGACACGCCCCAGGGCCTCGATGTCTTTCTTGTAGTGAGGGGCCCAAAACTGGACACAGGACTGGAGGTGCGGCCTCACCAGGGCTGAGTACAGGGGGACGATCCCTTCCCTGCTCCTGCTGGCTACACTATTCCTGATACAAGCCAGGATGCCATTGGCCTTGTTGGCCACCTGGGCACACTACTGGCTCATGTTCAGTTGGCTGTCAACCAGCACCTCCAGGTCCTCTTCCTCCAGGCAGCTTTCCAGCCACTTGCCTCAAGCATGTAGCGATGCCTGGGGTTGCTGTGACTGAAGTGCAGGACCCGACACTTGGCCTTGTTAAACCTCCTACATTTGACCTCGGCCCACCAATCCAGCCTGTCCAGATCCCTCTGCAGAGCCTTCCTGTCCTCAAGCAGATCGACACTCCCTCCCAACTTGGTGTTATGTGCGAACTTACTGAGGGTGCACTCGATTCCCTCATCCAGATCATTGTTAAAGATATTGAATGACACTGACCCCAGGGCTGAGCCCTGGGGAACACCACTTGTGACCAGCTGCCAACTGGATTTAACTTCGTTCACCACAACTCTCTGGGCTCGGCCTTCCAGCCAGTTTTTTACCCGTCAAAAAGTGTATCTGTCTAAGCCATGAGCCACCAGCTTGTGTAAGAGAATGCTGTGGGTGACTGTGTCAAAGGCTTTACTAAAGTCCAGGTAGATAACATCCACAGCCTTTCCCTCATCCACTAGGCAGGTCACCAGGTCGTAGAAGGAGATCAGGTTGGTCAAGCAGGACCCATGAACCCATGTTGGCTGGGCCTGATCCCCTGGATGTCTTGCACATGCTTGGCGCACTCAAGATGAACTGTTCCATAATCTCGCTTGGCACTGAGGTCAGGCTGACAGACATGTAGTTTCCCACGTCCTCCTTCAGGCCCTTCTTGTAGATGGGCATCACATTGGCCAGCCTCCAGTCATCTGGGACTCTTCCTGTTAACCATGAATGTTGATAAATGATGGAGAGTAACTTGGCAAGCTCCTCTGCCAGCTCCCTCAGCACTCTCTGGCGGATCCCATCTGGCCCCATAGACTTTTGAATGTCCAGTGTTTTTTGAAATCCGTGCATAGTAGTATATTCTCCTTGTAAACAAGTGTTCACACAGCTTTAGATTTAGCACTTGGCTTGAAGTCCAGCACTGTACAAGTGAACTTTGCTTCTCATTGCACTTACTGCTTAAAGGATGAAATATGATAAATGGGAACCATATTGAAACTCCAGATCCAGCTGATTTCTCTCCCTGCCTTCAGCATGCCCCCAGGGCATCCTTCCTGGCCACCTTCTTCATCCAGGAATTGGAAAGGCCTCCTTTACTGCAACGCTGAACTGCCATAGGGGTAATGCAGGACCCGTTATTGCTTTATTGACCAGAAGCAGGGAGCATGACTACCCCACTATGTCATGGGCTAACGAAAGGAAGAGGGTTACCAGAAGACTTATGTTCCTCAAGTACTGACCTTTCATACCAGTACTGAGGGAGCCTGCACTTGTCTGCCAGGATGGCCCCTCCTGATTGTCTGACCTCGATGTCTGCTGAAGAACAGGCTTTGCTGCGCTCTGATTGTCACAAGGTCTCGTTCTCAAAAGGGTTTGAAGCCAGTTGCGGAAAATTTGTACCCAAGTTTTGCTTATGTTAGCAGAAAAATTCAACTTTGTGAAGTTTTTGCCTGATTGTGCATGTGTTTCTATTGTAATTGCCAACATCATTCAGTTTTATGTGTGCGAGCAAAGGGTAACTCAGGTCTGTGGTCATTCTGGGAATCGACTCGGCACCTATTGAAGGAAAATAAGCTTTGCTCTGAACAGATTTTCCCCAGAATTCTTTCTGTTTTGCTTTAGAGAAACTGTTTCTCATATCAAGACATTGATTTATAGATAAGACTTTGCTCCATGCTTTATTCATTTCTGGATGGCAGGTCAATTGATAATTCTGTGTTTTTAAAATACTAAATTTGCATATCACAGGGCATGATTATCCATCAGGCAAATTAACAGCAATGTATTTAATGTAGTAATACATTATTAAAATGAAGGTGCTTTCTGAAGTGACTGGACATAGGTACAAGTTACACAGATAAAAAGACATACTGTCACGTGAATGTTGTGAATATGTTTTCTAGGTTTTTTTACTTTCTCCGTTTTTACTCTTATAGCTGAAGTCTGTTGAATTTTTCTCTCCTGACAGAGTTTGGAGAATTGAAACTGAACGGGCTCACCTCCTTTAAAGCATAGGATATAGTGTGTTCTCTTTAAAAGAATTTCAGCTTATCAGTGAAAAACTAAAATCGGGAATTTTTCAGGACTGTATGTTTACAGGCTGTTGGTATCTGGTTGTGATGTATGAAAACGAAGTTTTTGATATATGCTGCACTTTGATATTAGGCTAATATTCATGTGTACACAAGTATGCTTTAAGTTCATAGACAAGATTATACTTTTGCCCATTCATTTTTCACTATTTGTGGTAGAAAAGCAGAATGCTCGAAGCTTGGCCTTCATCCATTTAACAGCATAAATTGAATTGAAGACTCCTTCCGTTCTAATGACAGCCGACTGAAAAGTGCTGAGCATGCTTTGTTGCATAGTAGCTATCTGAATACAGAATTCTTATGCAAGATTTCTTTCTTTCAAAGGCGTAGAGGGATTGTATAGAAAAATAACAACAAAGAAAAACATCAAGGGTAAGAAGAAGCTCAAAACTTGCTTTGAGTTCAAGCAAACATATTCCTAAATTGTCGTTTCTAGTATCATGCTGGCACTGCACAGATGCTCAGGACTCGTAAATTTGAGATGCATTTAAATTTATTACAAAGGTGATAAATTCAATAGTCTAAACTTACAACCTATTGACACACTGAAAAAAAAATCAACCTACGTATTTTGAAATTTTGAACTAGTACTAAGTGTCATCTTTAAAATGATGGTAGAACGCTCGTGGTATTTCCAAATACTGAATCGTTTAGAGAACAGGAAGAAGAGAGATATGACTCTCTTTTCACTCTGCAGAACCAGGATCTTTACGGAGCCCACGCATCGCTAACTTTCATCAAACTTTGTTAGCAAACTGCACAGGCTTATGAAATCTTCAAATTTATAGCTATAGGGGTCTCTATCATTCTGCCAGATGGTACTTTCTTTTCCCATTAGTTGTATCTGTAGCAGTCTGAATGAAAACCAAATATCCAAAAACTGGGCAAAGAAAGAATGTAGGTGGATTTTGCCTATGGGAATAATCTGAGGGACTTTCTATCTGCTGAGAAACCTGAAAATAGCTGTATAATCTTATTCCTACAAAAATGTTCTTAATAAGCCTTTGTCCTAAAGGATATCTGTAGCCTGACCAATTGTAAATAAAGATTTAATTTCAAGAGAGCAGTGCTACTTTTTTTCTGGACTTTGGATTTGGCAGAGTAGTGAAGTGATGGGGGTTTTTTTGTTCATTTTTTTTATTCAAAGGTGTTTGTACTATGGTTTTGATGAATCTGAAATTTGTATCGAGTAACTCTTTGTGATACCATCAGTATAACTTGCGGTATGTACTGTTCTTAGGTCATCATTATCAAGAAGGTTCACATGGGTGTATAGACAGACACATTCCACTACATTGCATATAGTCCAAATGGAAATGTATGTTAACTCTGCAAGGCTGAAATGGCCTTTCTTGTTTTTCCCCCATTATGTGCTTCTGTATTTAGATGGAACATGTCCAAAGTCCAGGCAAAGAATAGGAGGTGCATGTAAGCTAAGAGTTGAAAACATTCTTCTTTCAAAAACACATTTGAGACAGACTTGACTGTACTTGGTACTGAGTGTTAACCTGGATTTTAATTAAATCCAGGTTTTCTTGAAGCCTCCCAATGAATTTCAGGTGTTTGAATTTTATGATAAAGTTATTTCACTTCTGTCTTTGATGTTACCTCTGTCTTGTTCTAAGGCTATAATGCATAAGCTTTCCACAGGGGGGAAAATGTTAGTTGTCATTCTAGTATATACAGAATGTGCTCACATACCATGTTTGGGTGTGTTTAATAGGTGTATATTGAGCAATAATGCCAATTTATTTGTAACTTTTGGTATAAACATGCAGGAATTTTCCATTATTGCTCTACTTTGACTCATTTACCAGGAATGAGCACTTGGGAAGTATGCCTCTCAATTTCCAGTAAACTGACTTTTGTGAAGAGATAAAGTGTCAGATCACTTCTGTATTGCATTGTTTTTCTGAGTTGATGCTTATGTCTTAGTAGCTGTGATATTTTTTCTTTTAGTCTAGTTGGCTTTTAGTAATAGGGTTTCCTTCTAGAAATAAAATTAGGCAGTAGTAATGAGAAAAGTTGCACGACTTGAAATTCAAATTGTAAGGAATGTATTTCCTTCCCCACCATCTCATTAAGCTCCTTCTTACAGTATTTGAGAAGGAACACGATTGTTACAATTAACACCAACAATTGCTATGTTTAATGGGCAGAGATACAAGCCTTAAAGATTCTTTTTGATTGTGAGTGTGAGGCTTTTCTTATAATTTGAAACTGTTCATAGTAAAATGCAGTGACACAGGATTGTTGATTCTTTGTCACTAAGTTTTCCTCCTGGGTATTGCTTGATAGTACAAGGCAGTTTAGTGCTAAATTATGTCCCTGCATGTTGAAATTGAAAGAATTGCTGTATGAAGGTTCAAGCTGGCAATAAATATTTAGTTTTATATTGAGGCAGATCAGTATGTTCTATGACTGGAAACCAGTAAGACAGTGTGAAATTTGATGATGCCTCTGAGGACAGTGAGAAAGTGATCTGACCTACAGCAGGCTTGTTACTCTTAGCCCTTTGTGGGGCCTGACTTCATCATAAATGCTGAAGGAAAGAATTAGTAGAGGTGGAGGTTTTTCCAGAGTTAGAACTGGAATGACTAACCTCATGTATGTGTTTGTTTTAAATCATTTTTGAGGCAGAGGAAATGCAGTGGGTCAAAACTCTGTGGGCTTGGATAAATATTTTGTATGACCTTTAGGAAAAGACTGTGCAGGAGTATATGGAATCTAGGAGAGTTATGGGATGGGCAGGTAGTTGGCTTGAGGCGGCAGTAGATCTTGCTGAAAGAGATGTTAAACAGTGCAAAGACATTAATAGAGTTTTTGACTATCAAATTTCATTAACGTACTGCTACTGAATCTTTTTCAGTAAATCAAAAACGTAAGGTTTGAGGGATTAGTAACAACAAAAAAGATGCAAGAATATGAGGTAGCAGGTTATCTTGAAGAAGGCGTAATAGCAGTGAGGGAAATCAGTAGCGTAAACTAATAGCTTTCATAAGATGAGGTAATGTGTTTGTTTTTTTTAAGCTCAATTTTCAGCTGCAAACAATAAAGGAGGAGAACACTGGTAGTTTGCAGGCTGAGCTCTCATGTGTTAATGTTCTGCAAAAGGTGAGCACTATTATGCACCAGCTGATGTCAAGGAAGTATTAACAGTGTTAGTCTTGGCATCAGGGCCAGCCTCCGGGGAATGCTGTGTGTGGATCCTGGCTACTCGCAGACAAAAGAGGGAAGTTGCAGTCTGACAGGTGTAGAAAGTACAGCTAGGATGCCCTGCAAAAGTCTGGATGTAAGGAAAGAAGAGGTTATTCTGTTTGTTCTAGCTAAACATTCATCTAGCATTTGGGACATGGTTTAGCAGACATGGAGGTGTTGGGTTGACAATTGGACTTGATGATCTTAGAGGTCTTTTCCAACCTTAAATATTCTATGATAAAGAAAATATTGCATGCTCTGAGTAAGCACATCAGATGAGTAAATAAATTCCAGCAAGAGAAGAGGACAGAGTTAGCAGAAGAGCAAATAAATTAGTGTGGAAATTAAAAGAAAGTGCAGCACTTTGCTTAAGCTTATAGGACACAGGCTGTTTGGTGGTGGGTGACTGTTACAGGCTAAATTAGGAACGGATGGCTTCGAACAGCATGAGGGGCAGCGAGTATTGTGTCTGAAGGGAAACTGAATTTGCGAAAGCTTAGGTGATGCTTGACTGTGAGGTTATCATTGCCAGAAAGTGGGGGCAGAGCTCCGACAGAGGAGAGGGACAAGATGTGCTCTGTGTTGCACTGTCCTCTAAAAGTGTCATTTTGTACCACTTACCTTCTAGAAGTTAACAAACTGAAATGGATTACTCACATACTTACCCTTCCACTTCAAAGAACTAACAGTCTTCACTTACAGTTATGAAGTTTTTAAGACAGTGGGCCTTGATTACCCCAGCTTCTAGGTAGTACTGGACATCGAAAATAATGAAGGGGTTCTTTCTCTTCAAAATCATGTAGCTTACTAGAAATTGAATTTGATTAATCAAAATTCTCTAAATATAGCAGGAAATTGTTGTGGCACAGTCAAAATGTAATAGGTGTTGGTTATGACTGCTTTAAATATTACTTTTGTCCTATCCAACATAAGGTGAAATATATTTCAAGGCAGGCTTAAATGGAGGTGAACAGTGTGTGGTTATCAGGTGGTTGATGCAAAGCTTTTAAGAGTTCAGAATGAAGACTGGTAGATGTCAGGAAGATACAATCAATGGCAGTTTCAGAGTGGAAGCAAGCAAACCTCTTAAATGTTTCTTTTAACTAGAAAAAACTTTAAAATTTTTAAAGTGTGTGTCACTTTAAAGTGTGTCTCATTGTAACAGAATAGGCTAGTGTGGAAAGTGTGTAATTTTTTTATCTCATTGTATAAAAGCAAGAGCTTTATTAAGAATTCCTTAACTACTTGCTGTCGTGGTTGACAGGATTAAGGAGAACTTGGTTCTAATGCCCAGGTTAACTGAGCCATGTTCATGTGTGCCCAGGTGGCCAAGAAGGCCAACGACATCCCGGCCTGTATCAGGAATAGTGTGGCCAGCAGGAGCAGGGAGGTGATCGTCCCCCTGTACTCAGCCCTGGTGAGGCCGCACCTCAAGTACTGTGTCCAGTTTTGGGCCCCTCACCACAAGAAAGATATCGAAGCCCTGGAGGGTGTCCAGAGAAGGGCAACGAAACTGGTGAAGGGGCTGGAGCACGGGTCTTATGAGGAGCGGCTGAGGGAACTGGGCCTGTTTAGTCTGGAGAAGAGGAGGCTCAGGGCAGACCTTATTGCCCTCTACAACTACCTGAAAGGAAGTTGTGGCAAGCTGGGGGTTGGCCTCTTCTCGCAGATAACTAGTGACAGGACTAGGGGGAACGGCTGCAAGTTGCGCGAGGGGAGGTTCAGGTTGGAGATGAGGAGAAATTTCTTCTCGGAAAGGGTAGTCGGGCATTGGAACAGGTTGCCCAGGGTGGTGGAGTCATCATCCCTGGGTGTGTTTAAAGAAAGGTTGGGTCTGGTACTTAAGGACATGATTTAGTGGTTAATAGATGGTGGGGGGATGGTTGGACTAGGTGATCCTTGAGGTCTCTCCCAACTTCAGCGATTCTATGTTGTTTCGCCCTCTTCCTATGGCAAAGCAGAGTGAAAATACAATGTGTTGTGAAGTGCTTGACACACGTAGTAGTAGTAGAGTACACTGTGGCTATGCACTGTACTGGAATGCATGTTAAAATACAAAAGCAGTGATGTGACATGCTTAGTGTGCCTTGCTTTATACCTAGATCTCAAAACTGTTAATGTGCAAAATAGACTGAAGATTGCACAGTGAGAGCTGTGTGGTAACTTTATTTTTAGATGTATAGGCTGAAAAATAATTCAGATGTTTTTTAAAACAAAGCCAAAGCTGACTAAATACAGATTTTCTTGAGGAAAAACAATAACCTTCAGCTTCAGGAAAGAAGACATCAACAATTTGAAATGACATTTTTTTAGTTAGGTTAGATTTTTGGAGTGGGTGCTTGATCTAGGCACTGTGGAAGAAACTGTGCTTTTAATACCAGGGAGCAAGAACTGAAGCCATGGAGAAGTGGTGTTGGAAATTGCTTTTGATAGGAAATGTGGAAAGGAGGAAAAGAAGGAGGAAATAGATGTGTAGGTGGAGGCGCCTAGTACTGTCTGAGCAGCTGAGTTCAGTGTTGGGAGACCCATGGGAACATAGCAAAAAGAACTGAACAGCTGAACAAAAATGTTGTGGTAGGGAACTTGCTCATCTTTACAGGGAAGCAGTGAGAAGGCTTAGCAATTCACATGTGCTGGGGGAAAGGGGGGACGCAATTGTGTGAGGGTAAAGGCTTCTGAATTGGGGTAAAGGACCAGATGCATGAAAAATGATAAGGGAACTAGGAGATAATGCTGCTGTTGCAAAGAAAGGACACTGAAGGAAGTCAGAAGTGTTGAAATTCAGAGAGGAAATCAGCAGAAGAATCTGCCCTCTGTGGTCTTCTCCTGCCCCATTTGTAATGAAACCTGAGGTGCCTGAAGACTTTCTTTCAATAAAGTATATGTCTTATCCCCTGTAATTAATTACTGCTTTTGATCACAGTATAACTTCAGTTGCTCATTTAGCTCGTGTCAGAATTATGCACAATAGATGGGCCATTAGGCTTCTGAGTTGTGCTGGTGTCACGTGATGTCACTTGAAAGTGTTTTTACATTCTGCTTATAAAACCACAACCCTGGGGAAATGAATATGGTGTGTACAGTAAGGCAGTGTTAAAGATCAACATATTCACATCAGGAAACGGCCCTTATTTCAGAGGGTTAAGGTGGCATCTGCTGTTTTCATAGGCCCCCTTGTGTACCTATGTGGATAATCCCTGATCGCAAATCTCCATTTTCATAGCGGAGCCCACCTCATTGACGGTGCCAGACAGAACTGCTTGGCAGATGCATGGCACTGTGGCTGTGCTTGATGAGGAATGCTTGGTCGCGTGGTCCTTACCTGTTGCTGAGATTCCAGTTTCTAAACTGGATCGAGGCCTAGGCTATTTAAAGAAAAAAAAACAAATTGGTTTTGATTAGTGCCATGGTTTGAATATCCCAAGGAACAGCAGTCTGTTGGAAAGGGGGGGAGTAGGGATGTACAACTGGGGAAGGAGGGAGGGGCAGAGCTGCTGCTTTTTGATCATGCACAGACTTCAAATGGGCTTGCGTTTATTGTGAGCTGTTTGTTTGTGGAAGTTAAAAAAGATGGAAGACCGCTGGAGGGGAAGCGGTAGTCTCACATATAAGACCATCAAATGTTGCTTATGTTGATTTCTTCATACGTGACTTTGCTCTAGAAAAATGGGCTCAACATTTCACAGGAGGCCAATAGCTGGCTGTTACCTGACCTTGCTTCTGCAGCCTGTAGAAACACTGAGCATTCAAATCAGAAATGAGTTACTAGGAGTTCTGCTCTAGCAGTAGGAAGTGCTGGATAATATTCCGTCCTCTAAAATAAGGTCGTCAGGTGGGTCTCTTGTGCTTGAATATTTGTCCTTCTTTTCCCATCTTTTACATAGGAAGAATGCTTTTGTGAGATAAGGAAGGACTATGGAATGTTACAATTTAAAGCACTCAATTACAACAGTGTGGTACCCTGTTTAAAAAAAACATAAATCTGTCTTCTGAACAAGACTTGAGTGTTATATAGTAAACAAGGTCTAGACAAAGAAAATTGAATACAATATTATATTCTTGGCTTATTAAGTGAGCACTTATATGCACTGAGTAAGACTGGGGCCATCCACATAAATATAGTCACTATCATGCTTATACATGAATTGCTTTGTTTCAAGAGATTGTTTAAGAAATGAAGAAATTTGTTTAAGAAATCAGAACTTCATTAAATCAGAACTTAATTTTTAAGAAATTTGTTTCAGAACAAAGTATTTGTCTTTTGCAGTCTAAATAATTTTCCTCTGGTAAGCTTTTTTATTTGCATATGTGCAGTTTATTTCTGCTTCTAGGAGTGAGATTTAGAAGATAATATGAAAAATTAGTTTGCTATGATTTTTTGCATAGACAAGATACCAAGCAAATGGCCTGATTTTTGTTCTGTCCAGCAATTTTGTATGTTAAAAATCTAGAACTGAAATGCTATACACCTGTGCAAGCTGTTTAATATGTATTAGCATATTTAGGATTGCGATCTTATTGAGGAGATTTTTGGTTTGTTTGGGTTTTGTTTGTGTGGTGGGGTTTTTTCGTGTTTGGGTTCTTTAACAGAAATGCTTCACCGTGTTCTTTGCCAAAGTTGGTTAATCTACTTTCCATAATGCCACAGAATGGAGATACTTGTTTGGTTTGGGGAAAATTATACCATGCTTACATTTAAAGAGGAGATCCAGTTGTGACCTTCCAGTACCTAAAGGGGCCTACAGGAAAGGTGGAGAGGGGCTGTTTATCAGGGAGTGTAGGGATAGGACAAGGGGTAATGGGTTTAAACTGAAAGAGCGAAGATCTAGATTAGATGTTAGGAAGAAATTCTTCCCTGTGAGGGTGGTGAGGCACTGGAACAGGTTGCCCAGAGAAGCTGTGGAGGCCCTACCCCTGGCAGTGTTCAAGGCCAGGTTGGATGGGCAACCTGGTCTAGTGTAGGGTGTCCCTGCCCATGGTAGGGGGGTTGGAACTAGATGATCTTTGAGGTCCCTTCCAACCCAGACCATTCTATGACTCTATGATTTCTGCTGCCTGTACAATTCCCCGTTGCACCAGTTTGCCCTCTACAACTACCTGAAAGGGAGTTGTGGTGAGCTAGGGGTTGGCCTCTTCTCGCAGATAACTAGTGACAGGACAAGGGGAAATGGCTGCAAGTTGCGCCAGGGAAGGTTCAGGTTGGAGATGAGGAGAAAATTCTTCTCTGAAAGGGTGGTCGGGCATTGGAACGGGTTGCCCAGGGAGGTGGTGGAGTCACCATCCCTGAGGGTGTTTAAGGAAAGGTTAGATATGGTACTTAGGGACGTGGTTTAGTGGGTAATAGGTGGTGGGGGGATGGTTGGACTAGATGATCCTTGAGGTCACTTCCAACCTTAATGATTCTATTCTATTCTATTCTTCTGTGACACTAGTCTTGAGGGATGTCTAGGCAGAAAGTGGGGTGGCTGAATGGCAGCTGAGCTGGTGGAGGCTGGGGACGGATGGGAGCTCAAGCTGAAGTACAGGATCTTATGGATGGAGCACGGCATCCTCTTTTTTTCTCCCCATCCTAGTATATACTTTACCTTTGACACCTGATGTGGAAGCGGAGCGTGCTGACTTGGTGGCGACAGCAGGGGCCAGAGCAGCCCCATGTGGCAGTCAGCCATCCTTGCAGGGGACAGCTCTGGAGAACAATTTTGCTCCTAAAGACTGCGATCAGGGAAGAGCTTGTCTGTCTAAAATTAAATTGCTGAAGCAACCTTGAGGGCTTGAGTTCATGTCAAATCATACTGTGAGATTTCACATGCCTCATGTATTTTGGAAAGAAAGTATTAAAAAAAAAAACAAAAAACAAACAAACCAACAACAAACCTCCCCCCCCAATAATCTTTTATCAGAATAAAGTTCTTATTGCTGAGAAACTTTGAATCAATCCATTAGCAGCTATTTTTATTCATGAATTCCTTTTTTTAAAAAAAAAAAAACCTCAAACCCCCCCAAAACCCCAAATTTATCCCAAGTAATTGTATCTTAGAATCTGTAGGTGTTGCAGTTTCACTTCAGAAGTTTTCTTGTTTTCAGAAACAAGATACTGGACAGATTTTGTTGGATATGACCTATAACCAGCTGGGTGTGACGGAGAAGGAATATTTTGGTTTACAGCAAAATGAAACTGCAGTAGATTCACCTGTAAGTATGGTAAATAATAAATGTGTGTGCATGTGTATGTGTGTATACATATATGCATACACCTGTATGCATACACACATATACATGCACACACATACACATAAATAAGCAGTATTTATTTGTAAATATTTTAATCCATCTAATAGTTTTTCATTTCACAGCGATGGCTTGAACCAAACAAACCTATTAGGAAACAGTTGAAAGGTAAGACTTGTTTTTAATGTCTTGATTGTAACTGTGTAGTCCTGCTTGTCTGTGTCCTTGTGACTAGAATACAGTTCTTGTAAGTTAGTGCCTTCAGATGGTAGATTTTCTTTAAGAGCAGCAAGTTTTCTCTCTGTCAGTCTTCTCAGCAGAGCTTTCTAGATCTCTTGCTGCTACGTGAGTGCTAATAAGACCTGATAGGTCACTAACCTTGATGCTGTAATAGCATCTGAACCTACCTTCTGAACAGTGTTGGACATCATGGCCATGAAAGCAGTACTCATATCATGGTGCCAGTTAATCCCTCCTAACAGGGAAGGTAAGAAGAGGGGCTTTGATCGAGGGAAATGCAGCCAGGTTCCTGCATAGGATCTGGCGATCCCTGGTCTCAAGTAGAATAAGAAAAAAAAAAACCAACACAAAACTTGTTTTATTAAAAAACAAAGCAAAAACTTGCCACCATGTGCTTCCAAGTGCATGTGTTATTTTAGCATGTCTTGTTTATAAACAGCTTTGGATAACACAGAGAAGGACAGACTGGCCAGTACGAACCTGCCGGAGAGCAGCTTAGGAGGACTGAGTGACACTGTTCCAATTTGTACTGTGAAACTTGATCTGTTTTTCAGCTCTCTTATTGCCACCATATGCTGTAGATTGTTTATGAATTGAAATAAAAATACATGAAGTTAATGTGGTGAACTTCTGTTAATTTTTTATTTATATGTAAGATACGATTGAGCATTATCCAAATTGAGAGACTTCAAGTGTGTTTGCTGCTTTCTTCCTCTTCTAATACGTATGAGGCACAGATAATTAAATAGTGCCTTTTATGTAAAGTAGCATATACAAGTATTTTAAATGAAAGCATCACAATATTTGAGAGTATTTTCTTCTCGTATTTGCTGTTGAGGTATCAGGAGAGAGTTCTCATGGTTTCTTTAATTTCCATGAGAAGAATGCATAGTTTTCTATGTGGTTCATGTAATTTTTCTATAAATATAGAAGTAAAAACCTTGGGCTTATTCTTTAAATGAAAAAATGATTTGCTCTTCTAAAATATTGCAGGAGGTTTTCCCTGCACCCTTCGTTTTCGTGTAAGGTTTTTTATACCTGATCCTAACACGCTTCAGCAAGAACAAACCAGGTAACTTGTGTTTGATGTTTGCTTCCATGAACTAAGAATGTGTGAAAGCCCTCCTTTCTCATCTCCCCAGCTTGGCAAACTATGCTTTATTAGGTAGATAACTTCATGTAACTCTTTGTATTAAGTGTGTTTGGAATTGACGGCTTGATGCAATGTTCGTAACAAATTGTTTCTGTTATACACAGCCCACAACTCCAAAATACAGCCAGTGTATCAGTTAGTACAAAGATGGCAGCTGGTTTATTTGCACCTTGGATTCCCTTTTTTTTTGAGCCCTTTGTTGCTTGAATTACTTGCCTACTGCATTTTTTTTCTCCTTTTCTGATCCTTTCGTTAAATCAGATGCCATGATTAAAAAACAGGGAAGTTCAATGATTAAGCTGCCTGCATGCCCTAAGTCTATGTTGGCAGTTTTGTGTCAACACTGAGTCAGTTTTGAACATGTGTAGTAGATTTAATGCTGAGGGTGTGGGAGGGTGGGGCTTATTTTGTTTCGAGAAGAACAGATAACAGTTCTTGTTTTCTAGTTTGCCCATTACTTGTGACATGCAAAGATCTATAGTGCTTCAGTCTGTAGCAGACACTGAAATTTTCTTTTTCGACCTATCTGAGTTTTTGGAGTGATGGGTGGGGTACATGAATTGCAAGCAATTCTCAAGTAACTTGTCACAAGGCTTTAATTGAATACTTGTTTTGTTCAGTGCCTGTGATTTGGAATTTAGAATTCACAGGCCCCCATTATCTGGCATTTCTGTAACATTTTTGTAACATTTTAATTGTTAATATCAGTGACTTGAGAATATAAAACAGTACAGCATGTTGTAAGCTGTTCTGTAGTTTCAAAGTGAAATTATTCCAAGACCTGGTCTTTATGGTTCTTGACATCCCAACTCTCTAGTATCACTATAAAGTAACATTGTCAAACACTCTAATAACAGCAAGACCGCACTGCTCTTGGAGAATTATTTAAGAGTTGTTTGTCAGCACATGCTACTTGAGAAATGTCTCATTGTTCATTGAATGGTTCCAAGATAGACTATCACAGTTTGGGGCTGGGTTTTGTTTGTTTGTTTTTTTCTCTGTGAGATTTTTTTTTTTTTTTTTGTAAAACAGTTACATCCAAGACAAATATTCCTGAGAGAGAGAGAGAGCCCAGTTCTGTAATGGTTTGGGTTTTTTTAGTGTTCATTGTGGCATTAATACTGCAGCCCTGGAGTTAGATTGCCAAAGGTCTCACTGTTATGAGAGTGGGTGGGTGTATGATTGCATATTTGCAAATGCCAGTAAGCTTTATTCATCTGTTTGTACAGTTTTCCAGGAAATCTAAGGAAATAAAACAAATATATGTAACCATTTAAATCATACCTTTTAAATATGACAATAAATATATGTATGTTTGTTCTCAAAAAAAATCTTTTCCAGGCACTTATTCTTCCTGCAGTTGAAGACTGATATTGTGGAAGGAAGGTAATAAGAATCTTCAATTTCTCTGTAATTCTTTTTAAAATAAAATTTAAAAAAAAAAGCAAGCAAAAGCAAACAAGCAAAAAAGCCTTTTTTTCTGAGGATATCGTTGCTGTAGAAAAGTACCTTGTGAAATATTGTTTTAAAAGAAAATCAAATTTCTAGGAAACATTACAAATTTTCAACATAGCTCACTTAAGAACAGTTAGGTCTGTTGCAAATGAGCTGCAGGAGATGCTGTGTGTCAGCAGGTGCAATGTCAACCTGAGAGATCTTTATGCTAGGTGTGGTATTCTAAACGTGGGGAGCTGCTGTCTAGTAAGGCGGTCAGGAGGGAGTAGCAAACGGCAGTTCATGCTACCATTTCTCTTGATTTCAGGGTTAAATTCCCTGTATGGTGGGCATATACCCAGTGGTTCATTTCCCTGCGATTCCTGTGGTTTTGTACATTTAAAAAAAAAAGAGAGGAAAAAGGTGGTCCCAGGTATTTGCTGCCAAATGTAAATTGGCTTAACGTGTTGGCTTTTTTTTGCGATGGAGTCAATTTCAGTCGTCAGATCAGAGCTGTCTTGGCATTTGGCTAACTTTAGTGCTTGTATTTCATTTTAAATACACCAGACTGCAGCTATTAAAATAATGTCCAGAGCCCTATAAAAATCCCTTCTCCTTTTGCTTTCCCAAATAAGCATCCAGCAAGAATATGAGCATGTCCTTTGAGGGCTAGTTACTTCCATTCACTTAAGAAGCTGTTACACAGCAACTAGCTTTTAATGTCCAGTCCTACTGTGCTTTGACAATCAAACTTTTTAAGAAAAAGAATCCGATTTTCTTTGAAGATAAGTGAGTCTTTGTGTACTGAACTAATTGCAGAGACATTGTTAACAATGCATTTATACAACCTACGTCTAAATAAAAATATCTCCACCTCTTTCCAGGTTGTCATGCCCTATTAATTCTGCTGTTGTCCTGGCATCGTATGCAGTACAATGTAAGTAACAACCAATTGTTATTTCCTTAATAAATGTATTTGACCGACTACCTTCTCTGCTGTTTGGCACTGAAAAATAAGGAAAGATTTTTCCTTATCTATTTGTGCAGAATATTCAAAATACTAGAGGCGATGCTTTGTAAAGAAGGTGCAGGTTGTTAAAGCAGCCTTCGAAAAGTCAAAATAGAAAAAGCGTACTTACTAGGTCTGTCAAAAAAAAAAGTTGATACAAGAATAACGTTGTTCTTACTTATGCGTGCTTGTACTGCTGACAAAAAAGGCAGGTTTTCATTGTCATTGGAAACAAAATAATGAAACTTGCCGTATGTTACAAAAGCTATGGGAAAGCATTCAGGAGAAATAAGAGATCACCTAGAGAACAGTTAAGGAAAAGGTAAACTCATGATTAAGCAAATCCAGTGTTCTTATGGTTTTTTTCAGGGAATTTGATTCGTTAGATATGTAAAACTGTCTGGCACTTTGCAATACATTTAAGGTAACTCTGTGTAAAGGAACTTAGAACCTTCTCATCTGCCTGCAACTGGCAAAAAGAAATTTTGAGGGTGATACTAGAAAAATATTTTCTGTCAGAAAACCAAAACGGAGCCTGATCCTGTGCCTTACAGGCTTCCTAAACAATGTCAAACAGCAGGAGGAAGACCTTTCTCATTAAAGAAACAAAGAAACAGGTTGAGGGTTTAGTGGAGTATATTTGAAAAAATGGTTGTCAGGGGAAAGCGTATTAGAATAATTGTGTAATTATTTGGCTGATGTATATTTATCCCATTTCTTTATGGAAAGGCAAGCAAGGTCTGCAGAAGTGATTGAGGCAATTCTTGCTTGAACTAAGGACCAAGCTAAATAATTCAAACGTTTTTCAAAAGAGACAGTATTAAACTGTTGATATCCATGGAAATCCCAAGTGGCTATTAAACATTCACATTTACATTTAAGTATTTCATATGTTGTGCCCTTTTATTAAATGGAACTTTAACCACGCTCAAGCTTAGTAAGAACGGTTGAAACCAGCACAAGTTTTCCATAGCAGTAGGTGAGAGTCCCAGTTTTGTTGCCAAAGGAAATGCGTCCCGGCTCTGTATCCCTGTGGCACAGAGGGCACTTGAGGACTGAAATACTCTAAACCTTCAGGATTGCTAAATGCAGTGTTTCTGACCCAACTGTGCTAAAGCACAAAGATGTACAGGTACACTGGGGAATGCAAATATTTCTCCACAAAGTCAGGCTTAACATGATAAAAAAGATTATGCCACAGGTAGTGTACCCCAAGTTCCAATATAATTCCTGTTTCCCTTTCAGTTTTATGACTCTTCCCTTTTTAGTGCTTTGGATACCTGCTAATGCAGTTGTTATTCTTGTCTTGGCTTTGGCCAGGATACCGCTAATTTTCAGAAGGCCAGGTGAGCTGAGCTGGCCAGGGCTATTCGGTACCCGGGAGGGGAGGGCTGGTGCTGCTCCTGGATGGGCTGGCTGGGGACTGAGCAGCTGGTCTGGCGGGTTGGTCGGTCGGTAGAGTGCTCCGTTTGTCATTGTGTTTGTTTACATCCCGGTGTAACTACTGCTGCTGTGTTTCCCTCTCCCTTTGCTGGCCCATTAAGGGGTCGGTATCTCAACTCGAGGAGGTTCCCCCTCTGTTTTGCCCATTCTCTTCCCATCCCACCAATGCGGGGGTGGGGGTGAACGAGCGGCCATGGTGCTCAGCTATGTCTCGGGCTGAACTGCGACAATTCTGTAAAGGAGAATGATAGAAGGTCGGTGAAGATTGTGGAAGGATGCTAGTGTGTTTTAACCTCTCTTTCCCCGTCGATTCTGGAGTTTCCCGTGCAGCTATTTGCCTGGTTTTCCTAACTCATGATGATGCTGTTATTACCAGTTTGGTGGTTTTCTTTTTTTATTTAAAATAAAAACCCCTTTCTTTTTTTTACTAGCTGATGGCCTTTCAGTTGCTGATCATATCATACCAATATCTGTTCTCTGCATTGGCAAAGAATGAAACATTTAATAGAAATATGTATTCCCTTAAAAAATAAAAGGTTTTGTTTTGCTGCCAGGTTGTTGCCATTTATCTAAAGCTGAAAGCATAGGAAAGACCTTCTGAAATTTGAGTGTGTAGTTCTCCTTATCTAGTCAAGTTTGCTAGGATTCTTGTCAACTTAAATTGCTTTAATTGGTTTTCTTTTGATGTCTTAATTTCTAATTCTACTTACTAAGGAGAGTTGAAGTTCTTGGATATGATGTATGTGCTTATAAAAGAGCCATTGTCTGAAGTTGCCATGGATGGGTTCTGAGCTGTTTATTATTACTGCCACTCGGTGGTTTTCAGGCTGCTCCCTCCTTCTGTAACTTCCCTTGTATGCAGAAGGGGAAATCATTGTTGTCTGACAACCTTATGGTTACTTATTTAGAAGGTGGACCAGTTGTCACTGGTGGCAGGGCTGAGGCAGACGTCTTTCATTGTGCATGAAGTTTGATGTTTGATATTTTCTGCTCTTGCTTTTTCCACTGTAGTTTTCACATGTGGCAGTTCTACGGTTGACCTTTGCAGGCTTTGAGTTTTGCAACGAGACAGTGGTGGTGTCTGTTGCGCTGCTGGAGTGCTGCTTTTCTGTGTTGCCCTTTGCATAGGTGTGTGGGTTCAGCACTGCGGTTCTGAAAGAAAGCTCTGACATGTTACTCCGCGCTGTTGTGGCACACACACCCTGTGTTGTCTGGTGGTGCTAAGCTACAGGGGAATACAAGTGGGTGTGAGTGCTGTAGCTAAATAACATGTGACTAAACTTGATTAAGGATACAGTTCAGGCAGCTGAAGAATAAGTTGTTAGTTTATTATTAGTAAATGTGCTTTGTGACAGAAATGATCAGTGGATTTTGAAATCCTTTTTTAAGAAGAACTTATTAAGGTGTGTTTCAAATACTTTCAACGTCAGTAAGTCTAAAGGATTCTTTTGTACTGAAAAAAAAATCTGATGATAAATTGTACATCTTGTTTTTCACGAGTGTAAAATGGCAATGCTACACAGTCTATAAAATTAAATAAGGGACCTATGCAGTGTGCGTATCATATTTTATTTAAAATGTTATGAAGCTGATTTAGCACCACGTGTTTTTATCACTTTGTGTAGTAAGTTCCCATATGCAGAACAGTATTTAAATGACTAACTATTGGCATGTAAGAAGTCCCATGGGTTTGGTGGGAATCTGCTCTTATGTGCGTAAATCCTTTGCAGGGTTAGGCACTTGGACCTGAAGCACAGCAACAAAACCAACAGGAGATGATGTGAATACTTCTGAGCTTTCTTTTTGCTGAGCGTCAGTTGCTCAGTGATTCATTATGATGGAGTCTTCCTCTTATCTCCTGTGATCTTGTTCCCTGCTCAGCTTTGTTTTGAGAACGAGGAGATTTCTCTGTCATGCTGCTATGTAGCTTTGGGAGTTTCTTCAGGAAGGGGTTGACTGGTTGCTTGGGATTCGAATGAGCTTCAACCTCTTCTAAGAAAAGGAAGGCTGGCGAGGGCAAGGATTCGAGGGAAACTGACCTTAGCGTACAAGTCCCTCAGGAGCTAGGCATAAGAGAGTTAGAGTTTCAGGAATGCCATGAAGACTGAGATCTGAGAGGAGGAGATGGGCTGAAAGGTTTAGAGGAACATCTACAGCAGCACCACAGTGAGAGTGAAACCACATAATTGCACCATCAGCTTCTTACCTGCCTCTTCTAACTTGCCGTCACTTTGCCCCTCTCTCTTTTTATAGAAATTACATTGAAATCTCAGACTTTCTAATTTATGGAGACCTGCCTCTTTTCATAGCTAGCAGTTGGAGATTTTTCTCTGTCTGTGCTCCCTGCCTATCCTTTTTTGAAGTGAAATAGCACTGAAGGATGACATCATGTACATTGAGAGATTTGCTCAGAGGTCAGTGAGATTCCTGCAACTCTTCAGGGCACCTGCCGCCCTTATGCCTCTGACTCAGAATCAGGCTGAATGAACAAAGAGAATTTTGACCTGAATTTCCAGTGCCTGAAATCACTTACCAGATGTGTTGGGTAGTTTGAGGATTGTGTGCATGTCCCATCTGTTCTTCTGAAGCCTGCAGCAGTGCTGTTCAGTTACAGGTACCTTTTATCAGGTCTTACAGTACCTACCATCAGCAGTACCAGTGTGTTATCTGTGTGATGGTGATGAACCTCCCAGTACAAGAATCTGTTTGGAGAGATTAGTTGATATACATGCCTATCTTCTAACATGGTTCACTGTGGTTCATGATTGCTGCTCTTCAGCTTGCTGGCATCTTGTTGTACAGCAGCTCTTCTAAGACTGTCCTGATAGTTTATATACAGCATCTCTCCAGCTGTTTTGGACTGTTGTCCCTTAATTGTGTTTTATGGTTGTGCTAGGCAATACAGAGGCCACTTCAGGAGTTCATTACTTCCAGTATTGTTTGTCTGGTGTTCTTCTACTATGCCACAAATAACTTCTTGAATCTGTAACAAAGTACAGTGCTGTCATCTCTGGAGTGGAGAACCCCAGACTGGGATATTGGCCAGTACTGTAGCTGAAGGAGCTGACTTTCTACACTGTCTTGTAGACTTGGTAATATTCTTCTGTACTTTTAACGTGGATGAACCTATTAAATATTTCTGTGTAGCGTAACTAAAAAGGGGAAAAGAATTACCCAAGGTCAAGGTCCATGCACAGTACTGTATTATACTCACAATAATGAGTAGTGGTGAATGCTGAGACACAACATACATGACAGAAGATAAGAGTAGTTTCAAAATGCATTAGTTCTGCAAAGCCTCTTAATGTTTTGAGAGTACTGGTAACTATTCCCTTAAGTCTTCTATTCCCATTCTTTTTCAAAATGAATACTCTTTGTAATTTGGATTATGCTTTGCTTTTCTCAATACCTTTTCTGATTGTGACTGTGTGGTTTCTGAAGTACAGGTTGTATTTGAGATGCAGAAATAGCAACTCAGTATAACTTAAATTTTTGAATTTGTTTCTTCCTTTTGCTTGTGATTTTTTTTTTTGTTGTCGTTGTTGACCGTGGCAGGGTTTTGAGTTGCTGATTTTTTAATTTTTTTTGTTTTTTCTTTTAAATAAAAGGTATTACAATGACTGACTCACTTTTCATTCTGGAGTGGGAATAGATCACTTGGAGACCACCATTGTGTGTGTATAGTTGGCATTTTTTTCTCCAAATGTTCCTTTGGTTTTATTAAGGCCTAATTTCTCATTCTGCCTTACCATGAAGTGACCAGCTGTCGTAAGTGGTCATAAGCAGTTATTTACAGCCATCTCGAGATTTAACCTTTTTAAAGGATTCTTGAGTGAGAAGCAGTTTCCTTTTACAAAACAGGTTAGTTTTATCGACATGATAGCTAGTTCTATTTGTCCAGTACAGAGATCTTGCATATTTATTCAGTGGTTGAGTTGGTTAGAATTCATGCTATCATCCTTATCTGGATGCAGGTTTCACTTGTTGAAACACCATTTCTTCTCTCAACATCCACTTGTGAAGAGTTTTGGTCCTTTTCGGAGTCTCTCTCTGATAACCATTTTCAACATGGTGTCTTTAATCTCTACATTTACATGGAATTTGCTCATTTCAATGCTCCTTTTTAGTTGCTTTTTAATAAGTGTTTACATTTTTATATTGGTTCTTTGAAACTGAATTTTGTTGTAGTGGATTGTTTTCTGATTCCAGAAGCATTTTCATACCTGAATACTTTGTAGTTACTGTTGAGAAACAGTAGCTGCTTTAGTTTATGCTATGCAGTGCAACATCTTTCTTCTCTATTTGTGCCGACAAGCTATCGCCTAAAATGTTGAAGCTGATTGAACTGTGCAGATTAGGAAGTATCTTTTCTTTTTGTACGTCAGTGTTCATTTGAAGATAAATCTATCATTAGCCTTTAATATTATATTTTGCTCTCATCTCAACACATCAGTCATTATTGCCATCCAAATTTTGAGGCCAGTCGTGTGAATCTAACTGTATTTTAAGCCTGGATTGCAATTTTATTACTGAGGATTTTTACTCCGTAATAAAAGTTAAATTAGTTTTATAACTTGTATGCTAGACGTGTCCCATTGTTTGGTTATTTTCTGTTCCACTGGGAACCTGATCTGCTTATGTAATTATCCTCATTTAAAACCAGGCGACTTAGTTCACTGTTGTGCTTTATTCATGTCACCTAAAATATTCAACCCTGCAAAAAGTTAGGAGTTCAGTGTGAAACTACTTTTTTTTTTTTTTTTTTTTTTTCCCCCCGGTACTCTTTTCAGGTCTTTAGAAAGTTGATATTAAACTTATTTTCAAGGACTAGCTTTTGTAGGCATTCTTTTGAACCAAGTTATCTATAACCGATTTCCCATCGAGCTTAGCCGATGAGCCATTCATACACTTGCCTTCTGACATCTATCATTACTTGGATTGCCCATATGCAGAAATAAGTTCTGGTCCTATTACTTTGCATGCAATTTGTTTTATTAATGTTTACACGCAAACTATGTAGAATTGGAGACCAACTTGTTCTCTGTGCCTTGAAGGTTATCACATAGATGGGAAGTAGAAATCGGTCACCCTCTAAGTTATACCAAGTTAAAGGCTTATCTTTTCTATTATATTTTCTGGGTTTGCCTGTGGAATTTGGGCCTGATCGAAATGGTGTTATTTTGGTGCTGTTAACATTCAAAAACAACAACAAAATTAACTTCTAAAACTGGAAACAACCAAATAATTGGTTCTGTAGCAGAAAGCTTGGATGTAAAAAATAACTTCATGTAAGAACCACAAGCAAATTTAGCTTGTAAGAGCCGCCTTCAGGGTCAGATCAGGTTGCTCGGGGCTTTTCCAGTTTGGTTTTGCATTTCTGATGCTGAAATTCCTGTTGTCTGTCATCCTTTTGGTTTGTAACCCAAAGAAAAGTCTGACTCTGTTTATTTGGCTCCCTTTCTTTGGGGTAGTGGAAGACAGAAAGGAGGTTGGTGCTGCCTTTCCCTAATATGTAAGCTGACTGACCAATGTTTTTTGGAAGAAACCACTGTGCAAATGAAATCTCAGTAATTACTGTAAGAGTTAGTCATCAATGGCTTTTTGCTTCCATATATATCCCTCTATAAAGCTCTCATTTATTTTCCTCTGTTCTCTCTCTCCTTTTTTTTGTTTGTTTGGTTTTTTTTTCTTAATGCGGAAATATGTCTAGTACTCAACCTTCGCTTTCTAGGAAAGATGCATGTGTACCCATAAAATTCCTGTTGAAATCTACTAGTGCTACATAAGTACTTGTTGCTGGTCTTCCTCTGTAGCTGAATTTAACAAAACTATCAAATTTTTTCATTTTAATTAGTCCTTTTCTTTGATGCCTTCCTGCACAAATGTCTTCTGCTACCAGGAAAAAGAGACAAAAATATATACCTACAACATTGTTCTACCTGAACAAATTATTTTTACAAAGTCTGAAGAAAAGATGGCTTATTTAGGCTTCAGTAAGGCATAGGCAGTTTGTATGCTGTGTAAACATATATGATCTCAAGATTTTTATTTGTTTTTCAACCATTTATAGATTCATACTGTATTGAGATCTTGTACAACTACTGTTTTGGTAGATCAACATGGGACTCCATCCATGGAAAATTATTCTATGGCTACATGGCTATTGTACTACTCTTTTACTAAGAGTTATAAAACAAATGTCCTCTTTTTACTGAAAATTGCCTTCTAAATAAGTGATCCATAATGTTCACTTCTTTAAAGCCTTTCATATTAGATATAGAACTCTAAAATACAAGAATCTGTTACTCAAATAACTGTTTAGGGGTTTTTTAACTCCTCCTCAGTTCCAATTTCTTTCATTTTACTCCATATTCTTTCCCAGTGATATTTAATGAAATAGCAACAGTTGGCTAGAATAGAGAAAGGTAAAAATATGCCCTTTTTCTTTTTTTTTTACTCTAACTTTATCCTCATTGAGTCATTATCTGCTGGCTCATGTCATCAGAGCAGAAGCTATGTCAGAAGAAACTCAGACTAGAAATAGGTCTTTAATATTTGCTATCTCTCTGCTCTCTTCTGGAGAAATCCGGTAAAGATGTAAAAACCTCACGGGTTTTTCTCCTTACTGAGGTCTTGATATACCCTAAGTTTGTTTTTTTTTGTCCTACATGGATAATTAAATCCTGCACAAGATCATTAGTCTTCCAAGATGTCTACTAATCAGCGTTTATAGTTTCTCTTCAACTGTGACAGTTGGCTGGGGAGTTGGAGAAGCAAGTAGTACTCTAAACTGCTCCCCTTGTTGACATGACCTCAAGTAGCTAGGAGGAAGAAGATAGAAAGACCAGAGCAACCTTCATATTTGGAAGATGGGCAAGAAGACTCTACCCTCATAATGCATGAAGGAACAGCAGTTTCCCCTCTTTAGAGAAGGTAAAACTACAGTAAAAATATTTTTACCTACTGCAAATAAAATTGAAGTGGACAATTATGTTGTTGTATTCCTGGCACTCTGGTCACTTCTTGTTGACAAGGATGTAATTCAAGCTAGCTGGTGCAAACCTTAAAAATGTAGGCTGTGTTTCATAGAAAAGATGGGTTGTGTTAATGGCTAATAAAGGAAAAAGTCTTCAATCAACTACTGTCATCTGTGAAATTGTGTGTTTTATTTTTACAGATATTAACATACCTACTTTGTTCAAAAAGGTGGTGGGTTTTTTTGTATTGTTATTGCCTTAGCTTTGGCAGAGACTTGGACATTTGTTTATATATATTTATTTATTTCTGTTTCTTTTTATACTTCTGGATCTTCTGTATTGTGGTTTCTTTTGTTTTGTTTTTCTTCAGAAATATATTATTTGATCGATGTGTTCAAATATGTGTTTTGGTTCTAATGGTAAATATTTGGTCTTTTGCCAGCCATTTTGCTAATTTAGTTTAAAATTCAGGCTGCCTTTAAAAAGAAATGGCTAAGTGTTGCAGCAACATCTGCATTCAAAATAAATTACTTGCTGTTTATCATTCCACTTCTTTTTATTTGAATATTTCCCTTGATGCTGACAATTAGGTGTGCAACTAGATTATCTTCTGACCGCTTTTGGCTGGGAATTGTTTTGTATCGCAGTGGTTCCATTTTCTTTGCCACAAAAATCATGTTTTTTAAGATGTAAGTTGCAAATATTAGTTATCCTCTGCATTACAGATACTCCACAGTAATTGTAGCTCTAAGTTTTATTTCTGAAGTCCACAACTTCTGTTCCCTCTCCAATCTGATTCATTTAAATCACTCTTTTATACTTTATATTTTCTGGAAAATAACGATAATAATACTGCTCCTAAAAGTATGCTCTCTAACTTTGATTTAGTTGAGGGGCTTTCTATGCTGAATTCCTTGCAGTCTGTACAAGTACTTTCTTTTGTGTTAATTTACAAGTCATGCAGGTCACTTCTGAGAAGCTTTAATGCTTTATAACTATTTCACACTCTTTAGGGAAAAAGCAGATTAGTACAGGTTCTAGTGATTTGCGTAAACATATGAGCATTTTGGAGTTTAGTCTTTTCAACTATTTCATTAAAACACAGATTGCATGAAATATGGGGTTTGAATTACTTGCTTAATTGAAACTAGGTCAACGTGTGGCAAATAGGCAAGTACTGTATTTTAAGCAACTTCCCTGCTACCCCAAACCTTGCATCTTTATAACAAGTAAAAAGTTTGTATATGTTTTCCAGGATATAAACTTATGCTAACTTAGCTTTTTAAGAAAACTTGCACAGACCTAGGCTATAAACTTATGGTCATTTATATTTTCATTTCTTTTCAGATACACTACCAACTGGATAAGAACTAGCTTTTATCTAGTATCTATTTTAAAATATCTACTAATTGATATAGTTTTTTTGAAAGGATAAATTTTTATGGTTTGAGGTTTTTTGTTGTTTTTTTTGTTTGTTTGGTGGTGTTAGTTATTTGGCTGTAAATGTATATTTACTTTTGATAGCAGCTTGGTAATGTTATGTGTAAATCAGCAGTTATTTCTCGTGCTTTGCTAAGTAACTTGTGTTCAGCTCAGGCGAGATGAACAACTGAATTGTTAGGAAAGAGCCACAGTTGGTAGTTTGAACAATTTTCACCTGACTGTGAAGAGTAGATGCTTTTGAAGGGACAGAAATTGTTGAAGGTATCTAATATGCTATAGTCAAGTAAATGTATATCCATTGATTTCATTTGTCGTCTCATGAAAGCAGTTTGGTTTCCTTTAATGTTACAGTACTGCACGTCTGTGCCGACGTGGCATGTAATGCCTGTCCAGTGGTGTTACAGCTTGTGATGCAAAAGTGGGGCTATATAAGTAACTAAATAAAGCACTGAGTCATTCAGTGCCTGAGATTATAGTTATGCTAAGTGTATTTTGAAAAAAAATAATCCTTCTTTGCTAATGTCATAGTTTCCTGTGTTCAGCAGTGCTTGACTCTTGGGAAATAATTTGTAATTTCTGCATTTCCACATATGTGTATGTGTTTTAATGAGAAGGAATTCCTTCTAAATTATAATCAATTAACTCTGAAAACTTTGTGTATGTGTTTCTTGTTTCCTAACAGCACAACTTGGAGACTATAATGCTTCAGTACATCATTCAGGATATCTGTCAAATTACAGCTTTATACCCGAGCAGAACAAAGATTTTCTTACCAAAGTAGAATCACTACATGAGCAACACAGGTAATGTTAACTTTTAGTTCTCTCACCTCTTGAGGCTTTAAAGAAAAGAAAAATGGCAAAAGGAAGACTCAAGTTCTTGGTAGCTTCAGTACAACAGACGGTTTTATTTCAGATGGAATATTTGGTTTTATCATGTAGGTACTGAACTAATCATATTCCAGAGTATGATGCCAATGTGTTAAAATGTTTAAATAAATTTCTAGCTATAACAGCCAGTAGATTAGTTAGCATTATACATTATTAATGGCAACCATCTAGAATACTGTACTAGATATTTGAGGGGTTTGGGGTTTTTTTTGAATCAAGGACATTTGACTATTTTTCAAATCCTGTAAATTTTTTTTTTGTCTATCTATGGAAGAAAAAAAACCTACAATGAAACACTTCAGTTAACACGATGCTTTTTCTCCGCTCTCCTGAGTGTAATATAGAGGCTACAGCAGATTATTGCAGTCAGTTCACTGCCAATTACTCTTTCTGACCCTGCTGACTTGTCTCATGTATGGCTACAGCTTTAGAATTAGTGGTGTTGGTCAGATGCTCACAACCTGAATGCAAATATGTCAACCTAAGAAGTTGTGAGTATTTGAGCAAATGAAATCCAAATCTCTATGGACTTGTTCTCTATCTTTACTGCAGCAGAGCTGGTTCCCCACTCTCCTAGTTTCTTTGATTTATACCCTGAAATATCTCCATTTTCATCTCCCTCTGATATTCCCCAACTTTTTTTTTTTGTTTTTTTGGTCATCTTCCAGTAATCTCACCTCTCCCTCTTGTTTCTTTACTGCTAGTGTTTGTAGTGAGTAGTTCTGAACTTCATGGTGCTGCCTAGCAGTCCAGAACACAACATACACGTTATTTTGTCATTTATGGGGCGAAAGAGAGATGAACCACTGAACTCTTAACTACTCTTAATTCCCTCTGTGTAGGTACTCATCTGGACTGCTTTCCAGCAGTTCATGTTCAGGATCAAAACAGCTGAGGCCTCTAATCCTTCCAAATTAATTTGCAGTTTCCAGTAGACTCAGAAGTTTTTTAGAGGGGAAATTGTAGACAGACATGAATAAATCTACTTGTCTTGAGGAAGCAATGGTCTTGAAGAGCACTGAAGGAAGATTCTAAAGAGTCTTGAAGTGGTTGGGTTGAGCTCATGTATTTAGTGCTATCATAGCCAGAGATAGAAAACTGGTTATGTCAGAAAAGACTAGAAATTACCATTGGTCCAGGCAAAGGTGTGGTGGAGTCTGTTGGGAAGACTCCTTTCTTTTCTGGGTCCTTTCAGTGAAAGCAACGCTTTCATTGGCTACTTTCGGTAGAGTGAAGCCTTGATGACTGAGAACTCTAACTGCTGTATTTCAGTTAATATAGGTGGTGGTAATAGAAGATCTGAATAAAAGTACTTGAGTAGACTGGACTGGGAAAAATGTTTATTATTTTAACACCTTTTTTTTGAAAGTTAACTCTCCAGGCCTGTTTATTTCAGAATGCAGGGAGAGGCAGCCAAATTATTGTATATCCTGGCAGTATTTCTTGCCTTCTCCTTTGGCATTCACAGTGAGTATTCATGACTGAGACATGGTTTTGACATACCTGACATGTATGGTTCCAGTGTTCACCAGGCCTTCTGAGAAGGAAAGATAGAAAGTGAGAATTTGTCATCTTACAGTTATGGAGAACAGTGTTGTTTTGGAATGAGATTTCTGCTGATCTGGAGTGAATAATATTTGCTGTGGACCATACATGATATTTGTAAGTTGTTATCCCTTCTAAATTGTCATCCTTAGATTACAGGATTGTAAAGCCAGCCCTGTAAACATCTATTCTTTCTCATTCTTTAGTGTCTTATCTTTTAGGAAACTTTCACAAAGGAAAATTAAAAGGCTGGAATTGCTGAAACACAATACAGACTTGAGAAGCCATGTTATGTCTTGTATGTTGTAGCTCAATGCAAGGGTATTGCAGCTATTTTTTATGTTGTTTTGCAAAATCTGAGGGAGTAGTTCTATGAACATGTTAATCTCTGACAGTGTTCAGTAGGCAATAGGTAGCTTTTGACAAAGCAACTATTGTCATGTTGAACTGATAGAGCTTCGCGGATTTTCTTTCAGTTTTCATCCCTAAATCCATAGGGCGATTTTTTCTGTATGTAGTTTGTTCTAAAAAGGGTTTCTTACTGTTTTTTGCTTAGTACATAAGCAGTCGGTGGTCTTGGGATGTGGTCCAAATCAGTAATGTTTTTGTAATGCTTGCTAGATCTAGCCATCAGTTTGAGGAGAAGGATGCATTTGAAACCTCACATGATGTTTGTTAGCCCTTGGATATTAGTAGCTATAAAAATTGGAAGAAGACACCACAACCAATTTCCTCTTGCCTGTTTATCTCGCCGAGTAACTACCACCTGCTTAGGGATCTCAAGGTTTCATTTCGTTTCTAATTGAGTAAGAAAGTGTAACAAGAAAAAAACTACATCTGTACTGAGATACTGTTTCTTGTTGGCCTTTCAAGATGTAAGGCTTGATTGGTCTGGCATAGATGGTGTACGCAAATGGAGAATGAAAATTTGCAGGCATATCTTGTTGGTACGCAACAGACTTTCCCCATCTTTCTGAACAAAGTTCTCGATCAAAATCTTAAAAATAAATAATGTACCATGGAAAATAAATTCAGCATCCTATTGGATAACAAAATAGTGATTTTGTGGGTTTTTCTTCCTGACACAGTGAAAGAGAGAAGGTCTACTAATGCTTTTCAAAATCCAGGTGACAGTCATTACCGTAGATACAGGTCTTAGTAAGCAGTTTATCTCAGGATTGTGACAGACAGCTCTTTTGTCTTTGCTTTTTTTTTTTTTTCCAATATGGTGATATCGTCATGTCACACTGCTGGCAATGGTTTTCCACTTGAAGGTCGCTTTCAGTTTCATGGAGCATGATGTAATATTTCCTAGAGTGTCTGTTTCAGGACATAGTATTTTGATGGCCTGGAATTTGAAAGGATGATTATTAATTGGAAGTAATAGATGTCAGTCTTTCGAGGTAAACCCCCTTTAAAAATGAAAATTGCTGCCGAATGAGAAATGCCTTTGGATCTGGAGTTCTTAACATAACACAAATTCATATCACCTTTTACAGGTTGTATTTAAATTGCATTTGATTAGTGTAACTTTATGCATGTTGTTTTGGACCCTCACCTAACAAAGAGTTGCTTTTACTTGCACTTAGTTGCAGATATGATGATATCGAGTGGCTTTTTCTACTCAGATGCGTGTACATGTTACACGTGTCCCTTGGCCTCTGTTCTTGCAGTTACCTGAACACACTGTAGAGCCTGAAGTGCTGATCTGTGCTGTGAGCCCAGGATCACTGTGGGCACAGCGCAATGTCGGTAGGCTACGGCACATTCCCAGTTAGAGCTGCCTCTTGTCTGATCGGTTCTTGACTGGTCTTCACCCTGCAATTTCTTGGAAGGAACTGCTTTTGTTACCATGCCTAAAGGAATCTTGTTGAGGCCACATGGCATTTGTCTCAGATGAATAAGTAGGCTGCATGGGAGGACCAGCTGTGTAGAGATTCTTGCTGGATTCTTTGGTTTTTAAAACTCCTAGTAGATTCCAGGTAGCCCTTCCATGAAGATATAGAATCTGTTTATTCAAGCTGTGGAGATTTTTGAGTTTTTGTCTCGGGAAGGAAGGGAGAGTCTCAGTATTGTAGAAGCTTTCTAGAAGACCAAATATGTCTTGCAGCACATTTCATATCTAGCAGTGGGTGAAAATAGTATTTTAGGACTTACAGGTTGTAAATAAACTCAGATGGCTTTTCCTCAGTGAGTTTCATAACTTTAACTTATTTAATCTTCTTTCTCCCCTTATTTTTTAGTATATTCCTGCCTCTAATCTTTCTTCTAACTTTCTTCTGAGAGACTGTGCAATACACAGTATTTTTTACAGATGCAGCTTCTCGTTATAAAGGAAGCTTTGGTAGGGGAATTGTTTCCTCATCCCTTTAAACAAAACAGGTACAAATGACTTTTCTGAAAAGAACAGGTCCAGCATGGCTAAGGTAATAATATTGTGTATAACTTGCTAGAATTTTGAGAGGATTTTAGGAAGGCCTTTATCAGTGAAGAACTCGTGGTACTTACTAGTTCACCAGGTTTATTTGTCAAATGCCAGGTTGTGGGATTCTTCTGGTTTTCTGCATTCATAATAAATATCATGTCTTTTATTTTTGACTGCAATCCATATATTTTTTTTCCTCTTCTTTTAGTGGCCTCAAGCAATCTGAAGCCGAGTCCTGCTACATAAATATAGCACGAACACTCGAATTCTATGGAGTGGAATTGCACAGTGGTAGGGTATGTTTACATTGTGATTTTTCACTTGGGGAAAAAAAATTATATGCCTTTTTTGAGATTAACTTAATAGCAGTAAAACCAGTAGCATTTAAGTATTGACTTCATCACGTGTTATTTTTAGTTAGAGTTGGGTAGTTTTATGGTAATTTCTGTGTAATATAGGTGCTGGAGTTTCAACCAAATAAACTAGATCTCAAAAGAGCAACAGAATATTTTTAGGTAAATTGTTTGCTACTGCAATACATTTTACTTAATAATTTTACTAAAGTTTATTAATGTCTTACCATGAAGTAAAATTCATACTCTGTTTAGTGCTGTGATGTTGTTGGCAGGTGTTTTAAGAGTTTACTTTCTCTGAACTTTTAACACAGTGTTAAGAATACAGAGATTTTATTATTTTATTTTTTAATTCCTGTATTCACTGGCTCCAGGCTAAATCTAAGCAGTATTTAACAGCCTGGAAAATGACCACTAAAAATGTATTTAAAATCTTTCAGATAGAGAGTGTGCATTGTTAAGAAACATGTCCTGGTATTTCACTGGCTACTGGGATTTAATTGTATGATTATACTAGCTGTCTGAGATGAATCCCCCAAATATTTTTTTTTAAAAAATGCATCCTAGTATGCAAGTTACCATTTGTGCTTTTATGCAGTAGGAAACTTTTGGCATAAAGCTTGTAGTATAAAAACTTAAAGTGTAGTGAAGTTGATTGGTTTCCTGAATGAAGATGACTACCATTTTTCCTAACATTTTTCTGAGATTTGTTAATAATCCTGACACTGAGAATTTTAATGAAAAAAAGATCATCAATTTCTATAATAATGGAAGGCATAGAAAAGATAACTTTCTTCCTTCAACATGATACTTTCTTCTGTTTTTTCTTTATGCGACCACAAATAAGTAGAGTGTTGCATTAGCTTTCTAAGTATTCCTAAAGTACTCCTGTTTAAAGCCACTGTGAATTTGATATTTATGAAATGCAGTGTTCAAACAATAGAGGCCTTTTTAAGATTGGGAGAGGTACAAAGGAAAGGAAATAATTGAAGTGATCAAAATATGAACTGTGCTTATACTGTCTGAGTATCAGGAGAGGCAACTGTTACGACAGCTGTTAAAGGTGATCAGACTTTTGGTTCATGTGCATTGTCAGTAAGTAATCTAGCATATGCGAACAAATTTCTTATATTCTTGTGTCTTCTGACGAGGTAAAAACCTGCCCAGTTTCTAATAAGGTGATTACCTTTAAATGGTAAATGGGCATCTTATTAAATCTGACTTTGTCTACGTTCATTGTCTATCCACTGGGTCATCTGTCACCTTTCTGCTGTATTGAAGAACCCTTTACCATCATGCTTGGTATTTCCTCTATGCACTTAATTTGATCAGTCTATGCTTTCCAACTCCTGTTGTAGCCTGCTATTTTGATAAGCCAACTTAAGTTCTGAGACTTTGACCAGGAGGCTGTTCTCTTAATATTCATGGGATGCTGTTTCTGAAAGTCCTTCAGTTTCCAACACACTTCCTGAGTTGTAGACCACTGAACTACATGCAGGATGTCCTTAGTAGTTGTACCAGCGCCAAGTAGTGAGAATAGTTTAGAGTGGGTTCAGACATTTTCAGCTTAATGAAACTTCATTGCAGTGTAGTGGGCTGCTCTATCTGAGCAGAAATACCTATCTGCTAAAACAGTGTATTTTTATTTTGCCAGTGCATAGTTTCATCTTTAATGACCTGAGGCTCATGGGTTGTCAGAATATTAGTCACGAGCCCTTACTCTGCCTGACACCAAACTGCATGATCTGAATCAAACAGAATACAGATTTGAATCAAAGCCTTCTCTATTCCAGGCTGCTAAGATGCAGACCGTTTTGCTACTGTTTATATCCAAATCAATATTTTTATAACAATACAATTTTTTTGAAGGATGAAAATATTTGAAGTGGTCTTTTTTCTGGTACTTGAACTGGACATCTAGACAACTAGAAGCTGCTAGGAAGGAAATCGAAAGCAAAATAAAAAATGTTATGCCACCTTTTAAATCTGTGCTTTGTTTAGTATTGCTTTTATATCACCCCTCGAGTTTTGTCACGTCCCAGTGCTTTGAACAGATCTGGCAGGGACTAGTTAAACTGTGGCTTTTCAACAAGCTTTATCTCGGTGGATCCTTATGATTCATCTCTTTGCTGCTGAAATAGTCCTCTTGATTGTGTATGGCAGAGGAGCCAGGTAACACCTGGCTTTATGCTAATAGCCAAAAGAAGCTGGTGCTCCTCTACTGGTGGTTGAGAGTGGGATATTTTTGAATAATGTTTCTTGAAGAGCAAATGAATATGTAATTTCTTTACATTTAAAGTTTTATGGTGCAAAGTTAAATATTTTGCACAAGCCACGTGAGCTTTCTTTTTAGCAACTTGCTAAACATGAAACCTCTATTAGTGAATTAATCTGAGCTCAGTTTTCATCTGCTTTTCTCTGAGGATAAATCTAAACTGCTAAAATTGTAATATTAAAAAAGGAAATAGTATTAAGAGACTCAGGAGAGTGAATTCAGTACCTTAAAACTGTATTGAGATTTCTTGAATTTCTAATCCCCTTTTGACTCTGGACCACTATCTCATCTGCTCAATAATTAGTCTGATGTTAACTCATCTTTCATTTTTACTCAGAGAGGAAGATGGGAAATTTGTAGAATCAATATTATTTCCATATCTGCAGAAATCCAGATGGTAATTGTAAATGAAATTAAATGTGAATCACTATTTAACTAACTAGATGCCTGGCATGATCATATTTATCTTTGTAAATTTTTCAATGACAATAAAGAAACTGGTAAAAAGAAAAGTATATGCATGTTATTTCTTAGTTGTGCAGTTTAACAACGTAGATGTTTTGAAAGGGAAATAACTGCTCATCTACCTCATCTTTCTTTTGGGAAGCCCTCTTTCTTTATGCTAGTCCAAAATCTGTTTTTGGATTTCTTAGATTTAACACAAGAGAATTCATTGTAACAAATAGCATGGGAGGTTAGTGTTTTGGACTGGGGCAGAGGGGGATGGGGAATGAACTTTGTTCTGACAAAGCCGCTGGAGAAAGTAGAGTAGTTTAGCCTAATTAATCCCTATCAAGTGTTTAGCTAATCCTTTATTTCTGCACAATCATGTAGGTTTTCAGCTTTTTCTCTTAAACCTGTTTTTTCCGCACATTAATGCTTTTTAAAATCAGGAACCTGGAGTAGGCTCCCGATGCCAGTAATACAGGTTTCTGTCCTGCTGTAGATTGGGTCTGTCATGGCAGAGGCAGCTAAATTACATGCTGTTTGTCTCCTGAAATACCTCAGTTTCCCCCCAATTATTAAAATAAAAGGGTATCAATTTTTGATTCCTGTAATATGCTGTCATAAACTTCTTTTGATGGAGATTCAACCAGCTCTTGTAGCAGCAGTTCTTGGCAAAGTGGGGCAGCACATTGCTGAGGAGTATTAATAATTTCAGTGGATCCTTGATGTTAAGTGTATTTGGACTGCTACCTGCCTAATGATTTTCTTTTATTATACTCAGAGACAGGACTGGTATTCCTCTCACCTGGTCAGTATTCAGTGTTCATGCACTGTGCATTAAGTAGGTTATGCTCATTCTCTATGAACAGCTGCGGTATTTCACTGGAGGTTTATAAATCACGTTGTAATTTAGGTTCAGCTTCGTTCATTCATATACCAGTATCACTCTTCTATTCAACTATTTTTAAAGGATTTATTGTAGACTTTCCACAGTAGTATTGGAGCACATGCTATCGGTTCTCCTGTACTTTATCAATCTAAAGAAATTGGCATTGGACATACAAGAAAACTGTATATAAACTGAGCATAGAGTACCATCTAGTGGAGGAGCTAAGCTACTGAAGGCTTTAAGATAATTCATTACCCTTAGCCATCCTTTACAAAATAATCTGAAACTGATTTTGAGTGATACCTGATATTTTAACCAATTGGTTTTACACTTACATGTAAATTTATGCATGTGTTCAGCTCTCTTTAGAAATTTGCATAATAGTGTATTAGTATGTGTTGATTCATATTCCTCTAGCATACTCTCATATGCAGAATTGCAGTTACCTTCTGCCCAGTCTTTGTTAGTAAAACCTTTTTGGAAAAAAAAGAAGTAATTATTTCCCTTGTCTTTCTAAACAGCTTAGAATCTGGACATTTCTGTTCAGTTCCCAAAACTCTGTGACAGTTACCTGACTCATCTTGGGAAGTACTTCAACTTCTTTCCTATGGTTAAATTAATAAAGCTGGACTTGAAACTTCAGTCTGATACTGACCTAAAGAATATCTAGTGTAGCAAGATGAGCATTACGACTTGTTTTAATGAGTGAAAGTTTATAATACATAGTAGATAACATCAAAAGAGATGTATGAGGAAAAAACAATCCCAATATGTGGTAGGGTTTTTTTGCCTCAGAAATAGCAATTTACATATACAAAATTTGAAAATGAATTTGTAAGTAGATAAGTGGGAATGACATAAACAGCATCTGTGTTCTTACGGTATTTTTCTTTTGCAGGATCTCCATAATCTAGATCTCATGATTGGGATTGCATCCGGTGGAATTGCTGTATATAGAAAACTCATCTGCACAAGCTTCTATCCCTGGTAAATTCCTAGTAAAGAAATATATCTGGTCTTTTCAGTCTTATTTCTGTTTGCTTTAACATTTATTTCAAAGAAGCCTACAATACATAAATTTCTTCTTTATGGACTATCATGGTATTTCCTTGTGTTGAGATAAAAATGAAACCTGTTGCCTAGGCTTTTAATGCTCTGAGACTTTTGAACTCCTTGCACTGTGTGAAGTCTTAAGTTAATTCATATATGGTTGTGAGTACATGAATAAGGGGAAATCTCTGGTCACAGAGATTTGCTGCGGTTATACCCAATAATATGTCACTCTTCTAAAAAATCAGTATTACTGGTAAAACTCAACAGCTAATTGTCTGATCGTTTTATCCTGTCGTTCAGCAAGAAGATATTTACTTCTCGGAAAAGAAATGTAAAATGAGTTGTTTGGAGTTTCAGATTTACTAGGATAATATAATTTAGACAAAATTTTAAATGCCATCAAATGAGGCTATATAACATTAACAAGTTTTGGAGTCTCTAGGGCAGAGACCTTTGCATTATTCTATGATACTATGAAAACATCAGCATGCATGGTAGTGATGTAGAAGATAATCTCTACAAAGCAATGCACACAGGAAGTCTAATGTGAATGACACTAGAAATTAGTTAAGCTATAATTATTTATAGTACTGATGGACTTCATTATTTATACCATACTAAAAATAATAACAGAAGTTATATGGAGGCTGGGCATTTCTTTCAGGTTTTTTGGATTGGATCAGAAAGAATTTTCCTCAGTCTTTCTTTCTTTAAAATAAGTATGAATTTGTTTTGTGTACTTGATAAAGTACAGCTTTATCATGTAATAGATAATTTCCTCCTATAATTTGTGACAGCGTTTCTGGAGAATGTTTTTAGTAAGATGGTATGGTATTCTTGAGCATGACAGAAAAGTGCATTCTAGTGGGTTGCACTTGCTTCTTGCACCTTAATTATGTAAAAAGATCTTTCTTAGCAATATTCCTTAAACACTTGAGTCATTTCATCCTTTCATTATGAACTCAACCTAACAAGTATTTCCTATGGGAAAGCAATAAAATGGGTTTAATTTTAAATTTTAGTGGAAAATCTACTGCATAACCTTCTGGATTTTTCTTTTGTTCTTTACTGTGGGTGGTCTTTCAACTCACTTGGATGTACTCTAACCATCCTAAATGTGTGTCAGTAATGCTCTTATAAAACCCAGTGATGTCTTTTTCCATCTCCAATGCACGCTAAAGTATGAAAGACTTATCTTTCATCTTTGTGTCCTGAGCTCTGCTCTTTCATATGTCATTCTCTCAGCTTTAAACACCTGCAGGTTTTAAAAGCTGCCAGCTGGAGGCAGTTTTTCTGTTTTCTGCAAGTCCTGTTCCGTCAATTTAGTGACCTAAGGTATAAATGGATAGTAGTGAATCCTGAAAACCATAGCAATGACATTTTAAAAGGCAGAACTATGTGATTTTTATTATTTTTTTTTTTGTAAAGAAGGGAAAGAGAGCTTTATAGTACACAAGACAGGAGGAATCCACAACTTCCTGTGCTGCTTTTACTCCTGGAGAGCACAGAGGAATAAAACACAGATGCTTAAATATCATTCACTAAAAACTATTCTCATTTACAAAAAGAAATAGAGGGGGAAAAACCCCTCATAGATTTTTCAGTTCGAATAAATTCTAAATCTCACTCTAAAATATGAGATTTAGGCAGCAGTATTTTCAGATGACAACTAATGCAATTGTTCAAGCTTTTCTGCTCTATCTCTAAAAATATCTTCTCTACTTGAAAGGAGCAAAAACTCACCACAAAGGGGATACCTTTTTGATATTTCTGCCTTCTTGAATAAGTTAGTCAAAATTCTTCATGCCAGAATGGTGTCCACTCCATGTCCTCCCAAAACAAGCAAGGAAAATCACCAGAGCAGACTAGCCTATGCTATATTGGTAGTATACACTTTCTTTTTAGATCTCAAAGCAGGATATATTTCTTTAATGCCTGGAGTTTTAATGTACCTTGGTTGGGCTGAAGGTGTGCAGGTAGGGAGATTCCTCACAGAACAGTATATGCCTGGGAATGCAAAAAACCTCTTTCAGATAACTGAAATGGCATTTATGCACTTTACATAACCCCATTTGTAGTAAGCAGTTTTTCCTGTGAGCTGAGCAAGCTTCACCATGAATGTGACGGAACTCAAGGTGGCAGCAAACACCATCAAAGCACTCTTTCCAAAGCTTTTAGTAAAATACTCTGCTGCATTAGTGGATGACAACAATACAGCTATGCCATATGGTAGTAGTCAAAGGGGACCAAAAGTTTTCAGGAACAGAGGCAGTCAGAGAGTACTGCCTTGGCAAAAGAAGGATTTTCAATCAAAACAACCTACGTAAGGAGCTGACTGATCAGTCAGAGGCAGTGCAAGTCAAGACAGGTTTAAAAAATAACTGGATTTAATGCAGTATTTTATACGCTCTGGAAGAGTTATTCTTGGGTGTGCTTGACTGTTTTGTGATAATTTCCAAATTCGTTTTGCAAGTAAAATATGGTAAAAACACACAAGCACTTTCTAGATCAGCAGCAATTAAGATTGTGTATTAAATGCTATTCAGTGTATGCAGTTTCTTTGCTTTGAAAACTTGAGGGAAACTGCTAGAGAAATACATTCTGTGTTACTAGTTAAAAAACAGCTCGACAGAGTCTTGCAGAGCAAATGTGACAGAACCTTTCATGCTGAATCTTCGAATGGCAAAGTATGACTTTCAGCTGTAGGAACATTTTTGCTTCTAGTCAAAAATACCAGCTGTTAGTACGCAGTGCTAGGACAGAACTGCCGATTCAATCGGACATGAAAAATTCTGTTACCCACTAAGGGACGAATCTCTTGACTCTTGTGAATGACAGGACCCAAAAGTTGTATCATTATTAATATGCTACAAGTATTGGGCATTTTACAAGTAAACTGTGAAATGTAATGATTTGTGAATGTTTCATAGTCACTGGACAGATTATTGGTGAGTGATAAGGGCAGCTGAGACATGAGTTAGAATAAGAGTAATTGCATTCTATACAGATCATGGTTTGGATGTGGCATCTTCAAGCACTTGTCAAATCTTAATCATTTGATGCTTTAATCTCTTGGATTTTTTGTGGATTGTGCTGTATGAGAACATTCACTCAAACTGTAGGTGTGAGATTGCAAATGATTTTTAGTTAATGTTAAATAAAACTTTCAGTTTAGCAAGTGTTCTTTGTCACTGAATTAAATAGGTTTAGTTGTACTTTAAGAAGAATGAATGGAATTGAGAGGGATGCTCTACTTAGAGGAGAGTCAAAATAAAGAGACTTAAAGCCCTGATATGACATGATTATGTGGTCATGCAGTGAATCATGGGTTGGTGTGTTGCTTTTTTTTTATTATTTTTAAAAAAGAAAAAAGGATTGAGAGAGATTTTGGTATTTTTGCATGTTGGCTACTGTTTTGTTGTTGGGTGGAGGGGTTTTTGCTTAGTCTGCAAGGTTAGTTTTCCATGGCCTCCATCCTGCATTTCTGCTGGCTCTACATGAGGGTAAGAACAGGCCATGACAGTGCCTGTGTAAGCTGAGAAAGATTAAACTTAAACATGTAAGTTTCGGAGTCAAAGTCAAGAAATCATAGAATCATAGAATCATTAAGGTTGGAAGAGACCTCAAGGATCATCCAGTCCAACCGTCCCCCCACCACCTATTACCCACTAAACCATGTCCCTAGGTACCACATCCAACCTTTCTTTAAACACACACAGAGACGGTGACTCAACCACCTCCCTGGGCAACCCGTTCCAATGCCCGACCACCCTTTCCGACAAGAAATTTCTCCTCATCTCCAACCTGAACCTTCCCTGGCGCAACTTGCAACCGTTTCCCCTTGTCCTGTCACTAGTTATCTGCGAGAAGAGGCCGATCCCCATCTCGCCACAACTTCCTTTCAAGTAGTTGTAGAGGGCAATAAGGTCTGCCCTGAGCCTCCTCTTCTCCAGACTAAACAGTGCCAGTTCCCTCAGCCGCTCCTCATAAGACCTGTGCTCCAGCCCCTTCACCAGCTTCGTTGCCCTTCTCTGGACACGCTCCAGGGCCTCTCTCTTTGTGGTAAGAAAACCAGAAGCGCAAAACTTGAGCTGTACTAGTTCAGGTGGAGTAGCATTAGCATGAAGAAAGGATTTAAATGTAAATGCAACTGAAAGTTTTTATGACTTAGCAGGAAGTTCTGAATCCAGGACTTTTAGAAGAGCCATACAGATAATTACTATTTGAGGTAGCAAGTGAAATGGCACATGTATTTCAAGAGTTGGCCTGACAGAAGAGGTGGTTACGATATAAATTTTCTAGCAACTTGACAATAATTTGCTTGGTCACCAAAGAATCTTGTGAACGAAATTTCTAGGTTTTTATGGTTCTGTAATTGAATTTCCACTTTTTGCGCAAGAGGGAGGATTGTTCATTCCACTGCCTTTCTTGTTTGTACCTGGCAAATATACTTTCCTGTACAAATGAGGAATGTTGCTCTCTAATTAAAGTTTGTATCTCTCATGGGCAGTGGGGAATGAATGATACACCATTGTCCCACTGGCTGGGAGTGATGCAAAAACTGAGGTAAGAACTGAGATAATATTCAACATAGTCCATAGCTGATGAGATCTAAGGTGCTGTGAAACACTATCAGTTGATGGGAATATTCTGAGACTTTTAACAACAACCTTCCAGAACCCTTTCATGATGTGTGGATGGTGTTTTTCAGGCAGATATGACTTGATCAGAACTTATATAGCTTTCCCAAGGCTTCCATGTGATTCTAGCTGATCATAGATTCCTTTTTCCAAAATGTGTTTCAGTTATAGAGCTGGAAGTATTGTAGAGAAAATATAGGTATTTTAGACAAGTCTTGTTTTGCAGTAGGAAAGTACATGGGTACCTAGAAGTTTGTTTAATTTAGCAAGACTGAGAAGCATATACTTAAACTTGCTTGAGCACCAATTCCAACTGTAATCCTTACCTTAGAAAAATCTTTATTTATACTATGTATATCTAGAAAAGAGCTGTTTGGTTCTATATAAAATTACCACAAAATTATGCAGCAGTGTTAATAATTGAAAAATATTTTTTCATCCTTCTGCAATTATGACTAGCTACAATGTTTGTTTAATTATTAATACAAATACATGATATTTCATGTTGTGAAGCCAATTCTGTGAAGTCTCCAGGAAATTTCAGACACTGTATGACCAACCTTGTCGTGTCATTAGTGTATTAAATTTTGTTCCTTTAGTCACAGTTGTTGTATGATTCTTCAGTTAAGCAAACTTGACACATTTAACATTTGTGCAGCTTAGTAAAGGATGTCATCAAGTTTTTCAGCAAGAATAGATTTGGTGGGAGAGAAATGCTGTGTGAGCTATTTAAAGAGAAAATGAAGAGACTCTACATTTTAAAAAGACCTTTCCTTGTTAGCTGAAATTTTTGCTTTGAGTTTCTTGAAACCTGTTTGCCACTTGGCACAGGAGATGGCTGCATCTTATTCATTGAATATATAACAGCTGTAATCTTTTAGGCTTGCTATGCATAATATAATTTTTCAATTTTTTCCCTCTAAACATTGTTTAGTATTTCATAGTCTGTTTCTTTCTTTTAGGGTGAACATATTAAAAATTTCCTTTAAAAGGAAAAAGTTTTTTATACAACAACGGCAAAAACATGTAAGTAGTCATTTCGTTTTGTTTTGCTCAAGTGGTCATGTTCAATTTTTTTTTTCCCTGTAAAAGTTAAGATAACAAAAGGCTCTGTTGTGTTAGCTTGCCTTTGAAATTCTGCTTTGTTAATTTGCCCTTGATATTGTGGTCCTTTTTATGCCTGCTCCATTTCCCATTTTTGCTTCCTTTCCAGCGTGGACTCTTTCCACACTTAGTCTGTTGGACCATACCTTACCTATCAGATTTCTTTCCCCTTGGAGACTTGGGGAAAATCCAGATCTTCATCTTTTTTCCAGTATTTTGTAACCTAGCATATTTTCATTTTCTTGCTAGCATCTGCTGCTCTTTTCTTTGATTCTCTCCCTGCTCAGCAGAGTGGCTCACTGCAGTGAATCACTAAACAGGTGCTTATCCCATCTAGAAGGACTTTGCAAGGTCCCTTCTACTTATGGGGCTCAGAGTTCTGGGAGAAAGGAAGGCACCTGGAGAAAGAGGCAGGACTGCAGCTGAAAGATATGAGGTTGGAAAGGGGGATAGTGCATCTCCTGCTGCGTATAACATGGAGCACTTTAGAAGTTGGCAAAATATGTGAAGATGGTTTACAAAACTAATGTACGATAGGAAATTTAAGAGTAGTCTTCATAATGCTGTGTGCTTTTTTGTAATATTAGACTATTTAATAGAAAAAAAATCTTGATTACAGTATTGTACTGCCACAACATGAACAAATAAATTAAGCTATCTTTTGAAGAGGAGAGTATTTAATATGACAGGGAAAAATATGGTAATTAGTGACCAGCAGATATATAGATACATTAATTCAGTTGAGGACAGAACTCAGAGAGGAAAAAGTAAATGTTAACTTGTACATAAACTTCATGAAAGCTCTAGTCGTAAAAGAGTTCTTAAACTGGTAGGAGCTGTGTTACAAGAAGACCTCTTGACTTTCATTGATCAGAGGGTCTACTGAACATAGATTGCCAGGGAGGCTTTCTTTACACCAGAGGAGCATTTTACTCTTTTCTTCTCCTCCACCCCATCCTTGGCGGGTATCTCCCAATTTTGAGGAGCGTGCGTGTGTGCGCATTCTTAATTTTCAGGGCTCTTATGTAAATAATGTCATATCTAGAGATAGTGCACTAACGCTTACATACAAAAGATGCACAAATGAAAACTTTTTGAGTGTGTGTCCTGACCACTAGAGGGGTCTTAGCTTTTCTGTAAGCTGTAGATTTCTAAATATATTGTTTTATATGTAACATTTGAACAGACTGAGAAGGTATTTCACTGTATGAAGAAATGAGTGGTTGGCGAAGTATTCTACTAGCTTGCAAGTGTAATTGTATTTCTGTTACACTCAGTATAATTGTATGACACTCACAGATGTTACCTTCTAGGCCTAAGATTAAAAATTCACTAGCAGGGAGTCTTAGTAAGCTTGAAATATCTTCAAATATATAAATATCAGCAATTGACAGCAATTTTCAAATGTGTCTGTGAGAATAAATGTAGGAACAAAACTCGGAGTGGTTAGTAACAATGGATAGTAAAATGAGCATGCTCACAGGGTCTTTTGGAATATGGAGGAATAGAGCGTCCGTATGTAACAGTCGCTGAACTCAAAGACCATGTAAACTATGGTGTGTTCATTGCATAAAGACTTTACTGCTGTCAGAAGTTGGATTTCTCTTTCTGGAAACCTGTGTCACCTTGGAAGAGGGCAGCATTCTTAAAATTTGTTCAATTAAGCTTTTGTTAAATGACTGTTGAAGGCCCTTGATTCTTTAAACTAATCTCCTTGTAGATGATCATAGTTCTTTATTTCATAGCCCACTGAGATTAGAGTAAGGCACGCTCTATCATGCTACAGAACTGCAGGAAGAATGAAGCCAGCCACGTGACCTTTTCACTTTCAGTAGATATGAGAAAGCAGACCAGGTGTGCTATTAAATCTCCAGATATATCTACCCTTGTCAGTTAGCCCCCTGTGCCTGCAATTTAGGGCAGCAGGAACTCTGCCTGCCCACAGTACTTCAGTGTTGCTGCTTTGAAAAGCTTGCTGTCACAGTGTGATGGGAGTGGGGGGGTAGCTGCACTACTACGGGTTTTCTTGCTTGAGCGGTTTGTGAGGGCAGGTGGCTGAGGTCACATCAGTCTTGAGGTTTATTGTATTTTTGCCTGGAAGTGTGGGAGGGAATAAGTAAATGAGGCTGAAAGTAAGGAAGGTGAAAGAAGGTGAGGAAAGCAGAGCAGATATTACATATTAGCAGGCAAGATTTTACTAAAGATGGCGATGATGCTGTAACATTTCAGGGTTTGTATGCCATATGTAGATTTCTCTGCAAAAATCTACAGAAAGTTCTCAAAGGCTATGAATTTGCAGTCATCTGGATGTGCCATGTTTCATTGATTTATTTTCCCTTCTTTCTCGTACTCTTTTTTTTCTTTCCTTATGCCCCTGTTCTGAAGACTCAACTTACTTTATCTCACTGTCTGCCCACTATTCACCTCCCCTTTTACCTTCCCACTGCTTCAGTTTGTTGATCATCTACCTGACAGAAGTATGCAATATTGCTGTTTCTACTGAAGAGCCACATAAGGACTGAGAGCAAGACTGATGAATCAGTGACTGTCTGAAGTTACAAAAGCTCGTGATATGTAGACTTAATGAAGGGTGCAAGGTAGGAATAGGAACTATGCTGGTGTACAGGCAACATTTTACAGCTTCCAGCAATTGAACTTGATATCTAGCGTGCTTATCTAGTGCTTAAAACAACTTCATTTTCTGCATATTAAAATATATTTTTACTTGCTATGCTGTAGATACTTTAAAAATCTCTGGGGATAGAATAGGCATACATCTGATTAAAGTTCTTCCCTGACACTGAAATAGCAAGAGACTCACATTAGTGAGAATTGTTCCCTTTACCTTTATGGCCACCAATTTCTCTAATCGTTATTTCTTGATAGCAGTTAAAATGCCATTCTTCTGGAATTTGAGTTGAGGAATATGATAGGCATTAGGTCCTTGGTCCTGCTAGATGACTGTTCACCTTTAAAATGGTGCATGGATTTAATAGCACAACTTGCAAGGTCATCGTTTAGTGAACCAGATGGTTATGTTAAAAAAGGATTTTGTTAATTTAAAAATTGACTACATTTTTCTGAAACTTCTGAAAGTATTTATCCAAGTACAAGTCCATATTTAAACTTATAGCTTGCTTAGAAGCTGCTAAGAAAGTTCTGTGACAACAGTTGGGAAGAACACACTTGTGACTTAGAGAGCAAGATTCATTACTATTTTCAAACCTAAATTTAAAAACAGAATATTAGATGTATTTAATTCCTTATCTTTATGCTATGGCTTTTCAGTGTAATTGAGATGTTTGGATAAAATAATTTTTATGCCAATTGAAAGACCGGTGCTCCAGGCCAACAAAAATATCTATACACTTCTGTTAATTTGTCTTCTGGAGCAGTGAAAAAAAAGTTGAAGTGGTATTCAGCCAACAGAGAGTATGTAAGAAATGCCATTTGTTGTAGAATCTTTAAGTGATGTACGCATTTTATATTGCAAGAAATTCTGAGTTAAAATTTCATTATGCTAGTGCACTTTATTTTATATAAACTAATTAGAAGCAACTGGTGAGTTGACAAAGATTGAACTGATTCCAGTATGCACGAGGCTCAAACAACAAACCTTACTTGTTAAAAAAAAAAAAAAAATTTTTTTGTGAAACACTTTAATATGTATAGGGAAAACATGCCTGGAAGATTGCAATCAATTTAATGTTTTGCAATGCCTATGTTAAAATTAAGGGCCAAATCCTTTTAATCTTTCTCTTGAGTATCTCATTGGTTTTTGAAATAGTGACGTAAGTCATAGATTCTATGCATTAGTCAAAGTGATTTGTAGAATGTGGCACTGAGCTCTGATACAGAGACATGGCATTTGTAAAGTGTTGCCTAGAAATGGAAAGAATACAAAAACCTGAGATTGAATATTCTGGCCAAAATGGTCTGTAGTTACTTCCCAGCAGGATTGTTGTTGTGAACAAATGGCAACTAGAAATCAAGGCATTATCCAGATGGGACCACTATTTCTTTCTGGTGAGAAGGAGCTTTGTTAGGTCTGTCAGAGTCCTTTAATAAAAACACTTTGCACCCCAAATCCTGGCTTTCTCCAAAGTAAGAGCTATAAAGAGAGCTTTACTGAGATGGTTGCCTGCCCAAGTATGTGCTGAGATGTCAAAGTTCAGTCATAATTCAGAGCAGTTTGAAAAGATGAGTGATGTAATAAAAAACTTGGCTTTTTTTTTTTTCTCTGAAGTACCGAGCTATAATAGTAATTACCTTAGGTCTCCTGTTATCTTCCTTAACACACACACCTTTCTCCTTTTTGCTTTATTCTTCATTCCGCTTTGTTTCCGTCAATAACTCCGTTAGCTAACCAAAGCTGTGTCTTTTCAAAACTCCTGAGTGCTGCGATCTTGAATAGCTTGACAAGCAGTACAGTTGGCCAGGGCATAAATGTTGGTGGCACAACTGCATTACACATGTGTTTCTAAGGTGCTTCGGCAGTGAAGTCACAAGTTTGCAACAAGACACACAAGCTTTCTTTTGCTTCCTTTTGATCTCCTTATTTTGTCCTTATGTTATAATCCAGAAAGCAAGACTGGATTTCAACAGTAGTAGGAGCCACCTCAATCTCATCACAGTTGCTTTCTTTCCTCCAAGATGGATCACTGTTAACATCTTTGTTATGTTCTAAAAGACGATCAGGCAGATGCTTTTTGAATACTGTGGCTCTTGAACATTATTGAATTGAAGCCTTACATGAAGAGTGAATTCAAGGATTGAGGCTTTTTCATTTCTACATTGCACCCTTAACAGAATGTTTAAAAGAATTTTATTTGTCGTAGGAAGTCAAGATCTGACTGGAAGCCTGAAATGATATTTAGCTGTTCAACGTTACGCTCGTATATACAAAATCTTTACCACTCTAGACTTAAATGTTTCATTAACACTGTAAGTCTTAGGAACTGAAAAACTTATTAATAGTTTTTCAGTATTGCTTGAACTTTTTAAAGTGTCCATTTTGCAGTTTAGAATTTCATTAAGTCACCAGTCTATTTTGGTCATCTCCAGCTCAAAATTTACTGTATGCTGAGGTTTTATTTTCCTAAATGCAGTTTTCCTATCCAAGCTAAAAGTAATTGTATTTTTATTATTTGTATGATAGTTTTGTGACCTTTTTTTACTGTATTTGATCTGCTTTGTATATATTGAAACATGGTATTTTCTTCCATTACAGAATGAATCCAGAGAGCATATTGTTGCCTTCAACATGTTAAATTACAGAGCATGCAAAAATCTGTGGAAATCTTGTGTAGAGCATCACACATTTTTTCAGGCAAAGAAGTCGCTACCTCATGAAAAAAAGATATTGTCACATTATTGGACCCTGGGTTCTAGAAATCCAGCAAAGTAAGTATTGTGTGAAAGTGTGTGTTGCTTCATAATTGGAAAGGGAGAATTTGTGGCAGTGATAGCTCAAGTTGGAGTGACAGAGTTCAGTTCTGCTCAGAGCTGTGTCCCAGTCTGTATGCAAATCATTGGGCAAGTGATATATGTAATGTTTCAGTTTGTGATGTGGTGTCATTACAATAGAACTTTTCTTATAATTTCCTAATAAGTAATTTGAATATAAGTATGTTTTGCTGGTGCTTCAACTTGCTGTTTCAATTCAAGATATAAAAACAGTAGAAAATAAAAAAGTCACATAGCTAATGATCCATCCAATGAGGGAATTTGCAGAACAGTTTTGTTTTGAACTGCTTACCCCTTCTTGTCATATACACACTCTGCCTAATATGTTAGGAAAATTCCTGGAGTGTGTGATACTAACCTCTTATACTGACATAGAGATTAAAAAAACCCTCTTAATATTCAAGATAGCACTTTCGTGACACTTCCACTCTTTTATTTGCCTTGTTGTCCTCTGCTAATCATGGAACTGGTAGCTTCATAGTGGTATCTAAAATCTTAGCTCCCCACAAGTAATTCTTCACAGCCTATCATCTTGCTGTTTGAAGTTGGGATTGTTCCTTCCCAACTAGGCTCTAACTTCATTAAACTTCATCTGCCAGTTTATTGTCTAATCACTTGACATTGTAATGTCCTTCTACATTTCTTCACACTTGATCATTATTTTTGCCATCCTGTGTAATTATCTTCAGCAACCTTTGTTCGCTAGTGAGTATGCTGAACAGGAGATCCCCTAACAGATATCCCTCTAAGACTTCACTGCTGATCTTTTTTTCAGTATAAATGTAAAACATTTTTTCCTGTTCTCTCTTATGTCACAAGTGAATAAGTAATTTCTCCAAGAGAGGAACCTATTCCCTAGCTCCTTAGTTTCTTTATAGGTTTAAGGGACCTTGTCAAATGCGTTTTTGAAATCTTGAGTAAATTAAATCACTAGTTTAAAGTGGGAGGTTATACTCAAGTAGTTTTGCTGTTTCATCTTAGAGACTTTTAGATTCTTTTGATAAGTATCAGTCAGTGATTTCTTTCATTATTTTGATTTGTTCTGTTGTTTCGTTTTGTCACGTGTTGTCATCATCTCATCCATGTTCTGTCCTGGTCTGTCCCCAGCCCCCCAAAAAATAATTCTGTTGTGAAACATATCAAAGGAGTTTCACATTAATAGTGAAAGAAAAATAAAGTCTTATGTCACTATCTTCTCTGAATGTGAGATTTTGGAGGTTCTTTGTTCTTTTGGCCATCTGTAGTCTCTCTGGAAACCTGCTTGTTCTGATGATTTTTGGAGAAGTATTTTATTGTTTCCTTTGTGTTTGTGGGTGTTTTTTATGGGTTTTTTACAATATGTTCCCTTAACAGTTTAACTTTATATGTAATTTGTCAGACTTATTCTCTTTTTCCTGTTTGGATAACCTTCAGCTTTTGAATGAGATCATCATACTTCAAATAGCTTCCCAAACTTTAGTGGCTGGCTGGCTTTTCATACTGTCAGGTCTCTCTTGGATACTGCAGAAATTCATAACAAGTGGACTAAGATTGCTTGTAAATGAAGCCAGTTGACCGATGAGGGCTGTCCAACACTAAGGCGGCTGATAAAATGTTATGTTTTCTGCTGGAGTGGAATTCCATATTTTCACCTGGTACTAGATCATAGCTGAAGCAAGTGAAAACATATAGTTGTACAATCAACAATCTAATTTTCTAACACCTTATAAACCCATATTTTGAGAATTGTCTCCTCTGTGGGGGTCATATGAACTTGTTCTTGCTATAGTGAAGTTTCGAGGAGGTGACTTTCTCAAAGCTTTTAGGACTGTCATATCCCGGAGTCCTTATTTGTCTCAAATTTGCAGACAAATTCAAAATCCTGATGCTTGTACACACAGGCATTTCACAGCCCTTGTAATGTTAAGAAAGAAAACAGTATGAGTTCCAAAGGGTACCAGTTTAGTATCATTCTGGTTTTTAGTAAATATCTGATTTTTGACAAATTTACTCTTAAAACTACTCAATAGCCTGTAGCGTGCAGAATAGTTCTCGTTGTTGAACTTAATTACTAAGGAAGACTTCAAGTAATTTCATGTTCTGAGGCATTATCTCTGGTGAATGGCTTATTTAGGCTCTTAAGGAATCTCTAGGGAAAATTGTTCATTGTGATATCTTCCATCAGCTTAATGATATCCTCTATACTAATGGATTCTTTGGCCTTATTTATGCCAGCAACAAGCGTGAAATTTAGGATCTATGTGAGGCAGAAATGACTCGGCAACATTTACTGTCAGACACTGCTAAAGTACATAAGAAGCTACGGTAATTTTGGAAGACTTTCAGTACTTCCTATCAACTCGGCCACTGTCAGCAAGTTATTTTCTCAAAAGATTTAAGAAAGTGTGAAAAAGTCACTTCTGAAATCATCTGTCATATGTTGAAAATTTTTACGTGCTTGTGATGGTGGAATGGTGTGAGAGACAGCACAAGCTTCCATGTTTCTTTTCAGGGATGACGCTGAGCTCACGTGGAAGCTATACAACCAAAAAAGGGATTTTGCTTTCTCTCTTATGAAAGGGAGTGAAATTTTGCATTGAGTAAAAAAAAAAAAAAAACCCAAAACAAAACAACCAACAAACACCACCCCCACTCCCCAAAGAAAGAAACAACCCAAACACCAAAACCCAAAGAAAACCAAACAAAAACCCACAAAACCCCCAGCAACCACACCATATAACCCTGGAGGTTTTAAGATTGTCTTGTCTTAAGATTCATGCAACTTCTGTCAGCTTTGAAAGGGGTTACACTCAGGTTTTACTGACTTAAGTATTACAAATTTTCCTCTGGAATTTTTTCTTGTACTATGTTCTTTTACACTCACGTGAGGCAGATATCCTAGCTCTTATTGCATCAGTTCAAATAACTGAAGTCTTGCAACCCTGTACTACAGTTTCTTACCTATATCTGTGCACATGTAGATTCTCTTAGCTTAAGGTACTAGTGGAATTCCATTTTAAAATAGGCTTCTGAGTTGTATAAGTCACCTGTAAGCCTTATTCTAAGGGCAGGCTGAATCACATCTCCCGGATTCTGAGATGTAAGTTCATTCAGTGTTTCTGGACTGAATGCTGAATAACCTCTTCTAGGCGCATTCTCATTTCTTGCTGAAAAGCTAAAAATGTACTTATTTTTTCATGAAGGATGATCTCGGTAATAGATGGGAGCAAGGAACTGTCACCTCAAGATATTACAACCCGTTCCAGAAAGGCGTTGGCAACCCCTCAGTATATGTGCTGAGAAATATCCTCGTATTTGACGTCTGAACGGCAGCTACTTGGAGTTCAGGAGATTGTTCATGTTATGTACCTTAACAGAAACATCTAGAGAATATACTGTTAAAGAGATTCTGTGACCAGGGTTTGCAGTTAGGATTAGCGCTCTGGTTTCCATCACATGAGTTACATTGCACCTCGAAAGGAAAGCTGATTGATGCAAAATATGTGCAATTTTTCAAGATGCATTTTTTTGTAATACATCCTATTTTTCCACTCTCCTTCTTCACTCCATCCATGTAAGACTTTTTTGAAAGAATATTTTCTTTTTGTAGAAGACCAGAGTAAGTTGGTGCCTTGTTACTGGTATTCAGAAGACTTACAGAAATAAAATGGATAATACAGGCAAAAGCTTCTCCTGAGCTCATGGGCTGTCTGTTTACTAAGCTTAAAAACATACATGGGTAACTGATTTTGACATATAGATGCTTCATATTAGCTTTTCCCTCTTTTCTTTTTTTTTAAATTGTGAGAAGCTTTAAAAGTACTTATTCAGAAGATTAAAGACTTTGCTTTAAAATCATGACTTTGCTTTAAAAGTTTTGGGTTGCTTTTTCTCTTGTTTAAATAAAAAGCAGTACCATGCGAAGCATACCTAAGGTTTGGTATTAGCATGAGTAATATCCACAGCATGAACAACTTTTTCTTTTTTTTTTTTATACTATGTAAAATTGAGACATTTCAGCTCTATAGTAAATTCCTCACATACTCTGCTATCCCAGGCACTTATTATGTACAGCTAAGGACTTGGTGAACCAAAGGTGGTTTCTCTAACTCATAAAATGCTGCTTTTCCATGAGGAGAAATCCTAGGCCTGTAAATTTGAGGATGAGCAGCTTATCTCTCTGCTTGTCTTGGGAAATGCTGTGTAAACACATGCATAAAAGTTTATCTCAATTTCAGTCTGCTTTAAAATTTTCTTTATGCTGTATAATTCCACTAGTAAGATAGTTTTATTGCTTTCCTGGCTGAAGTTCTGGTTCTGATGCAATCCTTATCTGGTCAGGTTCTTCTCACAAGAAGCAGTCTAGACATGGAGATCCCCTTTGTGTGTCAGTTCTTTTTCTAATGGTTCATTAGTGTAAGAAACACATCACCCAAATGTGTCTTCCTTCTGGAAGCAGGGTGATCTGGTATAGCTCTTATTTGCTGAGGCAGCAGGTAGATGGTTAAAGTGGTCCTGTGCTCAGTGAAGCTATTAGCGAGTTGTTACCCCTTTATGACTTTTAACAGGGGAGGTCTAGGATCTTTTGCCTGTATTTGAACCATGTTTTGTCAGGCTCTTGGGTCAGTGCCAGTAGGACATACTGAATTTCCTGTTTTTCCCCTCCATTTTCTTAAACACAATTGGGTTAAAAATAACTCTCAGAAAGTTATTTTTACCCAGGCTTGTGATCAGCATTGTAGCAGGGATTAACAAACAGTTTTATTGCCACAGGTGAAGGACAACAAATGACTCTGTGAGAATGCAAATGCATACGTAAGGAGGGGTAAGCACTGGGGACTCCAAAACACATGAATTATAAGATTGACTTTCATAAGCATATTTTATTGTGTTTAAGTTTCCTATGCAAAATAATTCACATACCTTTTTTTATTTCTTTTCAGATCTGTAAACAACCAGTACTGCAGGAAAGTTATAGGTGGGATGGTTTGGAACCCATCTATGAGAAGATCTTTATCTGTTGAGCATCTAGAGACCAAAAGTCTTCCTTCTCGATCACCTCCTGTTACCCCTAATTGGTAAATCCAGTTTCAGCCTTTCCCATACCTTCCAGCCTCCTACCTTTTCCAATTGTGTGTACTCCAGAATAGTTATGAGGGGTGAGAGGGGGTGTATATTTACACATTGTTATTCTAAGAATGTGTATGATGACAGGAGAAGAGTGGGTGTCACCTCAACTTTAGCAAGACTTTTGATACTGTCTGCCAAAATATTATACCCAGGTTAAGGCATTATGTTCTGGAAGAGTGGACAACAAGATGGTTTAAAAAATAAATGGTTGGATGACTGGATGCAAAGGGGAGTTGTTAATGGGTCATACTCTTATCTGGAGGCCAGTAACAAGTGGACTACTGCAGGGGTCTATCTTGGGACCTGTTCTACTTAACATCTTTATGACCTGGAGGAGGCAATAGAGTGCTTGCTCATGAAGCTTGCAGATGACACCAAACTGGGGGGATGAATCAGAAAGCTTGAGGGCAGGGCTACTATCCAAAGGAACCTTGATAGTCTAGAGAAGTGGACCAATAGGAACTGCATGAAATTCAGTGAAGACAGATGCAAAATCCTGGGAAGGAGGAACCCAGTGCAACAGCATTGTCTGTGATGCAACTCTCTGGAAGAGGACATGGTAGTTTATCCTAGGCATGAAGCAGCTCTACGTGAGCTATCTGGTGTCCGTGGCAGCAAAGTCCAATAGCAACCTGGCAGTTCTAACAGAAGCACAGATGATCCCCCTCTTTGTTCAACATTCATTAGACCTTATATGGAATGCTGCGGCAACCTGTGTGTCCACTAATACAAGAAAGCTGCTGACAAACTGGAGCAGCCTCAGAAAAGGCCACCAGCCGCAAAGGTAGTCAGGAGGCTGAAGCACTTTGTCTCAGCCTCTGCTCATAGGCTACTGCACTTGTTGAGCATGGAGAAGAAAGGATTTCCCGGATGCCTAACAACAGCCTGGCAATACTTAGGGAGAGGCTAACTAGAGGATGAGGCCAGGTTCTTCAGTGTTGCATGGTGGGAGGATGAAGCAACAAGTATGTGTTGAAAAAAGAGAAGCTTTGTCTGGACAGAATGAAAAACAGCTTCATCACAAGGCCAGTTGAGCAGTGGTTGCTTAAGGAAGCTGTGCTGTCTCCATCGCTCAAGTATTTTGAGACCTGACTGGATAAAGACTTAAGCAGCCTGCACTGATCTCAGTTGACCCTGCTTTGAGCAGGAAGTTATACTAGATGACCTCTATAGGTCCCTTCCAACCTAAATTATCTTATGATTAAACTTCAGCAATACAGCATTTTAGAGAGGGGGGTGGAAACCAAATCAGTTCAGTGTACTGAACTTAGCAGTGTATGATTGCCCAGTGTACCTCAAAATGTTTAAAAATCAATTATTTAAAGTGAGACCTATAGGCCTGTCATGAAAAGTCTGTGCCATAGGTTACAATAGGATAGAAATTTCACTTTGATAAAGCTTTATGAATCATTCTGAGGTTCCAACTTGTGTTCCTTATTTTTAAGGCGGAGTCCTAGACTACGTCATGAAATTCGTAAACCACGACACTCATCTGTAGATAACCTTACAAACGAGATTAGTTATATTACTGAAACAGAGGATGTTTTTTATACGTATAAGGGCTCTCCAACATCAAAGGACAGTGATTCGGAGTTATCTCAGAACCGTAGTCCACAGAGGAGGTAAGGACTTCTGCATTGTGTATTTTGATTTTGATTTTTTTTTTTTTTTTTCAAAAAAATGCCAAACACCCGACCAGCTTTAGCATAAAACAATCATCATGACTTACAATATTAAAATGAGTTCAAACAGGTTTATGTTTGCATAAACTTTATTTTGACAAATTGCTGAATTGCAAATGCCATGATACAAATGACAATTAGAAACAAACCAGCGCTTCATTCCTAAACAATTTTCAGTAGTTGAGTTCTCAGTAAAATTAGTGAAGCTATTAAGGCATGCCTGTTCATATCTGTAGTATCCTGTTTCCTAATAGCTTCTGCAACCCTTTCGTACCTGTTATAAACTCTTCAATAAGTCTTCCCCCTCATAAAAGGAACTCTTCTAAGAGTTCACTTATGTTCCACACTATCGGCTCAGCAGTGGCAGTTGAAAGAGTTACTGCATTTGAGTAAACTCAAGAACATAATGATGCTAGCGGTCATCCATCTTTTTCTTACTCAGAGGAATTACAGACTGCCAGTCCAAAGGCAGTCTCTGCTTTTTCCCTTGAGGTGTTTTTGCTGTATTCCTTGAGGACCAACTTTGTTCTCCCCTGCAGCAGTCTGTCTACTACTAGGTTTGCTTCCAGGACCTCAAGCACCTATTTTTGTGCACTGATTATTTGCTCATATATTACATTTTCTGTGGGGCTTTATTCTTAGAGGTATTTCTTAATGAGTAACTCCAGATTAACACACTACAGAAATAATGTACAAAGTGGTTGATTGTTCAGTCTCAAAAAGAAAACAGAGCTACTTTAAAACTTTCAGCTGGGGAGAATACTATGTGTTAAAATGCGGGTTCCTTTGTAATATCACAAAAGAAAAACCGTTTCTAGGAATACCTAGTGACTTTAAGGCAAAATGTATTTTGAGAAGCAGCATATTAATGGAAAGCTGATGGGGACTAACCTACCTCAGTCATAGTATGCAGCTACTAACTGCAGCTTTAAACTCTGGATTTCAACTGTTTTCTTCAAATTTTAATTTATCATTATTATTTATGTATTGTTACTACATTACAGCAGAGAGGTTCCTGTGAAAGAAGGGAAAAATGACCATGTTGTATGCATATTTGGAGTTTGTCAATGGGTGTTTTAAATTGTTTTTCTATTTTTCAGACTGGAAGTCAAATGAACCTTAGTACTAGCAATGTCAGTAACAACCATGATAATGTATAGAAGTGATGGCTCTAGATGTTGTAGATAGTCATAGATAGGAAGCCATGTCTCTCCTGTGTTTCAACATTTACAGATTGTACAGTTTTAGAAGTATTTTCTGTGTAAAAATGATGAGAGGCAGACTATAAGAGGAGATAATGAGGGTAGAAGCTGTAGACAGAAAACTAAGTTACCATTCCGTGTTCTGTGACTGGCGGATTGCGTCCTACCAGTTAATACATTGTTGGGTTTTTTCTTTTATTATCCTTTTTCTGTTCTTCCCCTGTAGTTTTTTTCCTTTCCTTCCTGCTTCACCTTTCCTGTGCCTACTGAGAATGGAGTGGGAAAGCCTGCTTTTATGCTGTTTCTCAGGCAGTGAAAATAGGATGTTCTAAATTTGAAAGCAGCATATTCATTTATTTTCTGAGCACTCAGTGACTATGTTGGATCTGAGTTAATATCACTGACTGTGGAGAAGATTACTGTTATTACCTCATATAAACCAAATTTTCTGTATGTCTTATCCGCAACACATTCTTGGTTTCTTGGGTATGTTTATAATATTTGATACTCTGCAGATAACTGAAAAAATGCTTACATAATCTGATTAATTTAAATTTGAAATGTGTCTTTTGGAAGAGGAATGTAACACATGGCATGAATGATCCTTTGTTATGTTGACTGTTACTTTCATGAATTACAATGGTCATTAATACTTCTCTTTTTAACAGTTGAGGTAAAATACACAGTAACCATGCAAAAAAATGTATGTCTACACTGAAGTTTTCAAGAGTTTATGGTAGTCCACATTCCAGTTTTTCTCCTTTAATGTTCTTACAGTAGTCATTACTTGCCTCGCTCCCCGTGTTGAAAGATGTAAAATTAAGTCTATATATTTTATCAAATCTTTCTTTCCCTGAATGCTTTGTTGAAAAGAGAGAATCTTACCCTATCAGTTAAATCTGATTTATAGCAAGAAATTTAACTTGCATATCTTCAGTATTAAATATGGACAAACATTTGTCATGGAGTCTTGCCACACTTCAGGAATATTTAGGTATTAACTATGAATCACCTTGCAGTGCACTGCTAAAGCCAACTTACCCATTTTTGCCATGCTGGTCCTTAGTAGATCTGAATTGACATAACCAAAAAATATTATGGAAAAATATTGAAATTGTAAATCTGTTTTTCCTTGGAACAGAGCCTGAAGTAGCTTCTCGTAGTCCTGCTAACATATGTTGTCTTTAGAGGGCTCTTTTTTTACTGCCTGGCCTGCCATCTGAGACTATCAAAAAAAGGTTTTAATTAATGCTAATTATAATTAATTAATAACTTTGATATGAAAAAAAAGCCCTGATATTTTTTTTTTAGAACTACTAGCGAACAACTAAATACTGATTTTTAATCATTAAATTGTTATGTCTAGGATCTCAATTTTTAATTGTAATCGTGCAGCTGCTTGATTTTTGTAAACTAAATATGTTTACATCAATTTCATTTGTTCTATCTGAAGCTCAAGACTGTACAGGCTGCAGTTAGTACAGGGTATGGCTCTTCTCTGTTTTTCAGGCTGCCATCAGCATTTCAAGGGTGGGGAGAAAGTTTTCTCCTCCTGTTTCAGTTCAGCCTCTGGGTAATGTCTTAAGTCCTTTTTTCAAAACAAATGGTCCAAGATAGTCCTGCCTTCAAACTGTTCTGTTGTGATAATAGTGCTTTTTGAGACACAGATGGGTAAAATTTGTATAACAAGACTTACTGTGTACCCAGTCTTACTGAGGCATGTTTGGAACCTTGGTGGGTATCAGAACCATAGAAGCCACCACTGCAGGCAGAGTACATACACCTGCACTGACTTCCCTATGCACTGTTTTTTACGTCCTGACAATACCAAGTATAATTATTTTCTTAATAAACTATTTTCTTCCTTGCTGTGTTTATTCACTTAAGGGAATCAATCAAGTTCTATTTTCCTTCTACAAAACAGTACACAACTTAAAAAACCAAATTATGTGAAACAGCTCTTAGTTTAGAGAGCATAAAACATATCAGTTGTTAACATTTCTTGCATTTCTTTAAATATGGTGTACTGTCTCCACATGTCAACACCTAGAACTATGTTGACTGTTAAATGCTTTTAAATAAGCATGCTTGAGATGAGGGCCAAGAATATTTTGTCATTTATTACATTATTTCTATGAAGAATACAGTGATTGTTTTAAAAATGTACTTTATGTGAACATTTTACTTTCTCAGTGAAATTTATGAGATGTACCCTACAGGCAGTGACTGAAAAAAGGAAAATTAGAAAATAAAGCAAACCGCATGCGTAGGTGAACTACAGAAAACCAGGGCAAACTTGTGAGTGTCATGTTGGTGTAGCTAGACTGCTTCTGCTACCCAAATTATCCAAGTACAATTTGAGGCTCAGACATAGTGAAAAGAAGCAATTTTTCTCTCAGATTAGTGTCTGCAGAAAAGATTGGAGCTATTACATATGTATTATAGACAAAAAATTGCTCTAATCCCAAATTAACATATATTAAATAGAGCTTTATTTACAGGGTATGAATAGGTTTGCCTATCTAAGCCAACCATCTAAATCACAGCTGCATACAAAACCTGTCATCAAAGACAGTGCTGAAGAGGACTTCAAGAGGACTTTTGTTTAGCCCAAGGCTCCCAGTCTTTGTGAAGAAAGCTTCCCCTGTCAGTTCTTTCTGCTCTTTGTTGCCCTGCTGCTATGCATCTCATCTGACTACTACTGCCACTGAAAAATTAACACTAACACAGACATGGAGCCCGAACTGAGCTTTCTGAAGTCTCATAGGTTGCTTTCTGTGTTACACCACATTTTTTGTTATCGCTGTGCCTCGCCAGTTCAGAACAGGTAATCTGGCCTGTCTTAAGGAAAGGTTAGATGTGGTACTTAGGGATGTGGTTTAGTGGGTAATAGGTGGTGGGGGGATGGTTGGACTAGATGATCCTTGAGGTCACTTCCAACTTTAATGATTCTATTCTATTCTATATGTTGCACTGACTCTGTCACTATATTTATCCCATGCCTACATACATATGCACATACTACTATTATTTGTTTTTTTAAAATGATTTCAAGAATAATACTGAGATAAAACATACTAATTAGTAAGTGCACTTGCTTGATAACTGGTTTATTTTTTACATTGGCTTTCCCTAGTCTTGACTTCAGCTTTCCTGAAGATGTTTTTCTTGAGATATTTGCATTTTCATCATTGAAGCACTGCTGCTACTGACCTACTACATATCTCATTTTAAGCAAGATAAAAAATTCCTCCCTGTTCTGTGAGGTTATGTATCTTATCTTCAGAAGCCCCAAAATTTTGAGGTATGCGTTAGGAAAGAGTTATGAATCCAAAGGCTTATGATTTTCCTTTAAGATATAAAGCCTCATAATTTAATTTATTTTCTTTTCTAAAATTACCTCTGCTGAAAAGCTGCTTTAATGTGGGATTTTCGTTCGAAGTTGTCGTACCAACAGGCTACCTTGCATCAACCCATCCTGACCAGCTGCTATCCTGATAGGTAGCCTGGAGAGAGCTCCTGGCACAGCTTGTCTCTGAGAAAAATGCTTCCCTTTCAGCATAACAAGTTGTCCTAGCTTCGGCCGATTTTCTTCCTGGTAACTGGTACAGTGCTGTGTTTTGAATTTAGGATGAGAATAATGTCAGTAACACACTGATGTTTTAGTTGTTGCTAAGCAATGCTTACACTAAGTCAATGACTTTTCAGCTTCTCACGCTGGCCAGAGGGATATTCCATACCATATGATATTGTGCTCAGTATATAAGCAAGGAGGAAAAGTGGCCGGAGGACCACTGCTCAGGGACAGTCTGGGCATTGGTTCGTTGGTGGTGAGCAATTGTTTTCATTTGCATCGCTTGTCTTCCTTGGGTTTTATTTCTTTTATATTTTTTAATTTTCTTTTAATTACAACTTGTTGGGTTTATTTTGTTTTATTTTTATTATTAAACTGTTTTTATCTCAACCCACAAGTTTTCCCACCTTTATTCTTCTGATTTTTCTCCCCCATCCCACCAGGGCAGGGAGTGAGCAACAGCTTCCAGCTGAAGTTAAACCACAACACAGGTTTAAACCACAGCTAGTTATTTTTTTTAAAGGCAGGCTGATGGTGCAGGGAATTCTTTTTGTTTGCAGGTTTTTTTTGTGTTTTTTTTTTTTTTTTTAGCCTGGTATGGTACCTGAAGATTACCACTCTTCCAGTCTGTCTTGATGAAGGTACCATGACAGTTTCCAAATTTGGAGTGAGGAAAGCCTCACTGGTGTAGGGGCACAAATCATCATTACTGATTTACCTCTCTGTGACAGTAATGCAAGTTGTATGCTACTGTGTCATTTGAGGGCAAAAGGCTGCAGTGAAAATGAAGTAGTCATATTGAAGTATGTGACTGTTTCAAGACCAGGTTGGGAAATTCCAAAATGTCTTTGATTTAAGCAGTAACCTTCAAATCTAAGTTGACTTTAACTGAGGCAATGGGCTGATTACACTTTAGAGTCATGTACTCTGACATGCTTGATCTTGTATCAGATGATTCTATGTTAGGTTTTTGTCTTGACAGACTGCACTGTCCAGTGCAAGGTCTGGTTCTCAGTATTGATACCTTAAAAAAAAAAAAAGTAGGTCAATGCTTATCATGCCCAGTAGTTCATGTGTAGCGTTCTTCACCGATGAGATGTTACAAGAACAGGAAAAAAAAATACTTGAAAGAAACTAACTTACCCTTTACCTTCAAGTAAGTAAGTGAAAACTGAAAGGATTAAAATGACTTTGCTTGTTTCCTTATGTTCAGGTATTTGTTGCAAATTAAAAACCTGTGGATTTATATGTTTCAATAATATGCATTTTAAACACTTGGGGTATTTAAAATACCAAGGTCCAAGCTTTGCCATGAAAACAAAAACATGTAACTGAGTAGTATTTAAGGAGCTTTGAACTTTAATTTTCCCTTTTTGTTTCTTTCCTTTTCCTCAGGCATCTTCTGGTGCCTGAGGTGTGACACAGATGTTCACACTTCACAGTGAAATGAGAAATTAAAGGGAATGAATGAATGACAAGAAATGAAAACTGACAACCACTCTGTTTAATGCTCTTAACCTCCAAGAACCCAGCTTCAGGAAGCTGCATGGCTTTCTGCCAGCGACTGTGAAATGGGAAGAGTATCCTCAACTCTTTCCCATTTGTTGATTTAAGGTTTTAATCCAGCTTTGTAGGAAGACCATGCATTGTTGCCAACACCCACACTTGACCCCTGACTGTTGTCTCATTAAAGTAAGCTGGTGTTTCTTTCAGACAAGAAGGTGTTAGATGCAAAGATTTACTGAAAAAAATGGTTTCATTGCGGTTCAGGATAATCTTATTCATGTTACCCCTGTGAGACCAATTTCTCCATTGTATGAGAAGCAGAGCTTCTTTTTGACTTTGTAAATTCAGGTTTAATGGCTTATGCTTTTTAAAATGTTTTTCATACCATAGATGGAATAGTTTGAAATGTTAATACAGCTGTTGCTTGCCCTCTTAATGCCTTTTTCATATTTTTGAACACACTTTTCTGAGAGGGAAAGGTATTTATTAGTGAGAATATATAAATTTAACTATGTACATAAGATGCAATTTTAAGGGGAAAAAAGAACTAGATTATTGGCTTGGAAAAGCAATCTCATAAAGCTGTGTGGAGGATCAATCTATAATTAAATAAACCAAAGATATCTGTCTGGTGTGGAACAGCAGACTGCCTAGCAGCACGTGTTTTGGTAGTTTTTCAGAGTAGACTCAGTGGCCTAACAGAAAAGATTAGCTGTGAAATTTTCCATTTAACCTCTATTGCAGAAAGATTATTGTAAAACACATTTCTAAGTGATGAGGTATAGTATAAGTCAGTAAGAAAAAATTAGTGAGGGATGAGGATTATAGATCTTATATTTAAAGTCATACATTAATTGATGAGAGAAGTCTGGCGAGTTGTTCATAGATGTAAGCGTATGATGTATGAGAACCAGAAGGGCCAGTTGCGTTGTTGCCTTACACTGCCAAAAGAGGGAGCCAACTCTTCTTGGAGGTGCACAGCAAAAACATGTCAAGTAATGGACACAAGTTACAGCAAGGGAAATGTTCAAAAGACAGTAGGAAAAAAAAAAAATCACACTGAGATTAGTTAAGCTGTTGTACACATTGACAGAAAGATGGAGGTATCTCCATCCTTGGAGAACCTCAAAACACAACATGACAAGGACCTGCACATCCGCATCTAATTTTGAAGTTGACTGTTCTTTGAACAAGAGAGTGGTTGAGGTGATCTCTCAAGATCTCTTACAAACTAAATAACTTTGAGTCTACAATTTTACTTGTTTTCAATGCAACATATTCCTGCATAAACTCTTCTGTTAAGTTAAACATGCTTGCGAGGTTATAAACCTCTTTAACTTACCTTCTAAAACTAATTTTCGCTGGTGTTGTAGGTGGTATAATGTGTACAGTCCCAGAGTTGGAGGGGAAGGAAATGAAATGGTGAACTAGTATACAAAAAAGGAAATTCACTTGCACTATGCTATGAATTTCTGGAAGTGCATATGCGCTCCTGGAGTAAGTGTGATGTATCATCTGGTGAAGGTATTGCACTGAAAATAGATTTCCTGAACGTGTGCTGCATTTGTTCAATTCTTTCAGCTTGCCATTTTGTTAGACAATAAAGCGTAGCTGCATAGTGAGATTTGGTGAATGTACTATGGGAACACATCATTATTTTAACTAAAATATAATTCCTTTTGTGAATAAAATTTTTAAAGCACTACAACTGATGAAAGTACCCTTCAGATATATCCAGACAAGTCCTAGTCACTACTTTCTTTGTAGAAAATTGCAAGTAATTATAAAAAAATATTTTAAACTAAGTTAGTTATCCTTAGTTTTTAATCATATACAGATGTATTCAATTCCTTGTTCTTGCAAAATCTGCTGCATTTCACAAGAGTCTGTTGTCCTTGATCATGTACTTCAGTCTTTCTCAAGGAGGCTGTCCTTCTCGTACTAGACAATGGATCTCAGAACATTTCAATTAGTTTCAAATTAAGGTTTTAAGGCTAGTGATAGACTTTTATAAGTTTTACTGTATTCTTCCATTCAAACATACATGATAATATGTATATATTGCTTACATGTAAACCTTTCTTTTTAAACATATCCATATTAAAATATGCTACATTTTCCTTGCCAGTTCAACAATAATCTTTTTGCATCCAAAAAGAAAGTCTCAAGCTGGAATTGCAAATCAGTGATAAGGCACACTTTGCAGCAAGCCAGACAGTTGCAGAGTATCAGAATACATGAAACTTTCATGGAAAGTCAGTAAACTGGAATATGGTCGATAGAGGGAATGCAGAGTAACTGAAACTATCCTTTTATGGGTGATGGCAGCAGCTTACAAATGTGGATGTTTGGAATTTATAGAAAATCACTTGAAAAAACTTGTGCATACCATGAAGTCTTCAATTTTTTTCTATAATGGTACTTTTAAGTATGTAGCACAAAGAATCTACATGGCCTTCTTACACAGTTGTTCTGGTCAGAGAAATACTGAATGTTCTGTATATAAATTTCTCTAAAAGTCAGCAAAAAGGTGTTGCTGCAAATACCTTCCACTTACTTGGCTAATGAATAATTATCCCAGTTTTAACAGAGAGCTCTCAGAAAAGAGGTGATAATGGAAGTGCTGGCACACTCGGTCTCCCCAGCCCTGCAGGTGTTATAGTAAAAGAAGCTTTAAGAACTTCAAGAACCCCGCAAGGGCAAAACCTACAGATGTTTCCTTCAGTTGTTTGTAAAGGGAGAGTTTTGCTACAGTGCTATTGTTTCAGTTGTCCCTTTTCTCTCAGGGTTTTACTCCGCTGTAGTTTATCATCCTCAGTTCTCAGAATAGCAGAATTCCCTGATAGGGCACAGCAAAATGGGGAGGAGGAGTGGTCTTCCCTGAAGACCTTTCGTTTCTGTTGTCCTGGCAGAAAAGCAGAGTTAGACTTTTCAGGGCAAAGAGTTTTATCGTAAAGATCATCAACAGAGCAATCCATAGTGAATGAAAGATTGAAATGACATCATTTTAGATACATTGTGGAATAAGGAAGAGAAATTACCTGCAATTTTAAAGTGTTTGCTCGTTAGCTGCACCAATGGAAGGCTTAATGTCCTTGCAAGGAAGGGCACTCTTTCTCGATGAAAAAGTTGAATGGCTGGTCTGGTGAGTGTTCTCCTTTGTTGACTTAAAACATGGTCTGTGTTGTATGTTGTGAAATGAGGAAGATGGGTTAGTTAAATGTAGAATACTGTATAGCCAGATAATTAAATGCTAAAAATACTATTCAACTGAATTGTGGAGCAAAATTTTGCAGCTCTGGCATGCTGAACTACTAAAGGACTTTAGGAAGACACAGCTGCATTGTCCCTGGTGAATTCTTTTAAGCATTGAATTTGGTCAATATCTAGGTCAAATTTTTGGCTATCTTTTTCCACTTTAAAAGGTTACAGAGTGATTCAATAACTATTTCAGAGCTGATATATTTGAATTAAAGTGCAATAATTCAACAGATAAATCTTCAGCAAATATTACTAAGAATTTGTGTGTCTCATTTAAATCTCCAAATTTATTACTGAACATGATGAAAAATATGCTGTAAGTTTATACACCGTATATGAGTGGAAGCCCAAGTTGTTGTTTTTTCTTTCTCAAATGACCTCGCTCTATTGGGAGAAGAGAGGGGAGATAATACATTAAAATGGGGACATTGCATTGATTTGCGTCACAATTCCAAGTGTGTAAATTTTTGGTGAAGGCTTTTGAAAAGGTTAACTTATGACAACGTGAATTCTACAGAGAATTTGGTTATAGAGCTATATCTCTGCAGTGGCAAAACATAGAAAATATGTACAGTTTCATTGTTCTTTGCCTCACAAGGAAATCAGTTAGCTTAAATGAGAATAAATTCAATGTTTCTTTATTTTTAGCATGACTTCCTAAGGAAATAAAGCTTATGTCATTGCTGCACTGCCTGTCTGCCTCTGTTCCCACTTGAGAATGTCTGGACAATTGCAGTCACATCTAATGTAGGAGTGGAGTTTTCAATGACGTAAAGTTTTCTACGAGATTAGTGAAAATCTGATACTAGGCAGAAGAAAAACCCGCTGAAACTCTCGTACCAATTACAATATGAGTTGAATGGTTGTTCCATGTAGATGTGGGCTGGTCAGGCAGCAAGTGAGTGCGTGTTTCCCAAAGGATCTGCTGTGCATGGCTGGCGCTTAGAGGGTAAAAATACCGCGGGGGTTGCAAACAAGGAGAACAGGAGGTACTTGTAGGAGAGTGGGAGTGAACATGAGTGGGATCACAAGGGGGGCAAGATGGTAGTAAAGAAGGAAGAAGTGTAGTGCTTAACAAAAAAAAATTACACACAGCCCAAACCTCCACAAATTCTTGGGGAATTGGGCTTCACCATCTTTACCTCTCAAGGAAGAATTTGTTCATATTGTAGAATACATACAAGGAACTTAACTGGACTGATACTGCTGCTATTTTTACTGCAGTTTTGATGAAACAGTACATAATTCTTAGTATTGAAGTTGTTGTAGAGAACAGTCGTTGAAAATTTAACTGTATACTGTGATTTGCGTGCTGTAACTTGACAAATCAACAACTCTACATCCAAACTAAACTAGTTTGCACTTTTCCAGCGTTGATTTATATCACTTCAGGTTTTTTGGTCACTACTTAATTAAATTTGTAAAGCTATCTATCCCACGTGCCTTAAACTTCCTTTGCTTTGCAAGAACTTTTTTGCTAATCTTTACTTTGAAATTTATCTTAGTATCATACCTATTGTTCTAATTGATGTAATATAATTTAACTCATTGTTTCAGGTAATCTCTGACAAAGCTAATGGAATGTCTTGGAAAATGCTATATACTGCAAATTTTGATTTCTTTCCCATACTAGATTGTCCTCAACTGTGTAACCACTTCTACTTTAGTTATGCATTGTCTTAAAGTTCTTTGTCAACATCTGTCCATCTGTTCTGCTCTCATGAGAATCAGCATAAGAAACTTCAGGCTTCGAAAGCCACCTATGCTCATTTCTTGTTACCTATACATAAAGACTTTGCCAAGTTTGGCTTTTTGCAAAATAGTGGTGTCTGTAGTCAGTGGTCCACATCTAAAACTTTTTAAAATGATTTAGTGTGTCTTGCTAATTAATTGCCTCTGTAAACTCCTACATAGTTTAAGTTAGGGTAGCAGATGTGTGTTGTCTGTAACTGGACTTGTGCCAAAAATGGAAGTAAGCGGTTAGAGCTGCCCCAGGATTTTGGTTGAGTATTTCATAAATTCCATAATTGTCAGATTCAGGTTTTCAACATAAGTAGTCTTCAATTTACTGTAAGCATACCTTTTGGCTTTTATGCAGACTTTTTTTTTGTTAGACTTGAGTTCTTGTTTTTCTGAAGATTTATCTTATATTCATTTACTGTTTTGTTTTTTAACAGGTCATCTGAACAAGAATCACCAAAGTGAGTTTTCTTTAAACTTTCTACTATAGAATCTCTAGCTTTAGGGTATATAAGAAAACACATAACTTGAAGTGATTTTTCAAAGTAGTGGTCTTGTGTGGTTAAAAGACACAAATGGACAAACCAATGAAGATGGTAAAGTTTTGTGAAAAAAAAATAAGATTTTTGGATCAAGATGTGGAAAATCTTACATCCTAATACACCCCTAATCACTATTCACAAAAAAGAACTGTTAAAAACTGTTCTAAAAGTTTAATGATGCAAAAATCCACTGGTGATTTTATGTGGTAACTCTTTATATAGTGCCAGAAGGCATTAACTGAAATAATTTGTCATATTTTTCTGGTATTGTTAATTTTTTTGCTAGCATTATGATCTCTAATCTTAACTTGTGAAATGTGTGCTTTGTTTTGTTTTTAAATTACTGTGTTACCACAATTTTGACAGTATAATTCTTAAATGTCATTATAGTTCACTACTCCGAAGTATTTTGAAATGGAGAGTGCCGAGTGAATAGTATCTCCCAAACACTGAAAAAATATTTTCTGTAATAACTGCAAATTCTACAAATGTTGCACAAAACACTTCATTCCCACTACCAAGTACACGTAGTATAACTGAACATCAGAAGTATTATGGCAAAAATAAGTTTGCTTGATGGCACCTTTCAGAATGTTTACCTTTGTTGCAGCCAGATTTCCACAAGCCAAGAAAGAAGTGTTTGCATTATGAAGGTTTGCCGCAATGCGAGTCCTGTATGTTAAGAGCCTAAGAAGCTACATTCCCCTATTGTGTGGTGTTACTTCTTCATTGGCAGCTAGCAGTGGCTGCTGGAAATGGTTCAGAAAAGTTCACATATATAGTTAGCCTAGTACCAGAGCAGAAATGAACTTTTGAAATTACAAATTTAGTACCAGGATTTACTTGCATATACTTCTGCTGCTTTAACCCTGTGAGAATTTGATGTTGCTTTTAGGGATAAACTGCAAAAAAAAAACCAACAGCACGTGTACTCCCAAGAATGAAATACGCTTCATTGCAGTGCTGGGTTGTCAGTAGCAGCGCAGAGTGTTCTTGCAAAATGTGCTGCCACTGAGCATGGTGGTCTGTCACGTAAGTGAAAGGCCTGTCTGCAGTGGGGTAATACAGGTAGCGAGGACTCGGGTTTTGCTATGCGCAGCGCTCTGTGTTAACGATAGAAAACTGTGTCTGAGCTATACCTCAGCTTTCCCCAGGACAGATTTTTACAAACTGTTATGTAATAGTTATAAAGACAGAGTGCTTAGTTTGTATGGTATCTGTGAGTTTGGTCCAGGTAAAGAAGGGGTTTGGTTGTATTAGAGGTCTGCGTTTCATCCTCTTCGTAAGAGGGCATGTAGCTAAATGAATGTTTGGAAGGTCCTGGAGCACCACCAAGCAACTTGGCCAATTCTAATATTTAGAGGTATTTAATTACTGACTTTGTTTATCCTTGAATTTTAAGGTTCTTGAATCACGAGGCCAGGTCTGCACCCCGATTTAATTCTGGGTCCTTCTACATGGTTATAAGTACCTCAATGACAGAATATAGTAACTGTAATGAAACCTTTCATTGTCACTCCATTTCCTATTTCTCTGACAATTTACCATGGCTTTTCTGCAAACTTCCTCCTCGCTTGGAAGGGGAAGGATGAGACGGCACTCATAAGAGCGAGAAATTAAAAAAAAAAAAAGTGTTTTGCAACAATGAGAGTGGGATCCCTGCAAACGGTTTCCATGGTTAGGATTGGCAACTGAAGTGCCTTTCCCTTGGAATTCAGCTTCCGTCATGTTACTGTGATTTCCTGTACCACTGCAACAGTACCTTTCCCCGCTAACATCCAAATATTATGCTAAAAATGTTTTTGCTGCTCTAGTTTTGTTTTGCCCAGTTCTTCTGGATGTCCACTACTCAAATGATAGGCTTAGATCACACCCCAGTCTTGTTACCCGGCACCTCAAGAAATGGTGTTAAATCTACGTATGAAGTTTGCTTCCTCTTTTATCTGGGCAGTGCGTTTGCATGTTTTAATATTTAATTTTAAAATCTGGATAATGATCCTTTTGTAATATTTATTTATCCCTTTTTAATTGAAGGAATGTGTTGACAAACAGTCCAAGTTCTCTGACCCGTATCTCACCTAAAGCCTTGGCTCAGTCTCCCAACGGAGTTGGTAACATTTCTGGCTCTTACCCATTGGAAGGGGTGGATAAACAGTTCTTAGAAACATATGACAACGCTACAAAAAGTAGCTCAACAGAAGATTCCAGTCAGTACTACTGCGATAAGGTATGTTCAACTGCAGGCTTTTAAAGTCAAAACTAGTACTGAATGTAGCTTTGAACTGTAGATTAAGAATGCATAAAAATTGTGGTAATATTTCAGAATAAGCAAATTCTATGCAGTAATAAGGGTAAATCTTGTCTTACTACTCAAATTTATTCAAGATTGTGTGCACAGTATGATAGGCGAGCCTGCCAACTGTATTGATTTCCATAGAGCCCAGGCTTCCGGAAGCATCTGCAGGGGAAGTTCTAGTGGAATGGGAACCCTTATGTGATTAAATCATATTTTCTCCAAGGGGAAAGATCAGATCACTAAAGTTGCTAGATGCCTTGATAACAGGCACAACTCTGCTTTATCCCAGATGTCTCCTTTTCAGAAGGGCTAAACATCATCCTTTGAATTCTGCGCTGACTAGAGAGCAGCTGCTGTCCATTAGCAGACTGTTCCTCTGTTTTCTCCAACCTGTTCCAGAGAAGTGCTGAACAGCTTCCTAACCTACCTGTCCAGCAGCTCCTGCCAACTTTTAATCTGTTTGGCTCATGGATCTGTTGCAGAAGATACCAATACTTCCATTTACAGGAGAAAAATTGAGGAAGAAGTAGTCACTTCACAGTCCTGAAAGTGTAATTGATTCAAATGTGTTGTGCCTACATTTTTTTCCTTTTAAGTCACCTTTAGTAAAGACAACACACTGAAAAATTTAATAGAAGCTATCCATTGAAAAAGCTAAAACGAAAGTAAAAGAGTTAGGGCAGAGCAACCAGAGAATGTATTTGCTGTTATTTGTGTTGCTATTTTTATAATTTTAAAGGTTACAATCATATTCTGTAACCTTAGCTTCTTCCTATTTTAAATGTGGATTTAAGCAGAGTATTCTTGTTCAGCACATCTAAATTTGGATGCACTGTTTTCTAATTTGCTGCTATTTTCTTCTAAAAATTAGAAAAGTTTTGGCTTGTTTTTTCTGTGTGTTGCAGAATGACCTAATTGAGGGAGATTTACTTTTGGTGCGTATCACACCAGATGAAGATGGGAAGTTTGGATTTAATCTAAAGGTAAACCAGCCATCTTTTAGGTATTTTTAAACGCTTTACTATTACTTTATGATTATTTTTCATTTGTAATGCAATGTTTTGGAAGAAGCAGTATTATTCTACAGGAGTTTCTTATAGACTGAGAGTTTTTAAAGTGATAGCCTAATTATTAAATGCTAAAGCAACATTCACAGAAATAACCCTCTACTAGTTCTGTGAGTTTTACTTGAATATACCATGAGCATGGCACACTTGCAAATCAAACTGCCTATTTGGGTGCTTAAATATGAACTTGGAAGCCTAATTTAAGGCATCAACTTCTGGCAAATCGAACCTCTGTATTATAAAACAAGTTAAATAGTTTGTGCTGTCCAATTGAATATAGTTGTTAAAAATCATATTGGAAAGGTAAGAATTAATTTATGAAGAAAATAGAAATTACTGTTGATAATTGACTATTGTAAGTTTTGTACATTTCCTTGCTGTAACTCCACTTGAACAGATACGGTAGCATAAAGTAGCCATACTATCAAAATCGAGGCAGAGTTTGGTCTTTTCATCTTGGACATGCATTGATGGGGCAGTGATAGAACGTAAAGAGAATAAGAGAGTACGGCTGTCTGGAACTTCTGATCCTACCTGATCCCTTGCAGGTTCATCACAACATCTAAGAACACTGTGTGCCTTGCAAGTTCAAGTGTTGAATTAGGCCTTCTTGAAGGATAGGCTTAGAATAAATGCTGTGTTTGATCTGTTTATTGCCTGTTAAACCACATGGGCAAGCAAAGACACTGGATCTAGCGTACTGGAAATTGGTGCATTTAAGAACACCGCACCCTCTACTCCCTCATTTACTAATGAAAATTTAATCTTACCAACCCTGCCTGTAATGACAGAGCATAAAGTTTATATTTAAAAAAAAAAGTTTTAAACACTGCTTATGCTTAATGAGGTATTTATGGTTGTTATCTACTTGATATTCCTCTAGGGTGGTGTAGATCAAAAAATGCCATTAGTGGTATCAAGAATAACTCCAGGATCACCTGTAAGTAAATTCTTAAGACTTTAAATCCTTTTTTTTTATTATTCCCTCCACCACTCAGAGGCCCATACACATAGGAATTTGGATGCCCATAACTAGTATGAGATAGCAGCTGAGCTGTTCTCTTTAGAAATCGATTTCACCAGTGGTTTCTTAAACCCCAGATGAAAAGATCTGGAAGTGTTAGCTAAACAAGATACCAGTAGAAAGCATGTTTGTTTTCCCCTGCCATCTCAAAAAGTGCATCTTGAACTGGAAAATGTTTGGTGGAGGGGCAAAGGGTGATGACCGAAGATACGGAACAGTGTTCGTTGAAGAAGTGAGTAGTCTGAGCCCCTGCAGTCTAGAAAAAAGAACTAGTTTAAGGAGATGTAGTATGGATCTGTAAGATTAGGAACACTGTGAGCAGGGAATTCCAGCAGAAGAACTACAGGCTACCAAATTAAGTTAGTGAAAGTCAGGTTCTTCATGCGTTGTGAAGTTGTTCTTCATGCATAAGACAGCAGACCTGTGAAACTACTTGACAAAGGATGCTGTGCTTAATATTGTGGGTGGTCAGGAAGAGGACAAATACTTGGGAGAAAAACCTGCTGACAGTTACTGAATAGAGAAACTGCAGTAGACTGAGGAAATTCTTAGGGCTAAAAATATTTTTAGGATGGGAGAGTACTTGGCAGGGGAGAGGGGACACAGAATACGTTTGCTCTGTTCTTATTTTGCCATAGTTTTTTGCTTATGGAAATATTTCTGGAATAGGTGGAATGTTCACCAGAATCAGTATAGCTATTGAAGTCTTCTGTTGAATTGTGAAATAATAATAGTCCTATAGCATCTCTGTAACTTTTTCCTAGGCAATTAGTACATAAATTTGTGAGGACATGTTATCTTATCTAAAATGTCTTTCAGTCACCTTCTTCCAAAGTCTATTTCCCAGCTCTCATAAAATAATTTCAGTGCAAATTTCATAGGAAATACTGCTAACTTCTATAAGCCTCATGTACTCTGCATCTTTTAGACTGTTTGGAAATTTGATAAGCAGTTACAGGACTAATATCTAAATATCATGATGTAAATAAAGGTAAAACAGATTGAGGCATTGTTTTTGTCATTTATGATTTGTGGCTTGTTACTCAGTGCATAGCACTCCTTTATTATTATTTGAATGCAAGAGTAGTAGGAAGTTATCATTATAACTTAAATCCACAGAGTGAAAATAAAACAGTCCTTAAAATGTTTCATGGACAAGCTAGCAAACTTTTGAAGGGTCATTTGAGATATTGAAGTTAATGTAGGGCAAACAAGGCTTACTCCACAATCAGAGAATGAAAGATGCTTCTCCAGAGGCAGTGATTTCCTTTGGCAGAATCAGATTGTCTTCTGGAAAGTACTGATCTCTTTGGATTTGGGAGTGTTTTGTTTGTTTTGGTTTGTTGTTTTTTTTTCCTCTTGCACTGGAAAAGGGCTGGAGTTCTAGTTTACATGCTTCATTTAAGTGTCTCCAGTTAGTGGCACAGGCATAGATGCAAGTGACCCATTAATTTTCTAGCCTAGTAAGCCACCAAACGAGCAAGTTATGAAGGGTCAGGTAATAGTGGAACATCTCCCTTATGAGGAAAGGCTGAGGGAGCTGGGTCTCTTTAGCTTGGAGAAGAGGAGGCTGAGGGGTGACCTCATCAATGTTTATAAATATATTAAGGGTGAGTGTCGGGAAGATGGAGCCAGGCTCTTCTTGGTGTCATTAAGCAACAGGACAAGGGGCAATGCGTCCAAGCTGGAGCATAGGAGGTTCCAGGTTAATATAAGGAAAAACTTTTTTCACCGTGAGGGTGACAGAGCCCTGGCACAGGCTGCCCAGAGAGGTTGTGGAGTCTCCTTCTCTGGAGACATTCAAAACCCGACTGGACACGTTCCTGTGTGATGTGCTCTAGGTGGCCCTGCCTTGGCAGGAGGGTTGGGTTAGATGATCTTTGGAGGTCCCTTCCAACCTCTAATATTCTGTAATTCTGTGAAATAAATTGGAAACTGTTATCCAATACAAGATACTCAACAGCAGAGTTAGAGAAATCATGTCATGTTATAGCAAGAGGAAAACAATATACTTCTTTTTAGAGCATAGAAGTATTAACAATGATTATATTGTTTTCCATAAACTAAATTTCACCTGTTCTTGACTATTTAATGAAATGTAGCTGATGTTTGAAAGGTCAAGGTAAGCAGGCTAAGGAACACGTTTGTACGTTATCTTAGCACATTGATGCCTTTCTTTGATTGCATTTGCTACTATTTTAACTTGCTCTACATTCACTCATCACCCTGTAAATTGTCTTCAGGGATGCTGCTTGGTAATATTATTTGTGAAGATTATTTCTCGGGTTAGTAGGTCACTTTTTCCTGCTTTCCTAGAAAAAAGATCTGTATTTTTTTGTGGAGCAGGGAAAGCAAATCTACTCACCAAAATAAGGTAGTATTTTCCCTTTCATGTCCTAAAATTCTTTTTAAAATCCCCCTCTAGCAATCTAGTATGCTGAGAAGATGTAGGACAGAGTAGCCAAAATTATTGTGGGAGAGCATTTTATCTAAAGAACAACGATTTCTTACGTCTGATTGTTTTTGTTTTGATTTGTTGTTTTTTTTTCTTTTTGTGAAGTCCTATACTGATATTTTTTTTTTTTTTTTTTTTCAAAAATGGTCTTAATGTCCTAAGGTGCTAAAGAAGTCATTATGATTTTATTTAATAGAGCTTTTCATTGAAAAATAGTGTGCATGCTTCTTGGAGCAATAACAGGACGATTAGCATAAAATGAAAGATTGGGTGTGTCAATAGGACAAGAAACCTTGACATAACTAATTGTCTGGAAAAGCTCAGTATCTGAAAAATCTACAAATTATTCTTACATAGAAGAAATTAATTCTCCTTCAAGATACATTTTATATAGTCAGATGATTCAAGAGAGCTGAGGCATTAACATGTCACATGATTAACAAAGTTTCTCTGAGCAAAGGTATTAATCTTCTTCTTGTAATAAAGAATAATAGCCAGTAACCAGCCAAGAAATCTAAATTAGACAAATGTAGGAGGTCAGAAACCATTCCCTCCATGTTTTTGTTGACTACTTGACTCTCCTACACTGACCTGATATGGTCTTTAAATCACTTGTCTTTTCAAATAATTGTATTTCAGAGAGAGTAATTTACATCTTAATAATATTTCAGAGTGATTAAATCAATGAATCATAGTTGCATTCTTCACTCTTGCCTTTGTAAATTGGACAAAATATGGTAAGAGAGCTTCTGGGGAACAGTGAATACCTAGTTAAATCAGTGTTGAAGAACACCATGGCTCTTCTTAATTCCCATTCTTCTCTTTACATTTGTATTTTTTTATTAATCATTCTGACTCTTCTCTATCCTTCATTATTTTCTTTCCTTATTTCTTTGGAAAAAGTTGAGGGAAACTATTCCTTTTTTTTTTTTTTAAAGCAGCTTTTCTGCTTGGGTTTTTTTCTTCTTGCATACATCTTTCTTTCCTTCCTCTCTCTTTTCTCCTGTATCTGCTTTGTGACACTCATGCATGTTTTTTCTTTCCTTTTTAGTTCATTCTCTGACACAAGTACTTCCCAATTTATTTTCTTCTTTCTATACTTGCCTTTTTTTTGAATTCTGCATTTTTCTTCTTGTTGATTCTGTCATTATAATTTCTCCTTTCTATCTCTTCCTATTTTTTATTTGATAATATAGTGCATCACTGATAAACTTACTTTACAAGCCGTCAGTTCAAGGCCTAATCAGAATTGAGGCTCATTAGAACATCTTGTTCACATTTGGATGAATAAAGTTCAGGAAACTTGTGCTGGCATTAAGGAAATCTAGAGCACAAGACTTATGAGGAGTGCCTGAGGGAACTGGGGTTGTTTAGTCTGGAGAAGAGGAGTCTGAGGGGAGACCTTATCACCTTCTGCAACTACCTGAAAGGAGGTTGTAGCCAGGTGGGTGTTGGTCTCTTCTCCCAAGTGACAAGAGATGGGACAGGAGGAAAGGGCCTCAAGTTGTGCCAGGAGAGGTTTAGATTGGATGTTAGGAAAAATTTCTTCACCAAAAGGATTGTCAGGCACTGGACAGGCTGCCCAGGGAAGTGGTTGAGTCACCATCCCTGGAGGTGTTCAAAACATATGTAGATGTGGTGCTGAGGGACATGGTTTAGTGGTAGACATGGCAGAGTTAGGTTAATGGTAGCAGCGGCATCATCATATTCTGGCCGTAGCTTGGATTGCTTTGCACTGGACTTAGGACTAAGCATGCTAAAAAGAGTGGCAGAAAAAAAGCCAAACAAATCTTAAGAGTTTGGCAGCTAATCCAAAGTGCTGTATCCAAGACATGACATAATGTAAGTTTTCATTTGAGATGGGGAAAACCTTGTTTTAGCATTCTCTGCAGTACAGAGCAAAGGAATTTGTCTCAAATGCAGGGTACTTGAGCATTATAGGTTGACTACTTACCTGCATTTTCTTGTTAAAACTTCCAGTGAATGAAATGAGGAATAATGTTCTCCATTTGTAGATATCATTTGATATCCACCAAACAACACTGATAAATCACAAAAATACAAAATGTGTATGGACTTCTTTAGATTTTAAAAACTGCATGTCTGGGGAATGTCATGTTGCTTAAATTATGTTCATCAAAATAATGTTTGGACTTTGCAATATTCACTGCATGAAAACTGAAGTGTGTCATTTTATATGTCCAAAACACTTCTTCCAGAAATTCATTTGCAAATGGCTATAACCAGTGGTTGTTGAGTCTTGGAGTCTGAAATTTAGATCTTTAAGAGCAATATGGTGATGGCTATTTGATAAATATGAATTCTTTTTATAGCTATCATTGTGCTGTTAGAACTGTTTCTCATCTTCATTGAGAGGCTTTGAGTCAAGTAAGACAGCTTTAGACCTGAATTCTTTGATAGAACTTCTGATACAGAAGAGGAAGCCTTCTCAGGAGAGCTCTGAAGACTTTGCTTATATGATGAACTTAATATCCTGACATGTTCCTGCTTACATGACTGGATGCAATGACAGTAATGTGTTTCTTTGGTTTTGAAACAGGCTGATAAATGCATACCAAAACTGAATGAAGGTGATCAGATAGTATTAATTAATGGCCGAGATATCTCAGAGCACACGCATGACCAGGTGGTCATGTTCATAAAAGCCAGCAGAGAATCTCACACAAGAGAGCTTGCACTTTTGGTCAGGAGGAAAGGTAACTTACTTATGTTTGATGTTTTTGAGACTGTTGCTCTTATGCTTGGTGGTATACCCTCTTTGATTTATGTAAATGTGTTCTTAGTATGCTGGGGATAGGTCTGTGCTAAAAAGTAGATCTACCTGTGTTTTGAATTACAATTACAACTAATTTTAGTTGACTATAGGCTTTTACTACTGCAACAAAGACTCTATCAAGTTTGAATTTCTTCATATTTTTAAAGTCTAAAAATCTGTAAGAACATATGGTTCCTTGCAAAAGTTCTTTTTGTAAATATGACATAATTTCGCAAATCCCTAATTGCAGATTTACAAATACTCATGGGCTGTTCCCTGGCTCAGTTATACAATGAAACAAATTAGCTTTTTCTTTTTTTGTTTTTTATTTTGCTTTCTTTCCTTTTCCATTCTTATAATAGACATTTGTGACAATAATAAGCTTGACCTGTACTGGCTACTTGCTAAATTGCTGCTAGCAAACAGGAGAGAATCTCTGAAGTATGCAGAGTCTTAAGCCCTTACATTTAAAATATGGGGAAGCTCCATTTTGTTTGCTTAATATTTAAACACGTGCAGATCCCAGGAGCTTTCAGTTGATGTGAAACTTGTAGTTTATTATTTACTTTCCTGAAGAGTTATGCTAAGACCTTAACACACACGATTATGGAAGGGCTTTGCACAGAATTTCTGATTACATTAAGACTTAAATATCTGAAGGGATTATACATCACTGGGAAACAGGAAGGAATAAAACTGCCTAAATATTGTGCAACTCTGTAGCATTTACTTTATTTAAAATTTCTTATGTTTTTAAGAAGAGATATGGGCTCGTGGTCTTGTTTTCCTGACCACAATCCTGCTCCTATAATTGCAGGCCTTTCCACTGGCTCTGTGCAGTATTTAGTCTTCTCTTAACTTTTCTAGTTGGCTTCCTACTTGCAGGTAAAAGATGTCTCAGCTCATAGCTAAAGATAACATGTAGCCCCATGCCAGTCATTTGTATAGGGAGCTGTTCATACTCATGCCTGTTTTCTGTATTTTGGTGGGTAGGAGCCATTCTGATCATGGTAGAGAAGAACCATAGCTGGACACACATGGCGATACAGTAGTTTTCAGAGACAGAACGAGCTGCTGTGTGGGTGAATTAACGTTTGTCATGTTCTTCAAAGTGTTAGCAAGAAATGTCAGAAAACTGACTAATAAAGCATTTTTGTAGTTTATTAAAATAGCTCTTTCATTGTTTGCGTAAGAAATTGCAAGATAATTCAGTTTTTTCTTTGATGGCAAGGGCATACAATGTAAGTATGTTTGCATTTATTTTGCTGTTGGGAGTCTAAACTTATATAAACTTCTTAGAGATATTCCGTTAATTATGCTCAAAACTTTTTTTAGGCAAAACTCATTTAGTTTTTACCATGATGGAATTTGTGAGTCATTAGACTGTCCAGCAGTTCCTTCTGTAAGACAAGGTTGCAGAAAAAACCTCTTTGTGCTTGGAAGTCAGGTTCTTTGCCTTCATAGTTAGGCACCTTAAGAAGTTTCAGTTTTCCTAAAGGTCATAAGGATATTTTACTCTTAGTATTTTCTACAGTAATATAGCGCATAAAGAAATGTAGTTAAATGTGTTGCTGTTATTTGCTTTCCTGAGGCACTGTCTTTGCAAACTTTGTTGTTCTTGCAAGATGATAGATTTTAATGTGTTGCAAACACAGTAATACTGTGTATAACGGATTTTAATTTTCACTACATCTTTCAGTAGTTAAACAGTTTGTGGAGCTTAAATCAGAAGATGAAGCTGATTCCCACAATCTCCCAGAATCAATTATTCCTATCTGTTCTGAATATGGTGGTGATACACTGGAAGAGTCTATGGAACAGCTAAGAAAGGGGCTGGAAAGTGGGACAGTCCTTATTCAATTTGAGGTAGGTAATACTCAACTCTCAAATGCCATTAATAGACATCAATAGCTATGACCAGCAAGTAATGTGAGGGCTTAATTAATTGACATTCTCTTTGCTCTCATTCAGTCTTATCTCAAGAGAGAAAGAACGTGACTTGCCCATTGGTGTCAGCCTTTACTAAAGACAGGGAAGAGTGAGTTATCAGCCTTGCATAAAACATCATCTGCTGAGAAAAATGTGGTTTAGTTAACATGTTTCTAGCTCAAGTACCCAAAGATCACTAAATTAATTTTTTTCTTAATTCTTTTATTGATCAGAACAGTAGGGTTTTGACAGAGGTCAGTCTTGTGTTTTGTTTCTTTTTCCATACCACTCATTTTAGGAATGTCACTATGTTTTATACCCTAACTTAGGTTTTCAAGTTTGCCTTCTTTCATGGAATAATAGGACCATTTGACCATTCCTAATTGTCTTCTCTTAGAGGCTGATATGAACGCGTAGGAATAATTTCCTACACTTAATGTCCATTTGCAGGATATTTGTAATGTCCAGTTCTGTGATGTTTCACCCTCGGGATCTAAAACACTGAAGGTTACTCCTTGGGCAAATGACTTCATAGGTGAGATTCCCCTGCATATAGGCTGAGATTTGGAAGAACTGCTATACAGATTAAGAAAATAATATTTGTCTTGTTCTTCGACATGTTAGCAGGGAATATAATAGAAAATTGTCTAATAAAATGTTTTATAGTTTATTAAATTAGTTCCTTCAGTGTTAGCATAAGAAATTCCAAAAGATAATTCAGCTACTTCTCTAATGGCAAACAGCTTAAGTATGTTTGTGCTTGTTTTGCTGTTGAGGATCTAAACATTTATAGTAACTTTGGAGAAACCTTGGTCATTATGATACATAAATTTCACATGGTTGACTTCTGGAGTAACCCTTTCTGACACTGAAAACTTGTAGAACAGCAATACCTTTTTCTCTATTTTGATATTTTTTTTCTTCACTATTTTTTCAAATGCCATAAAATTTAATGTTAGTGGCTGAAAAGTTGTGGTATTGTTTATTACACAACTGCTCTTTTTATGAGGTTTACTTTGTTTACAAAATTTCTGAGTTATTTCCCCTTTTTTCATGGAATTGTAGACTGTGTTTCATAGCTGCTTTCCAAAATCTGCAGCAATGATTGCAATGCAGCAATAACAATCAGTCTGTTGGCTATTGAAACAGTAACTCAAAAGATATGAACTGTCCTTTCAGTGCTTTGTTAATTGTCAAAGTTCATGTAATAATCTTTGTAGGATATTTGATCCTTTATGACTTTTCCTGACAGCATTTATAAAAGGATTACTGATGTTTCAAAAAAAGTACAAAACCGTTTTGAAATCTAATAAACTGGGGGACAGCTCAGTGGCCTTCTTTGAGTTCATTGTTTAGTGACCTTCAAAAGCAAAGATAATTGCAGCACCACCTCATCAGCTTTGGTGGCTCTCAAGTCCCCATTGACGTGAGTGAAACAGTAAATAATTACCCAGAAGACTATGAATAATTAAGTTTTCCCAGAATATGTTCTTCCGCTTTAGCAGAATTTAAGAAGTCTGTCGATGGCAAATGACTTTTTGCCAGGCAATAATAACGAAGCTCCAGAACTGTAACTTAACAATTGCTACTTTAAATCATTCTTCCTTGTCTCCTCAAAAAAACCAGAAATTGCAACTCAGCTCTAGTAAAATGGAACTTGAGTTAGAACTGATAGAAGCTGTTCAGTTACATAGATTGTCAGGTTCTCTTCTCACATGGCTCGTTTATGTTGTTAAAGTTGAAAAACGCGGTGAGCTGTGATACCAAGTCTTAGGATTCAGTAAATCTCACAGAAGAACAAACTTTTTGTGGTGTTCCTTTTCTCTCAACCAAAGTAGGGGATTTTAGCCTCCTATTTGTTTCATTCTATTTTATGTATGGAACCATATTCTAAACCTTCGTTAAACATGTAAGATATAATGAGCTCTTTGATAAGTGTTCAGCGAAGTGTTTAAACTCTGGCACAGCCAGGTTAATAACTCAGTTGCAAGTTGCTTTCATGTATATTACAGAAAAACATTATTTTTAGTTTTGTTGTTGTTTTCCCCCCCTGTACCTTTTGTTGTCTTTTACAATGCACTTTTAATGCATTTTGACTTTAAAATCTATTTTTGGTTATACACTTCTATACCTACATTTAATCCGGATAAAGTTTGTGAGGAAGGGGTTGGCCCAAAAGAAGGAGTGTCGCATGTTAAGAGTTTGTGATACATTGAAGCTTTGTTTTTTCAGGTACTTGCAGGACTGGATGTGGTGGGTTTAGTCCAGAGAATAGAAGTTTGTTTGAATTTTCTGTTGTAGTTGATTCCAGAAGCTATCAGTCTTCAGCATTTTTTTTCCTTCTCGTGCCTTTTATTCCTCGTTTCTTCCACTCTCAATTCTGTTTTCCTTCTGGTACACAGTTTTACAAGAAAAAGGCAACCTTGCAGGGAAACATTTATATTAGTAACTCTCACTTCCTCTTTTTTTTTTCCCTAGAAATTCTTCTAGAGATGATGATGGACTAGTAATATCAGAAATTCTTGTAATGTTAAATACAAAAATCAGGTGAATTGTACAGACGGTTAGGAAAAAGATTAAAGAACATAACTTATGATTATTTTTTTTTTGAGCCTACGTATTTTCATGTGAATCTATTGTGTGTGTGTGTAGCATAATCACATCCCTCAATATTCTACCGTTTCTCATCCTGTCTTGCAGCAACTTTACAGAAAGAAACCGGGATTGGCTGTTACATGTGCAAAGGTACCTCAGAATATGGACAAGAATAGATACAAAGATGTTCTACCTTGTGAGTATTAAGTACAGACTTTCTGCCTATTTTGCTTTATCCTCTGAATGATAGCTCATAAAACTGTTGTATTGGACTTCTTGATTAAAGATGTCTTTATATAATCAAAGTTGTATAATTGTTAATTTTCTTTTCTAAAAGGTAATCTATTTTGGCTTGTATTCTGCTCTTTGTGTGTCTGCAATCTTCAGGTTTTTTTACTTAACAGAAAGGAATTGTGCCCCTTACTTGCTAATTAGATTCCTCCTTTTTTGTGTGTGCAGATGATGCCACAAGGATAATACTGCAAGGAGATGAAGATTACATTAATGCAAATTACGTGAATGTAAGTCATAGAGACCTGCTTTGCTCACTTTCTGTATTACAACAGCAGACTCAATTTAGCCATTTTAAGAAATAAGGGGTTTTCTTTTTATATTTTGTGGATTTGTAAATGTAAAAGATGGAAAGTCTCATAATGTAAAAGATGAAGCGTCTCTTCAGAAACAAGCAGCCATCCTGATACACAGTAGATGCAAGTACGTGGTATATACTGTGATATGTGCAGGGTCTTTAAACAGTGAAAAATGTTTTACCTTTCCATATACTGTGAATGCTGAGGTTATCTCCTGTACTGTAAAACGAAGTGTTTTTCCTCTAGAATGGCTTATGTCCTACCAACTGTAGTATGAAGGGTCCGGAAGATAAATCAGAGCCCTGATTGCCTTAGTCGTGTGTAGGCTGGGAGACAGGGAAAAGAGGGGAAAATGTATGTGCTTGTGTCAGATACTTATGTTAAACACCTAAATCACAAAATCAACTATTAATTTGTTGCATCTAGTATCAGGCAATAAACAGTTTTTGCCAGTGTACCTTTGGTATACCTTGCCATTATTTCTTATTAAATATTAAAGAAAATCTGGAAACCTTTGTAGTCTCAAGTTTTCAAATAGATTTTCACTACTAATTGTCTCTTCCTAGTTTAGCATGATGGACTGTAGTATAGAATAGAATAGAATCATTAAGGTTGGAAGAGACCTCAAGGATAATCCAGTCCAACCATCTGTCCCCCACCTATTAACCACTAAAGCATGTCCTTCAGTACTACGTATACATCTGGTTTCATTTAATTCTTGAAAGATTTTTCATGAAACACATTGTGATCTTGCTTGTCTTATTGCTCAGCTTGCCACCTTAATCTTCCTTCAAAAATTCCTCTGAATGGAATGCTGAATTAAAGAAAAATAGTACTTGAGTAGTGAGAGCAAACTTTACACAGGGTTTTTCTTTCTCTTTATAGATGGAAATTCCTTCTGTGGGCATTGTGAACAGGTACATCGCTACTCAGGGGCCTCTTCCACACACATGTGCACACTTCTGGCAAGTAGTCTGGGATCACAAGTTGTCACTGATCATCATGTTAACAACTCTCACTGAACGAGGACGAGTAAGTGTTCAGGTTCTTTGTATGCTGAAGAAATGTACTGTGCCTTTAAATTTTTTTCCATTGTTATGATTAAGCTGGCTTATTTAAGCGTTATTCATTCTGTTGAATTATTTCTCTGAAGGCCAGGCTTTCTGAATTACTTAGAGGAACAGATACTCTTCAACTTTCTTGGTTATGCTTCTTTGAAAGCAAAACAACTGTCTGATAAACAGAAATCACTGCATTGTCTCTGTTTAACTGATCAGACAGGTATTACATGCTGTCCTTTGCCCCCTGAGAACGGAGCTCCATGTGGTGGTTGTTCTCCTAATGATTCAGCAGACATCTGGAAGTGCTGAGCATGTTGAGCAAAACCTGCAGTCTGGCTTCAAACAAGAGTCTGCCATTGCAGTACTTACTAGTTTTAGCATGCTGATAGTCAAAATTTAACCTGCTTATTTTTATTTCTCACAGGTTCTTTTCTAAAATTGCTCTGATAACTCTTCTAATGCCATTTAAATAAGTTCTAGCACTCTATTAGTTTCAGAATAATACAGTGAAAATTAAGGCAATGTCTGGTGTATTCTGTTGTAATTTGATTTCGCATATCCTTAGTAGTTTTAAAGATGAAGTTTTTAGTTTATTAATGTACATAAAGGGATTGGTTTTGAAGTTTCAGAAGCTGAAGACAGAATAGGGTTTATTTTGAGGTGGAGGAGATAATGACTCTTGTATGCCTTCATTGTAGCTTTTATCTATATTTCCTACGTGATCTAGCCTACGTTATCAAATTTGTCAGGCATGCCAGTCAAAAAACATGTTTTTAGAAAGCAAGAGAAGAGTGTTTGAGGTCATAAACAGCATAATGATAGAGTTGTAAGTAGGGACAGTTGAGGAATTACAAAGAAATGTGAAAACTGAAAAGCAACAGATTTTAACTGTAGTCAGGTCGTGTAGCTATTTATGAAGTCAGACATTACTGAACATCATCTGGCACAGAAACACAGATTAATACTGCTCTGTACTTTGCCCAGTGAGTTGGAATCTTCAAGGTGATTTGTCTCTAGCGTCTAACCATCCTGCCTGGTACATTTATACACCACACATCTTTTGTGTTGTTTATTTCAGAGATATTTTACATTTGCTCAGTTTGTGGGTGAATTTTCAAGGATGGAAAAAGATGTCTGTTCTTGTCAGAGTATCCCCATTGCCAAGTGCCAAACTTTTCCCCAAACCCTGGAGGTTTACATTCTAGAATATTTCTTTTCAATGGTGTTATTACTGGTATTATAGGAGAAAAAGCTCCCCCCCCCCGTAATGTCTGCTTTTTAGAAATGGATGCATTACTTTGTCTTAAATTTAAAGGCAAAAGTATTTCTGATACAGCAAAAGTTTCAGGCATAAAGGTCAAAATTAGGATTTCAAGCCATTGAAAATTGAGCCCTAAGAAAGGTAAAATTGTGCCATTTTAGCGTTTCAAAATTTCCAGCTTTTGTCACTCAGTTTAAAAAAGAAGTTACGGACAAAAAAAAAAAGTTATAGATGGCACAAGCAATGTTGATAAGTTGATAGAGAATCCAAATTAACCAAAGCTGATATATAAATGTGTTGGGAATATCAATTTGCTGGGTTTCTTTTGGAGCCAGTAAGAACTTTCATTAAAATGTATAGGCAGTGAAGAGGACAGTTGTAGCTCAGCTGGTTTGGTCACATGCACTTGAATAAAGTTTTAAGTACAACATCTGGGGAGTTATGTCAATATGTTTGGGGGTTTTTTACGACTTGGATTTTCTTATAGCTCAGCTGGACTTTTTCTTTAGTATGCCTTTTTCATAAGTCCAGTGGACTCATACTTGGAAACTGCTTGGTTTGTATTTCTTACATGAAGGCAATTATTTACAAGATCAGAGTTGCAGAAATGGAGGATGAGAATATTTAATTACTTGGATGAAGTGTTAGATAGGAAAACTTGAGCAGTCTTCAATGGACAAGGATTTCACTGAAGTAGTATCTCACTGGGATACTTCAAGTTCACTCTATTCCGTAATAGACTTTCAGCCTTTGATTAGTTGGGAAATAAGGTGGTAAACCTTCTGTGATCAGCGCTGCTCGAAGTTCACCTTTTAAAATGAGGAACAGGTATTGGCATTAGGATTGTTTCTACAAAAGTTGTGTGTATACTGACTAGGTTCCAATATATCTGGCTTTAGAAAGGGAACCAGGAAAAGGAATTTACCTGAATTTTTATTATAAATGACTAAAACAAAATTTTGTAGAGAATTTAGTCTATGTTGTCACATTATTTTCCAGTTTGGATGTAAACACCTCACCAACAAACCTGAACAGATTTTATACTGTTCCTTGAGTTCCCTGAGCTGTAGGATAGGGAGGGTAGTCTGGAAACAGAAGTGCTTGTATACAGTCTTGATGTGTACTTAATTTTCTTTACAGACCAAATGTCATCAGTATTGGCCTGATCCACCAGATGTGATGGAATATGGCAGCTTTCGTGTCAGATGCCACTCTGAAGATTGTACGATTGCTTACGTTGTTAGAGAAATGGTGATTACAAATGTTGAGGTAAATGCTCTATCTCCCCAAGCCAGCTGAATGCATGTGTAGATAGGTAGATCTAGACTCTGAACATGTATACCTCTGTGAATATACATGTTTGTGTATGTATATATATTTGTATGTATACATACACACACACTTTTTTATAAAAAAATAAATATATTATGTGAATCAACACAGTATGATTATTTCTTTAGAGGCCCTTCAGAAACATGCTTTTTGAAGTTCTGTAATACGTTAATACGTTATGCTGCACAGCTACTGCAATAAGCTTCATAAAGCAGTGCTTTTCTGTGAACAGTTCTGCAGTCACTGACTCTTCACAAGTATTTCGATTTTCAATGCATTTTTACTAAGTAACTGCTCTTTCAAGGATGAAATGTGGGTCACTTGGTTAATGGCGCATGCAGCTGGAATAGCTAACAAAGTGAAGTACAATAATGCTTTGAGCGGAGATGCAGAATCTCACCAGTTCCTTTTCATTTTCTTTAGTCAGATATTAAAAAAGAAAAAAAAATCCTTATATATCTCAGTTGAAATGTGCTCAATCTATGTAAAGTACTTACATTCCGTAGCTGTTAATACTTTATGCTAATGGAAGGATTATAAAGAAAAGAGAAAGTTAAATACCTGGAATACTTCTTGCATATCAGCTTGTGTTGTAAAATCTATGTTCAGATCACATCTAGATTTCCCCAGCCAGAAGATAGGGGATGAAGTTTGGCTTTTGTGTGTAAGTTGTCCTACATTTGTTATAGATGTCCCTCTTCATCTCTTTTCCAAAATTCTGTAGTCACAGGTATTTTCTAAAAGGATGAGGGATTTGTGCTATCTTAAGGTAAATGCGTAAGAAATCACCGCGTACTGACTAAATGCTAATTTACAGTTCCAATGCAAGTCAATCTTTTAAACTTCTGTATAGATAAGAGGATTTTGCTGTTACTAGAATAGATAGTAGTAAGAAAAAGGAACTACCTGGTTTAAAACATTTCATTGATGTTCTTACAGCAAGAGGTCTAATCCTGTAGTCTCAGAAGTTTGTAACTGAGTGTAACACTTGACAGTGCATTCAAATTTGGTTTAATGTGATTAAGATTTCCTTTGTAGTCATAAACATGTGAGATGCCATTACTTAAAGGTCTTTCAGTTAAGATGATTTAGTGTTTTGTTTCAGTTTCTAGTTATGAGAGATCAGCCAGCCAGGGAGCAGCATGATTTTCCGGTCTTTTTTTCTGCCAGTTAATCTGTAAGCGATAAACCTCAATGTCAGTACAGGAGAAATTAACCTCGTTAAAACAGTACTGAAGAGTATACGTAGACAAACTTTTAGTCCCTGTCACTCAAATCAGTTGATTGCCAATTATCTTTGGTTAGCTAATGCTTCATGTAAATTTTAGTTTACTCCTTTCAGATACTTTTTTTTTTCTTGGTTAGTATTTATCAAGCTGATACATAATTTTGGGTAAATTCACCAATGACTGTGTTCAGTATGTGTTTTCACTGCAGCTGTATGTTTACTAGCATGTGATAACTCAAAATCCTAACAAGAATGGGGCTGTTTTGGTTTTGGTTTTTTAATACAAGTTAATTCTTTCTGAGAAAAAGTTTGTGAGAGATTATAGGGTGCCTTTGTATACATGTTAACAGATGTGAGTTACAAGGATCTTCAACCGTGTAAATTGTTTCATGGTAGCTCTCACTTGAGAGCATCGTTCCTAGTGAAAATGCCTGTGCTTGCATAGATTTTACCTAGGTTAGACAAAAGCATGCTAAAGCTAGTCCTAGGTGAAGGGGTGTGTGTGTTGTGGCGAGGAGAATTAGTTGTTTTGAGGGTGGGGGTTTTTTGTTGTTTGGTTGGTTTTTTACTAAAGCCAAGTCTTGTTGTACACTCAACATTAAGCTGTCCCATACAGTAAAAACATGACCCTTAATGATTGACAGCTCTGTGTGCATTTGGCGTTTCAGATGGAAACTAGTCTTTGTAGCTTGTTAAAACATAGCAAAAGAACTCTCCAAAACACTGAAGTATCTCCTAGTTTTACGTGTCACTTGAACTGCTTTCTTAAAGCTGACCAAATGTATTCTTTTGGAGGCATCTTGTCTTTGAGTAGACTTTGCAAAGCTTTATATGTACTGCCTCTCACAGATATTGTTGTTCTGTTCTTTGAAGAATAGAACATTCAGTAACCTGAATTCAAACCAAGGTTTTATTATTCCCCAAACTAATGCGAGCACCAAGGAACTGATCTTTATGAAGACAAGTAGCTTTTAATAGTAAGATGGATAAAGCTCACAAGAGACTTGATTTCTGTTGGAAAGGCATATTTGTGAAAGAGTTTCCTGTGAGTTAAGTTGCACAGATTCCAAATCTGCCTTTAGGGGAAAATAGCTCAAAAGAAAAGTTTTTATGAAATTATGTCCTTGGCCTTTTGTTCATACATGTTCAGAAGACTTGAGAACAAGAAACTTTTTAGGATTTTTCTGATGCAGTTTAACTCAGTGCTGCTTTGCCTGTAATTGAAGATCAGCAAATGACTGCAAATGTGAAATATTTGTAACCTTTCTAAGCCTTGTGAAATGAAATCAGGATTAATTTCCTGCCTTTTCTTTTCAAGGCCAAGATTGAAAGCTATCCTGTAGCAAAATGAAAGAAAATTAAATAAAGGACAAAGTTTAGGGCTCTTGAGGTTGGGATTTTTTATTATTATTTTTTTAAAAAAAGCTCCAGAACACTTTGGGGACCAGAACAGACAGACCAAAGGAAAGAAATGGTGTAGAGTGAGTGAAAAATTCATCACACAGTGCACTGTTTTGTAAAACTTTATAAATATTTCTTTTTAACCATTGAAAAAATAGCGTGGGAAGCCTGAAGCCAACTTTCATTCAGTTTCCTTTAAGATAATTGCTTTGCAACATATCATTGCACATTAAATCTCTCCAATTTTATTCTGTTATGTTTTGAACCTTTTTTAATATTTTCACCTGCATATTATTCACATAACTTTGAAGAACAGTAATTGTGCAAGTTTTATTCTGCCACATATTCTGTTAGTTGTTACCACATCTTGTTAGCTGTTTCCAAAGAGCCCTGTCATTCTCCCACCTGATTTGTTTTATTAACTAAACTAAATCATTCAAACAAAAAAAAAAAAAAAAACAACCATCAAGAATGAGAAGTAAGCACCAGGAGAGAGCATTTACCCCTTATAAACAACCCAGGTCAAGGGATTTAAGACAATTCCTTGTGTCATAATGTGATTGTGCAGACACTGACAATGCAAATAGAGGGATTTGTGGAGATAAGGTTCTTTTTTAATTTAAAAGCTATCACTTTCTGTGAACATCACAATGATGGAAGGGATGGTTTGAAGAAAAAGAATTGATACAGCAATTCAAACAAATTGAAGATTAAGCTTAAATTCATTTTGCTAAGGAAGGATATTGCTGTTTGCTGAAGGGAGAAGGTAAAGTTACAAGATGAAGAATGACTGCTATCTTTCTGCTTATGACTGACCAGCATATAGACTTTCTAGTGACTGTCTTAAATTGATATTAGGTGAAACAAAGGTAGTGATGTAAGGGGGCATACTGCCAGCACTTTCTGCTATAAGCAGCTGAAAACAGAATCTCTAATTTTTACACATCTTAGCTATTTGGGCTGTGGCTTTCCATGCCAATTTCCAATTCTGGGGGGATGGGACACTGAGTTTGCTCATGTTAAAGATTCTTCGATTGGTTCACTGAAACTTTTTCTTCTCAACATTACGTAAGACCTTGTATTTTCAAAGAAATCTATGTAAATTTGACCATGTCATAAAAGTCTGAACAAAACACTTGTGCTGCGGAAAAAGCGTCTCTGAAAAGCATCTGCACTGAACATGTTCTGTTCACATACTTGTGGTGGAAGAAACGAGTTGGTTTTGAATAGTAAAAAGCTGAAGAACAAAAATATATTAAAAGTGTTATGGCAAGGGTGTACAGAAAGAACAGAGGTCCAAGGAAATGCAAATGCCGCTACCAAAGTACCTACTCTGCAGAAACTAGGCTTTAACCCTGATCACTGAGTCTCAGCTTTCAAGGTGTATTTGTGAAGCTTACTAGCAAAGGGTGATAACAGCACTATTTCAATGTTAATATAGATCTACATGGTGAAATTTCTTCTCTTTCTTTTTTTTTTTTTAAGATTATATTATAACCTAGAAAAAAAAAAAAAATGAAAAGGTGACATGCAAAATCAATTGCTTGGATTTTAAGAAAAAACAAGGCAGCCTACCTTTTGATATAACCGTAAGCAAGGCTGAAAACTGCGGAAAGATGTAAAACGAATATTTTTGTGACTGAACATCTTGACAAAGAGATTGTTTTGCAGGTGTTAGAGCAGCCATTTGAAGCATTACCTCTGACAGACCTATACTTTATCAGGAGTTGGAATCCCAATGGCAGACTTATTAGATTATGTGATTTTACCCTGTGTTTCTGAGCAAAATTCCAGATGTTAGCTTAGCCCCAGTGAAGTTGCTTTTGCAGTAAGATGTCTTGAATTTGCACAGGAGGCATAGGTACTCTTTTTTTTTTTTTTTTTTGACTGATATCTTTGCTGCAGCAACAATAACCATTATCAGAAGGTCAGTAATAAATACCTTGGGACAGATATGACGTCTTAGACCTCTGTAGCTGTTTGCCAAGTGAATGTGGGTCAATGCTGTGAAGTGGCAGAACATTGGCCAAATGGCTGATGGTAAACTGGGGAAAGTGCATAATCCACAAGTGACACTGGAGTCTTAGTTCCTTGGACTTTTTTTTTTTAATCCACCATTTTTAAATGATTTTGTGGAAATACCAAATACATAAATTCAATTGAAATCAGGCCATGTAGGTGCAAAAAAATTACATATTTTTGGAACCACAAAGTGTATAATGTCAAGTAAGGCAAAAATAGCAACCGGGCCATGAGCAACTCTTGCTGTTTCACTTTCTATAACTTTAGACTTAAAACAGGACTATTAAAACCAGATTTTTTTAAAGATAAATTCTGCATTTATCAGCCATTAGGATGCTACAATAATGGCTGTCATTGGATACCTCAGCACAAAAAAAAATAATTCTGAAAAGAATTTAAGATGACTTGCGAAGAATAATGGTTTGGACAACAACTTTAGTATAATAAGAAGCTACCTCTTTTTTTCCATTACCAGATTTATACAAAGCAGCAGTGTCTGGCAGAAGTAATGTGCTTAAAAATAAGTGCTGTTAATAGGACATGTGCAGTGAGACTAATTATGGGACCAATAACTATAATTCTAGCACTTTTTTTAAATGTATGAGTGCTAGATTTTAGTAACTGTGATGGTCTTTTAATGCAAGTTATACCTGGAATAATTAACAAACAGCTGTGTTGGTCTCTAGAGTTGAATAGGGCACATAACAGAAAATGAAGGTGATCACCCCAAAATAAGCAGCTGTGAGGACTAAGTGCATGCTCTTACCATGTATTCTTAATTCGCATAAGTCTTATGTAACATGCTCATTGTAATTAATGTCTATGAACTATTTAAAAAAACCCAAACAAACAGCAAGTCACTATATTTGAGCCTGAATTACCGATAAGTGATAGTTAACTTTCTTTTCTGAGCTTGTAAAATGGCTTTTGATGCTACAGATCACTGTCGGTGGTTCTCAGGTGTGACACTGGCACTTATCCATGATGCATGGCTTGAAGTTCTTGATGTGCATGGAAGGTGACTGGATACTCCCTCTTGGATAATTTTAGAATGAAACAAGTCTTTGTTTCACCTGAATGCTGTAATTCAAATGTCTCTGATTTAAGAGAATGAGCTCAAACTGTTATATGTAGTTACTGAGTTATTTTATTTCCCTTTTGAAAAAGTTCTGATTAAGCACAGGCAGATTTGTAAAAGTGGACTTTTTAATGACATTTTTCTTGCCATTTTTTTGTATTTTTTTATCTGTGACATTTCAGAAAAAAAATTACAGTGTAATAATTTGATCAAGCTCAACTACATAATGACAGCAAAGCTGAATAGAAAAGTGCCTTGCTTTTTCTTGCAAAGATCGTGGTCATTGTAGGGTCTTTTGATGACCTGTATGATATAGATCCCAGTTATGTGTGTTACAGTGAGCTTTGTCACTAAAGTTAGATTACACTGTCCACTTGGGCCTTATGCTAGACCTTTTAATTGCGATTGCTCAGGCTCTGCCTTTAAGAAGCAAAGTATGCACTGTGGTGTTCATCTTCATGTTCCTGGAGCCAACTGTAAATTTCTGCAGTTACTTTGACTGGAATAAATTCATTTCCTAGGACTCTACTTGGTACATAACCGTAGTTCTTCTGTCTTCTGTGTCTTACTAGCCTGCACCCTGAGAGTGGAAGTACTTCCTCAAGTGGAAGAGGAAAGCAAGAGGTTGAAGGCTTTTAAAACAGGTCATATATTTCAGTAGTTGTGCACTTAAGAGAAAAGGAAAAAAGCCTCTTAAAGTCACTAGCATCATGAAAACATTCTTGCATGGACCACTAGGCAGAGGCCAGCTTTTGTAGACTAATACAGCGATAAAGTTGAGTTTTATTTCAGTAGGGTGTCAAATGTTAAGTCTAGTAATGGACATCAATAAAATGCAGCTAACAGTTCTACTGTTGCTAAACATGTGGAAGAAATAAAGGAACACGAAGACTTGTCTCAGTTTGTAGAGTGACATCCTCATTGCATGATGCAGCAGAGCTCAGGAGTGTTTTTGCGTTTTTTCTTTCCCACCCTGATCATTAGTTACATCTGCAGCATAGCAGCTGAGCCCAATCTGAATGCAAAGATGACTGAGTAATTTCATAATCAAAGTCAACAAAAAGCCAAGCTGAAAGAAGTTCTGCAAAACTGAGGTGGTTTAGATATAATGAATGAAAAAGCAGCTCTTCATACAATAGAATATTTTAACTAATTATATTGCTTCCATACAGAAAGGTATTTTTCTATGGATCATAAAGAAGTCATTCACATGTACAGTGAACACATGTGTAAGCAATATATATTGTTTTCTAACAGAAACCAGATTTTGCAAATGTTACAGGCAACTTTATATTGTAACTGAATATGTAAGTACACACAGACATACCATTTTTAGAATAGCTTGTTTAGCCCCAAGACCCTGTTACTTTGATATCATTCTCAATAGTTCTGCTGTTTTCAGCTATTTCTTCCAACTTGTTCTAAACTATCATACAGTACTCCTATGCATAACTCTTGTAGCATTTTGCCTCAGGTGAATCACTGATGTCAAGGTATAATAGGTCAATAGTCAATAAATTCAAAAAGTTAAAATCCTTATAGATCACAGAAGTTCAACTTGATACCTTAGAAAACATTATGCCTTTTGCATCTTTTTAAGAATTACATGTTCATACTTTACTCTGAATTTTAAAATTACAAACATTTTCTACATCATGTACATCTTACAGCATCTGCAGAATATGCAAAACATATGGCTTGTATCTAGTAAATGTCGATGCAGGAGTCGTAACACTGAACACTTTTTGAAAACTTTACTGTATTTTAGACAGAACAACAACACACCATCACCCATCTCCAGTACGTTGCTTGGCCTGATCATGGTGTTCCTGATGACTCCATGGACTTCTTGGAGTTTGTGACGTTTATGAGGCCAAAGAGAGTAGAGAATGAGCCGGTCCTTGTTCACTGCAGGTACTTGTGTTTTAAAATTCTGGTTATAGATTTGCTTCAGCCTTAGAAATAAGCATTTGCTTTGCAAAGTTTGTCTGCAAGACAAGAGATTCATTGAATTAGATGAAAATGTTAAATTCTGCAATACTAGCGTTCACTGTTAAAGACAGAAGTGCTGGTGTTTTATCTGAAGGACGAGTTTCTTTTCTCTCCCTTCTCCTGCAATCTTTTGGTGAAATGATGTAGTCATGTAATTATCACAGAGCTGATAATCTGCAGTGTAAGTTGTTCTACATTTTTGTCCTCTACCACTATTGTAACCTCATTTTGAATTTTACTGCAAAGTTGTTTGTGTGGTTTTTTACTGCTGTTCAAGTCTCTGTCAAAAAGCAGTCACAGAATCAGAATCACAGAATCAGAATCACAGAATCACAAGGGTTGGAAGGGACCTCGAAAGATCATCTAGTCCAACCCCCCCTGCCAAGGCAGGACCACCTAGAGCACATCACTCAGGAACATGTCCAGTCGGGTTTTGAATGTCTCCAGAGAAGGAGACTCCACAACCTCTCTGGGCAGCCTGTGCCAGGGCTCTGTCATCCTCACGGTGAAAAAGTTTTTCCTTACATTAACTCTGAACCTCCTATGCTCCAATTTGCACCCGTTGCCCCTTGTCCTATCGCTTAGTGAGGCCGAGAAGAGCCTGGCTCCATCTTCCTGACACTCACCCTTAACATAGTGACAGTCAATTAGCTCTTACCTTTCTAGTCAAAAATACCAAACCAGTACATTTCGATTTAGAAGCAGCTATAATTGTTAAAAACCCGTTTACTTTAAGTGAGGTTTAGTTTTATTTATATGAAAATTCTTTTGTTTTTAATAATTGGCAGGAAATATTGTTGACGTTGTTTTAAAGATAAGCTTCACGCTCGAATTCTCTTAAGGTCTTTCTGTAATTTCTGAGGCTATTTGGCATCCTAGTATTAAGACTGTGATATGAATCTGGTGCACTGCAAAAACCTAATTTAATTACTATTTTTCTGTTACATTTCACAGCGCTGGAATCGGTCGCACTGGTGTATTGGTCACTATGGAAACAGCCATGTGCTTAATTGAAAGAAACCAACCTGTTTATCCACTGGATATTGTACGAAAAATGCGAGACCAGCGAGCTATGATGGTACAAACATCAGTAAGTGACACAGAGAAAGCCTTGTTTTCTGTTTATATACTGCACTTGTCCAGTTTTAAACCAGACCCAAACATTTTTTTAAATCATTCAGTTGTACAAGTCTTCAGTTGCTGTTATATTTCATGCTTCCTACATTTAGCATAACATAGCGTGGTGGCAAAGGCTGCTTTGCTTGTAAGGTGTGTATTTAATTTTTTTGTAAATATTTCTTACCTTGTCATTAAAAGATAATTGATTTCTCTACATTGCAAGTAGATAGAATTCACAAAGTCAGACTTGCACAAATCATCTGTTCATGGTCCTTTGTCTAAATTCTCTTCAAGAAGCTAGAACAATTTTTTACTTTTCACTCTAGAGCCTTACAGGAAGTTACTAAACTGAAGGTAAAATTAAAGGGTTTGTGATATGATTTGAAGAGAGCAAGTAGCTTTTTTAAGAATAGAAATTTGATAGGAATATATATATTTTTAAGTTGTGCTGCTACTTCAGTTTGGAAAAACAAAGGGCAAGAATGAAATACAGTAAAATTTGCGTAGTATCAACAACTGAAATATGAAAGTAGAAGGTGATTTGAAGACGGAAATGGTTCAAAGACAATTTGAGATCATGAAGGCAATCTTGTATCAGCTTTGGAAATGAACATATTGAGGTTCTAGACCAACAGTGAAGGATGGGAGGCTCAGAGGTTGGATGACAGAATATTAAGTGTGGGTTATCTCAGAGCTAAACGCCCTGTGACAAATGGAAGTAAAGAGTTTTGGACCAACAAAGTCAGCAGTTAAATTGGGCATTTGTCTGTTGTCTTCAAAAGAAAATGCCTTGGTTTCCACTTGATGAAGGGAAGGAAGAAGGTAACTTGAGAAGACAAATTCTGTTTATGAACAGGTTAATTACTGCAGGAGCTAGCATTGTGATTGACTAAATGGGGGGGAAAGTCTTGCGTTATCAAAGGATATGAAAGTGTCAGAAATTACAGTTGCTTGTGTCACATCGGAGTGCTCTCCAAGCAGAGATTGTTCATGCACGCTGCTGGGACTCCTGTTCCTTGCAGTGCGAGTGCACTCTGGAAGTGCATCGGGACTGTATGGTTGAGGAGGGAGTTCTCTGAATAGTCCCCTGTCCGTTCCTAGTGGAAATGGAAGCTGAGCTTATGACAAAGGATGTCATGAGATGGGGAACACTAGCCTCAAGTTTAAGAAAGCTGAACGTTGACTTGTGGAGTTGTACCTGTCTGTGCCTCTCAGGTTCTAAAATGAACTGAGCAAGTTCAGGCTTAAAATTTCTGGTCATCTTTTTGAGAATCAGACATGGGAACCTGAAGTAAACATGAGTTTGCTGGAAGGCCGAGTCCCTCCTGTTACAACAGAATCCGGCAGGAGTTGTCTTTATGCACTACAGTCTGACGTAACTGAAGAATGTGGGGAATAGCAATAAATACACTGCAATCAGACCCCAAGTATGGAAAAATGAGTATCTAAAATAGGATTCTTTACCTTTCTTGCTGTGTTCTGCGGTTCACTATCAGCACAACCAGGAGAGGGACGATCTGTAGCAGCAATACAGTGACACTAAATTTACTTGTTTTTCTGAAGTATGCAGATATTGTTGTGAAAAGTCGATGAGCAGAACTGATGTACTGTGCTGTAAATGAGACACAGAAGCAAGCACTCAGCTGTAAGAAAACAGAATACCAAGAGCTGCATGATAACATTTTAATCTATCCTGGGTGCTCTGTTGCATTCCCATGCTTGCATTTCAGCTATCCCCACTGCTCATATTTGATATTCAGCTTCGGGCTTCAGGGAGGAGCCATTACGGATTGTTCAGTTGTAACGGCCTTGCCTGGAACATGTTCAGCTGCTGTGTGGGGACTCTGTGCATGCTCCCATTCTAAGATGATACACATAGCCAGGTGTATGTCACGAGTTAGTATCAGACGGGGCATACTCAGTAAGTAAAAATGGACTCGTCAGAGCTATTAACTGATCAGTTTAGTGTCTGCTGTTAATGGTGTGAAAGCTGTAGTTTCTCAAAGACCTGTAATTTAGTCATCAGGAACAGCACAACAAAAGCTTTGACCAAAACAATAATGCTACAACAAAATTTGTGTAACTGTATGTCCTTTCATTAAAAAAAAGGCCACACAAAAACACCACCCCACCCTCAAAAAAAACCAACAACGACCTAACCATTATGTTCCATTAAAGAGAAATTAGGCGTACTAAACAATTCAGAAAGCCTGCTTTAGGACGTGCATAATAGAACTAGTTATCAGCTGAGCAAGCAGTAGGAATACATGCAACAGGTAAGAGCAAAGAAAAGAAGTAGAGTCTGAGTCAGAGGAAGGAATGCTGAAGTGTTCGTTCTTATTTGTTCAGTAGCTTGATCACACCAAGGGGTTAACAGAAGTATTGAACAGAGAGCTAAATATCACACTTGACTTGTTCAGGCAGTAAAAATATGCAAATGACAATAACAATGAAGAGAAAAGTCAAGGTAATTAAGAAATAAAGACAAAAGAATAGTGATATTGAAGGTGGGAGTAATTGACTGAAGGGTTGAAAAGAAAGGCAGGAAAATCAAGATGAAGAAAATTAATTTCCATCCCCCAGTTTTCCTTAAGTTTTTCTGTGCTTAAGAGAAAATGTATTGCGGGGTATGAAAAGAGCAATGTTCCTAACTACTAGTTTTTAAATGCAGCCTTAGGTCCTTCGCAGTCCAAGTGTTATCTTTGAGCCCTGTCCTTGGGGAGATGTTGGGGGAATGTTTCCAGATGCTTCTGGAGAGTTGATGAGAGCTGACAGACAAGGGCAGCTGGGAGAACATTTCAAAAGTTGTAAAAAGGCATTTAGAAAATGTGAAGCCGCACTTCTCTGAGTACATGACATGGAGCTTTGAAGAAGGGTTTTCATTTGGGGGTTTTGACAAAAAGTACTTTTGGAGAAGAGGAGAGAGACGCTTTGATCTCTAAGTTCTTTTAAATTTCCATCATCTTGTGTTCACAGGATTGTGTTATAAAAAAATTATTCAGGCTACATGGATTTTTAGTTCAGCACTAGTCCTGTTGCTAATGTCTCCTTGTACCACTTTTCAGAAAGAGGCTCCCGGGCTAATTTCTTTTAACAAATAAGTACGTCACAAGATCAGGGAAGAAATAGTCTTTGTAATAGTACAATTCAGAAGAGAAACACTAACCTAATTTGTGAAAACTTTGTAAGAACTAAATGAGCTCAAAACATTGGGTAACAGAAGAATTAATGTGGCTGCTACTCTTCAGAAGTACTCATTCAAAGGTTTTGATCCCATTGTGTTACAAAAGGAGATGTGTGGTCTGATCACAAATGGAAAATAAAGCAATACTGTCTTCTGCAATAGTGTAGGTGGTTTAAAAAAAAGTTTTAGCAAGGCAGTTGGACCTGTATGTCCTATATGGTAACTTTAAATGTGGTTTTGGTCACGTAACTTCAACGTGTCCAGTAACGTGTAACTCTAGGATTGTCAAGGTTAGAATACTAGTAGTAATCAGATAATGGTAACAAAAAAAGAAAAGACATATAAAGAACATAAATAACTAGTTGAACTTAAAGGTGGAAAATTATATAAATTTGCATAGCTTTTACAAATAAACCCTATTCCCTGAGACTTCAGCATGTGTTCTTTTAAATTTGGGGATTGTTTTCTAGGGTATGAGGTTTTTAATGCTTGTCCTTCGAAGAAGAGTAAATATTACCTTCGTTTACTGTGAACACAGCCGGGAGAGTTGGATTTTCTCCTTCCATCTTTGTGTCTCCTCTCCTGTCATTGCCTAGAAGAAAAGGAAGCAGTGGGAGTTAGTTTTATTAAATGCTACTGTATAATCAGGAGTTTAACTAGTCATTCATAATTGTTTTTGTTTTTTTCCTTATACAGAGTCAATACAAATTTGTTTGTGAAGCTATTCTTCGTGTTTACAAAGAAGGATTGGTTCGACCACTGGACTCCAGTTAGCACAGCAGTGAAGAATTCTTTTTTTCCCCCCTGAAAAGACTGCTCTTTAAGTAAAGCAAGGGCTTGTTTCTGAAAGCAGCTAGAATGGACTAGAAGCCCATGAAAAGACAGATGAGCACATCTGAACTGTGGCACTTTAAATTTCTCAAGAAGATTGCTAAATCATGTACAGTATAATGAAGTCATGTAGACAAATACGAGAGCAATTGTGTGTAATACGCTTTATTCACATAGACACAGTAAACAATCATGGAAACCTTAATACATCTTTTACTGCCTTAATCTACCCTTCACTTTTGGAATTACAAAGATCCTTGTGATTCTTTTGAAAATGCAAAGGGAAAACTAGTAGTATTGATATGATTCAGCTTAAGAGAAGGTATTTAATATCTTTGTATTGTGTGAAAGTTCATTGAAGGTGAATGTTTGTAACTTTCTTATTAGGACACTATTCAAGGAAATGTAACCTTGACTTCTAAAAGGCTGATGAAGAGCTTTAAAGGCTAATGCATAACTACTGAACGTTAAGAGCTGGAGACATTAAGTATTCAGTTACCATAAATCTATTAGTAAGTATGCCAGCTGTTATAATATGCTTCTTAGAAATCACATCTACTGTATGTGATGTGCAAAATAATGCTGCATTTTAAGCATTTATGCAGATGGTACAGTCTACATCTTCTGTTGATCAATTTTAGTCGCAACTTACCCTTTTAACAGTGACCTACTTCTTACAGTTTTAGTTATCGTACTCCTTTTCTTCTGTTTCTGTGGTCCATCTCCTTTATACTTTTTACTGTTGTTTCTATATGTGGACTGAGAACATTTTTAACTTAAAATGAGGTTTAATTTAATCTGTCACCTTTGTTTCCATGTGTATTTATGAGTTCTCAGATGTAAATGTGGATTAATGCTGCACACAAGTACTAGACTTTTGACTTACTGTATATGCAAAGTAGTCTTATCCAATACTGGAAGAAAAATTACTACTGAACCCATCAAATATGTTGCTGCTAATTCAAGGTGTGAAGCTTACAAGGGCACAGGTGTTGCTAGTGTTCAGATGGTGATAAGATGTTGACTTGCTGCCCTTCAGCAAAAACTGTTCTTATCCAGTGAAACACAGCTCCCTTTTGCAAGACTTCTGCAGATTTACTGTGTTTCTTGCTCTATGGAAATGCAGCTAAATTCACATGAAGATTTACATGGAAAGAGAGAATGAATTTGTACATTGATGAATAATTCACCCTAAGGTACACTGGTTTCCATTTCATTTCAAATGGGAGAATTGGACTTTCTGAACAATATAACCACATTTGTATGATGTTAATTTATTTTGTGTGTGCTTTTTGATTACCCTGAGACAGTTCTTCATTTCTGAATAGTGTTTTAAAAAAAAGTATTCTAAGGGACTCTTTAAAAATCTGTTATTTAAAAGATTAGTCCTAACTAAGGAAAAAATTGAGGCATATTAGCCAGATGTTTATATGTGTATAAAAGAAGAAAATTAGATAATTTTCTTTTTAGATATATATATACACACACATATTCAGATATATTTTAGAATTATGGTTTGTATTATGGATATTATCATTTATATCTGGAGTTTCATTATAGAAACTGCCACAGCTGTACAATATGCACCTCTCGTGTTACCAGAAGGTTAGGTTTTTCCCCCAGGAGATGGCTGAAAAGTGAATGTAGGATGTGCTAAATTGCTAACTCTTGTCTTCTGCAGGCTTGGTCCTTTCTTCCAGATTACACTATTAGTTATAGGTAAAGGTGATACCTGATTACTATTTACTGATTGACAGAGTTTTAATTGGAATGCGCAGGGTAATTGGCAACATGGAAAGCTTCTTGGCTTTGTTAGGTTGAAGGGTGAATACGTTTGTGCTCATTCTCATACACTGCATTCCAGATTTCACTTTCACTGAAGTTTTGTAGTATTTTGGATTATTTTTCTCTTACTTAATTGGGCACAGATTGGAAGGCAAGACGACCGTAAGTGTGGTTCACTTTTAACTTGCTAAACTGCATCAGGTCACTGAGTCTCTCTGTGACTCCAAATGTTAAATGATGCTGGACATGCACATGTTGCTAGGGAAGCTTTTTTGATAGAGATATGTGGAGAAGTGTTAGACAAGTGCAGGCCACCTGCTGCTGTTAGAGTATTGAACAGTGAGAAAACCCAGTGACTCTTTCCCACATGAGAAGTAGTGGGCACTAAAGAATCTGTGCCTGATGGGTGGTTAACAAAAGCCTCCCTTGGGTTGTGTGTGCCTTTCTGTTAAAATATCTTTTTTTTTTTTTTTTTTAAAGTTTTGGTGTGCCCAGGTCTCAGAGTCATCCCTTGCAGTTGGCATGACTTGCAATTAATAGTTTGTCCAAGAAGTGAAAAAGGCAAGGAGGGGGAAAAAGCAAGAAAATAAATAGTAAGAAAATATTTAGAGCATCTCTTTTGTGACATCTGTTTCTTTCATGGAAGTACATGATTAAACTTAGGGTTTATTTGTGTTCAAGGTTATTGCTATATTCCTATCACTATTTATGTTTCTTCATGTTGAATATGTATTTTCCAAAACATTGTAAAATCATTACTTATAAAACTCCGGTCTCAAGATCGTATAGGCTTGACTTACATGACTCTGTGTGTGTGTAAATGATGATGGTTATATTATGACAACAAATGCTGCTGCTCTTCTGGTAAACTTAAATGGTTTCAGTAATACCATTCATGAACTCTTACTTGGATTTTAATAACTTGATTGAAATTGCTGGCCACGGGGAGACTAGTCAAAGCTAAAAATAATCAAATATTACCAAGATTACTATTTTTATTTTTTTGTAAAACCATAGAGCGAATATTAACTACACAAGTATCTTATACATTATGTCCATCTTTATTTCAGTCGTGCTGGGTTTTGCACATGTACCTGTAGGGCCCATAAGGGAGAATAAAGGGGGGTTTGTCTTCTCTCTGTAGTGTGTGATGACTTTACGCTGAATGAAGTATGCCTTAGATTTGATCTTGCAATGAAAGCATAATTACGAAAACAGCTCCTTAATGCTGGCTTTTGTTTCCACAAGAATTAGGGAGTTAAAATGACAGAGACTTCTTTTTTTTTTGTAGGAGTTAAAACTCCTAACACAAATTTTAACTGTCAATTAATTGACAAATAGCACAAAATGCTGTGAAGTCAAGATTCTGTGTAACCTTCATAAACAGTTTAACCTCAATTTTGCCTGTGCTTGTGTAATGATGACAATAAGTATTCAAAATTTCTAGCATGGTGGTGGACAAAGAGGGAGTAATAAGACTTTGAGGTTTTCATCACTGTGAAATACACTAACACTCATTCTTCAGAATTAAAGAAATTGTCAGTAAGTGGCTTAATATTTCTTATGGAAGTAACTAAAATGCTGATTCAGAGCGTCTTCAGAAATACCACTTCTGAGATGGAGGTGGGAGGGGACCGATCTTACCATGTGTTGAAAATGAGAAAAATGGTGCAGAAAACCATATGAATGCCTTTTCTGTAAGAGGATGTATGAAATATGAATCATTAAAATACAACCAAACTTTGAATAGTGGTGATGTTTTACAAAAAAAAAAAAAGAAAAAAATTTGTAATCCAGGGTTTTGCTTTCAACAATCCTGTCTTTTAGGTGTTGGTACTAAATTATACGCAACCAAAATGTACCTAAGAATTCAGCAATAGCTCTTCATATACATTCATTTTTAACAGTTGTTTCTCTTCCCCCCCCCTTCCTTTTTTCTACTATGCAATACTTGGTTAAAAATATATCTATATATTTTGTAAGAATTATAGATCTGAAATATCTAATGAACTATGCATTTGCTTTATTACAAGCATAATATTATAGTTTTACAACAAAAATTCTTCCCTGTAGATAGTGTTCTTATGTGTCAGACTAAATGCATAAATGGTCCACTGATTGAAAATGTGGAAAACAGACACGCATGGTTCATATTCAGTCAATTAAATTTTAAACATAGTTCTTTCACAGATAATGGATTTATGGTTATATCCTGAAGTGTAGCATTTCAGTGCAAGTTTATTTTATTCGTTCACATAAAGCCTTTCCAGAAAGAATGTGCTCTGGGAAATGTTTGTATTTCAATTGGTAACCAGCAATTAGTCTACTTGGTTAAAAGTATTTATTAATTGAGACTATATAGACGGTAAAGTTGTGTCATGAAATACTTTGTTCAAAGGCAGTTGAAAGCCAAGTGAATGATTAATTCATTATATAAAACATAATGTTTTGATTAAATGGATTCTCTTGCATTTCAGTTCTGACACTGATAGTGTTAAGCCATCTCAGATGACTGTCTGTTTTAACAATAGTATTATATTAACAGTTTAAATATAGCAGTATAATGCAGTATGATTTAGTTTTAGTGTACTTTAGCATGTTTAACGTTCCAGTTGTTCAGTAGCTGTACGAGGTTCAAACAATAGTATCCACAATCACTGACATTTTTCATCTTTTAAAAAAAAAAAAGTAAGTTTCTGCAAATGAAAAGGAAGGAGTAGCGCATGGTACTGATAGATTTCGCACGGTATTGGTAGATTTAACCATTTCTCAGCTCAGACTAACCCTGTGACAGCAGTAGTCTGATTTGACCACTGATAAAAAGAGCAATTGTTGAGGACCAAGAATATCATGAAAAAAGCAAACTGTGTGAGCTGTTGACACTGTTTATTTTTGGGTGTAGTTAAGAGACTAGTAACTATTGTCGTGGGGTTTTTTATTTAAAGACAAATTCACTTTAAGAGGTGGTGGCTTTGGGAGTGGGGAGTAGAATGGGCCTTTATTGAGTCTCCTAATTTTGTTGCAGACTACTTGGATAAGAGACTTGGATAAGCAACTTAGTTTGTGTGTTATTTCGAGCTTAGCTGAAAGTTTTCAATCTGTAATGAAATTCTTATTTAAAGCGTTAAAGCACTGATTTTAAGACATTAATGAAACACGTGTTTACTGTTAGTCACTCAGCTTCTGTTTTCTTGGCTTTCATGATGTAATTTCTCAAGTGGTCATTGTTTTACCTTATAAAAACACTTTGAGGTTTCCTACAACTGTAAAGCAGGCATTGTCATAGGCCAAGTGATGTTGCTGTTGCCTAATATATGGTGTTACTTACACCTGCTGAAGGTGCGATGTGGTGTTCAGACCAGCCTGAACTGAGCTCCACTCTGAGGAATTTAAACAGTGCTGCTAACAGTGGTGAAATCGTTATGTTCAGGGCAGATAAGGCCTGTTTGTTTGGTTTGGGTTTTTTTTAATTAAAAAATCATTTTTATCCTCACAAATTATTGGGTTTTTTTTAATTAAAAAAAAAAATCCAATAATTTGTGAGGACAAAAATGTTTAACAGGTAAGGTAGGAAATGCAATATTTTTTTCCCCTTTTCACAACACTCTTCTTTGTTTTAAATGCATCATTTCTCTTGGAGCAATTTCTTCAATAAAGAGCCCTGCTGCTGATGGGATTTAATTTTTGTCAAACTGAACTAGAAAATAATTTTAAGTTGAACTTTTTCCTCACTTACTGCTTTGCGCTTTTAAGTAACATTAAACAAAACTGAAATTTTTTCTTTCTAAAAATTATTTTGGCTGTTTTCATTTGGTGTCTTTTTTTGGAAACATAAATTGAACCCAAATGTGGCTGGGTAACTAGTGAGGTTGCCATGCATTCTAAGAGGAAACCGATGCTTTGCTAGATATATTAAATCCACTATCTAACATCAGTTACCAACTGAAACCAGTCTAGCATCGTATTTCTATCAGCCTTTTGCAGAATAACCGTTTTGTAAATAGGAAGTCTTTGGTGGACCTTGCTCTCCCAAGCATCGGGAAGTCTTGTGCTAAGCTAGTATTGATGCTTTAAAAAAGCAACAACAAAAAAAAACAACTAAAACCTGAAATGTCAAGTGAGGAAATACTATTTACCAAAATCTGTAGAAAACTCATACCTTTTACAAGGGAAAAAGTAGTTTCTCTGTAAAAAAAAAAACCCAAGTTGCTAGAAGCGAATATCTTCTCTGCTGTGGCTGCATCTCATAAACCAAATTAGTTCTCAACTAGTAAGTAGTATGGCCGCTAAAGCACAGAAAAATTGACATTGACCCAACCAACTGCCTGATTAATTGCTCAACTTTCTCGCGAAGGTTTGGTTGCAATCCTGGCTTAGAAGTCCTTGCTGCAGAAGGGCAGGAGAAAGGGTTTCCTTCCTTAGGGAAGAGGCTGAAAGCCTGCTCAGTAAATCAGCAGCCGATACTGACCTTAGCGGGGCTGCACTTGTATTATCTACCCCGAGCAGTCTGGTTTCAAGTACGGTCAAGTCGATCTGTGTAAGTTCACAGGAACAGTGAAGCCCTACGTTCATCCCAGGGGAAAAAGCTCAGACCAGCAGTGTTAATTTGTCACGGGCTTCGTTTGCTTCAATTAAGCAGCAGGTTAGCATGGCAGCATTGAGTTATTCTTGATCGGTGCCCTTCTAATTCAGAGCTTCACATACATGAATGAAAACCTGTTGTTTCCTAGGGTTTTTTTTTAAACAGAAATTGTATTACTGTCTGTAGAAATTAGGTGGGGAATTAGTATATGCGCTCAAATGTAAATATATTTAAAATTGAGATTTTGCAAAATAAATTACAAGTATGAATGCTTATATGCCAGGGACCTGTGCAGTGAGTACTAAACATAATTTATTTAGGTTTTCACGCTTCATTGTGTAACCTTAATAGAGAAATACAAGATAAATAATGGGAACAGGCCTATCGAGGCTTTGAAAATCTGCCAGGCATTTATAATAACAAATGGTGGTTGGTTAAAACTGACCTTCATTCCAACTGATACAGAAATGTGCTTAATAATACTGGAATAAAATTACATAACAGTTAGGAAAGCCAAAGTAATTTTTTTTGCAAGCTTTGCAAAAGATTCTGCTGTTCTAGTCACCAAGCTGGTATTTTCACATACATTCAGTTAGTGGGTTTGGCAGATATGTAGAAAAAGCTTGGAAGATAATATCCATTCAGTGACTCTGGCTATTTTTATTTATTTTTTTTAAATAGTTGTATCTGTAGCACTCTGTAGTTTCTTCTTCTGAGATCTTAGGTGCCAGTGCGTTAAAAGAATAAAAGAATGTATTTGATGTATTTGGAAGGTAAGGAAAGAGTTTATTTTGTATCCTAAGCTGTACTTTTCTTTTAAATCATTTGAAATGTAAATTGATGTTGATATTACAGAGCTTAATTTATTGTTTAAAAATGTAGACACTTCTTGAAATGAATGTATCATTTTTCTTTTTTATTTTTATAGGAATAAAGTATTGGTTAATGTTTTCAGTATAGTTTTCTTGGGGTTTGGAACCGTTTTGAACAAAAATATTTGAACAAAATATTATAGCCACCATTTTATGCTTATTGGCTATATGGCTAACGGTGAAATAAAGCATTTTTGGCTATATGGTTTTACTGTGGCTTTATTCAAGAAGAAAAGTTGTATAAAAAGGTTACCTTTTAAATCCTTTTAAGAAAACCCACACATGGCTGCAGCTTGAGTTTTATCTAAGCAAGCAAACATGTATGGAAAGTGTCTGCTCTGTATAGATACAGTGTGTAATTCTCTCAGAAATAGCTTGCTGGAGAAATAAAGCAACCAAGCAAGCCATGAATTCTTAGGAATATTTCACTTGCAACAATTTTATGAAAGAGGACTGTCTTGATTAATTAGACCAATAAACGTTTGCATTCGTGAGATACAAGCCCACATAAACAACTGTTTGAGTGTACATTTTCTTTTTTTGCTACTGGGTATAAAATTTGGGGACCACCCTTCATTTTGGGATTTCCCACGTCCTCATGGTGCACCCCAGAGGTGTCCAGGTAGTCGCAGCTTCTACACCTGCTGTTGCTCCAGGGTGGTTGTCACATTTTCACAGCAGACCAGAGCCCAGCGATGCTGTTCTTGAATTATTTCTGTTTACATGTGTATGTAAAAATGCGAGTTTATAAGTTTCAAAATAGAAGAACACACTGAAGATTGAATCCAATGCTACCAGATGGATAGAGCATCGACCTTAAAATGTGTTTGGGATTCAGTTAAGAACTGGGATGGTTGTTAGTAAGCACTTTTTGCTGTTTACAAGACATGGCTCTGCCTGCTGATTAGTCTTTTTAAGCCTGATGCCAGTAATCCATCATGAAGCAGCTACGAACTCAATAAAATCTCAAAGAAAGTACAAGACCAAAACCACCCATCTGGGCAGCGTGGACATGGGTTATGCGTGCAGGTTGGAACCTCTTACGGGTGCATGATGAAGTTTTTGCTAGAAATTCTCATGAAACATCATACAGAAAGATGTACCAGTGCCTTCGCAGCTTGTTGGCAGGGGAGAGTGCAGAAGTGCCTTTTGGAGGAGGCAAGGCAGAAGCAGACTCCAAGCCCACAGTTGTATCGTCAAGACTTGCGCAGCTGATTGCTGGTGGGGAAAAGAGGGCCTGAATGTGCCTGGTGTTAAGGCACAGTGCGAGGTATTCCATTCCTATGCAGTCCTTCAAAATCCTTACTGTACTGGCAACCCCACGGAGGAACCAGGTGCTCTGCCAGAAAGCCGGGAACCTGGAAGAGGGGCCTTTATGTAACTCATGTCTGGCAAAGACAATTGGGAATATGTGTGTCAAACTGGCATCTCCCAATACACGTATTATTTCCATGTACAGCTTTTCGGTGCCTTATCTGACGGTGCCATATTTGACAGTTGGACTTGATGATCTCAGAGGTCCTTTCCAACCTTAGTGATTCTATGATTCTATCTTGATGATATAAATATTTTCAAGCAGTGACTCAATTTAGCTTATGTTCCTTGCAGTACTTAAAGTAAAATATTTTAACAAATATAATAAAAATTATAAAATATCCAATTTCATCTTGATTTGGGTTTAAATTTCCTTTCTTAGTGTAATGTAACTAAATTGATTTCTACGTACTAAAAAATAAATACGCAGTGGTAGCACGTGCAAAACCACATCTGGTAAGAAAGCTTGTCTTTTCATTTGAATGGCAAAATCCAACGTTTTCTGTTTGTTAAAAAGCAGGACCATGTGTGAATAACCGAAAGGTGTTTGAGGAGACAGATCACTGCTGCTGACCCCCGGCTTCAGAGCCACTTCAGTTTCCCAGGTCCATCGCCAGGCATGAGGGACGTCAGTCTTTCACTGGAGCACGCTAAAAGGCCCGGTCTGCGTAACCTGGGCAGTCTCGTGTGTCAGGCTGGCACCGCCGTTAGGGAGCTTGGAGACCCTCAACCCCCTCTGTGTTTAAAGCAGAAGTATTCTGATTTATTTTTCCTCTTTCATTGAATCCACCCACAGGAGATGCAACACTGACCGTAAGAGGAGCCTTTATTTCTTCAGTGCATAAATTGCAATTTAAACAATGAACTTTTTGGCACTGATAGGAGAAGTTTCCTCAGCACTGGCTCCGTCTCTCAAGCATAGCGGGCAGTTGTATCGGGGCGCTCACGCTGCACTGGCACAGGTGGGCTGAGGTGGCAGTAGTGCTGATGGTAGTACTGGGGGGGGGCGGGGAGAGGTGAAAGTGCTGTGTACATCGGTGTAGCCCACAGAATACCACAGGGGTGCTGAGTGCTAATGGGTTTGGTCCTACTGAAGTTTAACTTGGGCCTTCGGCGCTTGCTGTGTCCATACAAATGCCCTGAGGTTTTTAGACCTTATAAATTCTCACTTAAAATTCAGTACCAAATGTTACTCCTTGCAAACTACGAAGCGATTTGCTGCCCTTTTTGAGTACATGGGTCCTCAGCTCTGATCTGGATAGCTCTGCCCGTGCATCTTCAGGAGAATTAATACAGCTGTAACATAAATGTAGCGTAGCTCTTGGGCTTCCAATTCACTTACACAGATTCCAAGTTAGCATAAACTGGTGACTTTCAGAAGGGGCCAACTTGCTTATGTACAATCCTTAGGCTAAAAGGATGTAGCAAGTCCAGCCTTCTGGGGACTTCCCAAAACCTGGCATGCCTTTTGCCTGTGAAGATCCTTGTTGCTGCACCCAGACTGGCTACAAGTGTCTCTTCTTTTTTTTTTTCTCCTTCAGAAGAGTCATGGCTGTATTATTCTCACTTGTGCTGCTGGGCTTTATTTTTTTTCGTTGGAGAAAATCTACTCCCTTTACTTAAGCGTTCCTCAGAAATCTTATTTTTGAGGACGCTTGCATTTGGAATAGAGAACGTCATTTTTGCCCTCTGTGAGAATTGCTCGCAGTAAATTTACTGTGATACTGCACCTCTGCTGCTTCCGTTAGCTCTGCCTGCTGCATCAAACAGGCAAGAGCCGTCTCGGGCACGCAGCTGGGAATATGCCACCTCTCTGCAGGAGCTCTTCCTTAGGCAGTGAATAATGCGCCTACTTACAAGGAATAAAGCAGGAACTGAGGAGAAGCAGAACGTCCAGCTCAAAGTTAGGACTGAACAGAGCCTCGGTGCTACGCAGAAGGCTGACAGGACCAAAGTGTGGTTAGACCTTCTGCCGAAGCAGGAGGATGACAATTTGCGAGGAGTTTCTTCCTCCCCTTCCTTCCCCTGTCCCCCTTAGATTTCTCCCAAGAGAGGCAGTTCAGCCGCAGTCCCTGTGGCAGGGGGTGCCACAGCCAGCCTGAGCCCCCTTTGCAGTGGGAAGGTCATATCGTTATTTTCATGTTCGCCCTCTGTTATTTAACGTGACAGATACAGCAGCGAATACTCAGAACTGGCCTGGTTAAAACAGGGGGAAAGAGTTTACATCTCCTGAGCTGTGTAACTAGGAAACCCCGTCTTAGCAACTGCTCTTACAAGAGGAGTCTGAAAGATTTGCTTAGGTGGCATTGCTTTCAGTTACTGTCTCTTTCCCTACCGAGCGGATAGGAAGGGGGTGTATGTATGGAAAGAGAGCTATATGTGTATGTGTGCCTATACAACATATCAGTGAATAACAAAAGTAGCTTCAAAAACAGCAGAGAAATAAATTCAGTTTGTCATTCTCAACCATAAACAGAATTAAAAGGGGGAGAGTCTAAAATAAAGACACCAATACAGGTAATATAAATAATGTACAAGTGAGGAGTGCTTTTTTTTCTGTTGTGCCGCAGTAATCTTTGTACTCAAGTAAAAACTTGATTGACACTATTGAAAACAATCTGTATATAACCTGCTTTTTTATTGATAAGCATAGTGTTTGCTTTTGCAGGTTCCTGTAATACGTGCATTGTTCAATTCACACTGATCGTCGCCTGCTTTTTTGTCATCACAAGGTTAGGTAGATTGAGAACTTCAAGGCTAATGACTTAGAAAAGTGATTTCCTGGTATTTGAGGGAGTTTAGATGGCAGAGAATAGGAAAAATAAGATACTCTATGTAGCCCTGATTGCATTCAGCATATATTTAACTAGTTTGGCTTATGTATCATGTCTTGTTTCCTTAATCAAACCAATTATTCTTCAAGTTTATCACCTGATACAATTAGGGAGCTTGATGCCGTGCAAATAACTATCAAATGCAATCTCACTTCCAAAGGCCTTTCAAGCTAGTTCAGAGGAGAGACAAAACAGTTTGTACACACGATCAGCCAGCCGATGGTATGTGAGGAAGCAGGTGTATGACATCCTCCTTCTGGTCAGTCTAAATACAGAAACACGTAAATGTACTCTGTTTCAATAACTGCTCAATAATAGAAATGATGCCACAAATAATTTCAGGAGATGTTTTAGGAGCAGAAGTTGAGCCATGTGAACTGAGAGAGTTTCTGAAGCATCCTAGTGCAAAGGGAACAGTATTGCACGGAGCCTGGATTACCCCCGTATGGCAAGCAAGAAAGAAGAAAGTCACAGAAACTGGAAGTAAAGCGCTGGCAACGTGCCTGGAGAGGAACCCACATAGTGCGGAGCCCTTTCTGGAAAGAGCATTGAAACCCTGGGCAAAAAACTTGTTCTTGCTGTAATCCTGTTGCTTCATGGAAACAGGATCTTGGTGGAACTGCACTGATTATTTTAAAAGTTCATACAAAATTAAAAAAATATATCTACTTTTCTAATGCAAGGACCTTGCTAGCTTTCTTACATTCCCTGTTTGGGAAGGGGAGAGAGGAGGTAGAAATAGCTGAAATTTTGCAGAAGAGAATACATTTTTATATAGCCCCCAGTGGACAAGGTACTGTGAACTTCTTGTGTCTTGTTGCCAGTTGAAGTTTGGTTTACAGGAGTGTGAGATGCAGTTATTTATATCTGTTCTCTGAACGGGTAAGGTTAGGTGCAGAGACCGGGGCATGCTCCCAGCCACAGAGCAGAGCTGTCAGATCAGGGCACTGATCCTGCAAGCTAAGTTGTGGTCTTCTGCCCGTGCCAGGGCTGATGCCAGCTCCCAGCATGATTTACATGATTTACACATGTTCCGTGGGATTCCCTGCTTGTGGAAAAATATTCTGTTGAGACGGTTGGACTGGATGATCCTTGAGGTCTCTTCCAACCTTAATGATTCTATTCTATTCTATTCATACTAGAAACAATTGTATTGCTGGCCGTAGCTGCTGGCAAGGTACGGATAGTGTTGGATGGCTGCATCAGGACTAAGCAGTTTACAAGATGCTGAAACATTTGGGTCTCCCAGGATGAATTTTCCCCCTCCTTCTTGAGTGCAAGCAACTTGGTGTCCTCCCAAAGGTTCATCTCAGATGCACCCCGCTCCTCTCTAGCAGTGATTGTGCCTTCCTTATCCCAGCTTGCTCTCCTCCATCACTCGCAACACATGTGCCCCCCCTGCGCCCGCAGCATGCAGTGTTAAATTCTGGGCATGCCGAGTGGGTAGAAGTGGGTGAGTTGCTGTTGTGCTGGAACAGATGGCGTCTGCAATGCAGCCACCAGTTATGTGCATGTGTTGTAGGTGGTTGCTAAAGGAAAAGGGAATAATTTAGAGGTTTTGCTGAAAAGCTTTGTTAGTTTTCTCTTATTTACTGGTGGTGGAACAATTGGAACGCTGAGGTCAGTTTGGTGTTTTTCAGTGGCTGGTGGCTGTCAGTTGTTTGGTTTATTTGGATGAGGGGAACTTGGTGCATTGGACCAAGGTAACGTGGTGGGGAGAGTAATCTGGTTATTTTCTGTCTCTTGACAATGTGCAAGAAGCCAGATTTTTGGACCACAGTTCACGACTTCACGACTGTTCTTATCTTCCTCTGTTATGTTCCCAACACTTACTGCAACCAAGACCCTCAGCCAGGTCACCTGCCACTCTCACCTTGCTTGCCCAGCCTGGTTCCACAGCCTGCAAGCTGGCCCCCTTTCCCCCTTTCCCTTGCAGTGACCAGCCTGCCACCACCCACCAGGTTTCTCCTCCTGTGGATCCTGAAAGTCTCTCAGCCTCTTGCCTCTCACCTGAACTTCCCCAGGCCCACGTGTCCCTCCTCAGACAGCGGCAGCGCTCAGAGGCTGCTCACCAGCACCTGGCACAGTGACTGCCTGGAGACCCCCCTCTCCACAAGGGGATGATTTAAAGACAGACGCAAAGGGATCATTGAGGGCAACGGCTGATGAGTCACCTCAATGCGTTGGTGACCTGTAATGGGCCACTCTTGCCCCCTGGATTTGTGGCCCAGTGTTGGGTTTTGAAGCGTTTTAGATGTGCCCTGTGATAGCCCAGTCAACTCATCTATGCTAATGTTTTTCCTTTAGGAAGGGCATCAAAGGTTGGGTGGGTGTAGATTTTTAAGAAGTTTTTTCTGTCGTTGTAATGAATATATTGATAAATGTACTTTTTGTTGCAATGCTTCATTTGTGGTGGATACGTTTTTTTAGATTTTAATCTATGTGAGAGAAGGAGGAGGAGGCAGAGTATTCATGTCCAACAGATTGCTAACATTTTTTATTTTTTTTTATACATGAAACAAATTGCAGATGTCCCTTGAAGACCTGTGGTACCAACCGTAGGCCCTGAATTCCCTCGTTCATTTGTGCAGCAAAGAGCTGATTTCTTGGGGGTTGCAACCCAAGCTTTACTGCCTTCTCAGTAACATTGTACTGCAACCTCCTGTCTAATAAAATTAGAAGATAATTCACACGTGTTGTGTAGTTCATAGTTTAATTTTTCATGCTGAGTGGTGTAAGGTATTTATCAACTGGTTTCATAGATTACATCTCTGCCTGCACCTCCCCACGCTCCACTGCGTGTGGATGGAGGCTGACAGCTCTGCCTTTATAAAAGCATTCCTTGCTCAACTCCATGACTAATGCAGATAATTATTTTTAAAACAGCTCTGGATGCCACTGCAGTGCGCTTTCATGTGCACGCAGAAATGTGTATTTACATTCATCTGGCATTTGTGAACCCCAGGGCACCGTGGAAATCTTACCGTGCGGTTTAAAGAAATACTTTGTAGGGCCAGTGTCGCAGTGGGGAGCCAGCTCATGTGGTCTGGATATCCAGAGATACAAAACAGCGAGTGTAAAATAAATAAATAAAGATAAACATTAAAGAGATCTCATTTCATGGTACGTTATTAAACTCCTGTAGTCCTGAAGACCCTCGAGGTTGGTTCATTTCACACGGCAACCAATTATTTCTCCTTTCCAAGCCTAGAAAGGGAATGAAAAGGAACAAAACGTGGAACAAAAAAACCCTCATCTCAAAATCAAAACAACAGGGGAAAAAAACAAACAAAAAACCCAACACAAACCCCAAGCATCTCTTAGACTTTACATCCCAGTATGGCAATAGGTTAAAAAATAGATTGATTAGACAGGATTTTTTTTAATGAGTTGGTGATGGTGGTTGCTTGTAGCTTGGTTTCTTACTGCATGGCCACATGTAATTAGGTAACTTCTAGCAGGTCTGATGTGTTCCTCTGCAGGCTGATGAGCACCCTGGGTGCATTTCCTCAAGTCTAGCCAGTTAAATAAGCTTAGGTGTTTTCTACCTCACCATACTACTCTTTGGCTTGCTCCTTCCCTGGTGTCACCTCCACCCATCCCCATCCTAGCTGGATCCTTTTCAGTGAATACTAAAGCAGAGCGGCATTAATTGCTCTGATCCTCAGGGCCAGCTGCCCCCTTCCCGCTGAGAACTGATCATTATTGTCTTGCTAATATATTGATTTACATACTTTCTTTTTACTGTTGCTGCTCTCTGGGTCTGTTCTCTGTCTTTGGCCTTTGATTTTACCCTTATAAATTCATGCTCTTCTGTCATGCTTCTCCTGAATAACGTACCCTATTTCCTATTTTTCTTATTCTTCTCAAGTTTCAGGCTGCTGCATAGCTCCTGACAGCCAAGTTGCTCTCCTGCTATGCTTCCTCCACACTGGCATAACATCCCCTGAAACTCCCTCTTCCCTTTAACTTCCCAGAAAATCATTGCCATTGGATCCCAAGGAGCTCTTGTGCTTCTTGCCTGTTTCATAGCTTTCTGTTGGGAAGGGAAAAGGCTACCAAAGTCTCCAACTAATGGCTTAAAAAAGAAAGAAAATAAATTGAAACTGTCTACCTAGTCTTCCCTGTTAGATGACCTGTAGCAGGCCTCTCGTGTCCCATGCTGCTTCTTTCATATTCATTGCTAAGTAAAGACTTCTAAGTTTATCCTCTGTCCTGTCACAAGAGAGACAATATAAAAATAAAAAGATTCCTTGATACACCAAACCTAGTTATTTTTTTCTTGTTGACCCTTCCTAAACAGCTACAAACTGATTTCATAATAGTCCAGTTACACATGTCACCTAACAAGCCTTTGGTACTCTAATTACTTTCTAATCAATGACTTCAGTTCCTTTTCAACTGCTCTATTTGGGTTTTTTAAAGGAAATTTTCCTACAGAGTGTTTTTATTTATAAAATCAATTTTTAAAAAGTAAGTTTTGTTGAAAACCTCTCATTTCATGGAGACTCATTTTTATGGTCCATTTTATTCCAGGAAATAGAATAAATTTCTTTCCACTCTCAGTGCACACATGATCTGGAGCACACAGGGATTCTGATAAAAAGCGCTGGGAGAAGCATCTGTGTGTGCCAGTGAGGCAGGGGAAGTATATTTGTGTCAGGACTAAGTGGATGGTTTTGGGAAAGAGGAGGGACAGAACATCCCGTCTAAATACCCTCAAGCTTTACCTATATTTAACAAAAAGAGGAGAAGAAAGAAAAAAAAAAAAGGCAAAAAATAAAAAAAGCTTGCAGTTGGTTCATTCACCCAGCCCTTTGAAGAAGCACACAGCTTGATGTGTCTTCCTCACCACCTGAGTCCTAGCGCTGCTATAGCAATAGCTCGGCGGGTGACTCCCGAGGAGGCTCCTCCCGCTCCTTGGAGCCCCTCTGCCGCTGCTTGGTGAGGACAGAGGAAAAAGCCCAAGAGTGGACTGATGTGAGCACTACGCAATGCAGCTGCGTGAGGAGCACGAGGGAGCTGCTGTTTCTGGTCTCGATCCTAACAGAGCATTTAGCTTGTAGCCGTGCTGGTTCAGAGAGCTGCCGGCAGAGATGAGAAGCGAAGCAAGTGGTTCTCCTGCATTTTAATTATTTAACCTCTTCTCTTTTGCAGCAGCTAAAAAACCAAAAGGCTTCTGAAGAAGGTAATTCGTAATGAAGCCAAGAACAATAAAACTGGATTTCTGCAGCCAGCATCCCTCCTTTCCAAGGAGGGAACGTGGCAGTGCATGCAGTGACTCTTAACGCACTGGTGCATCTTTCCCCCCTTCTGGCCGTGAAGCGATGAGCAGAGCAGCAGATCTGTGCACTAGAAATGACTTGCTGTCCAACAGGGAAATCCTCCTGGCCTGTCTGCCATCGATTCCTTCTGGATAAAACAGGAAGATTACCTCGCCTGCTGTTTTCAGAGTACAAGTGGTGCTATGAAAGCTGACCTAAACGATTTCCATTGACATTTCTGTTGGACAAATCGGGCTTTCACAGTTCTCACGGAAAGTGCCTGCTATCCACAGGAGTAAAGAACTTCTTGTCATGAGAAAGAATACATCCGATAATAATAATGATTTTTAGACAATCCAGATGTCATAACGCTTCCTGAGTTATATTTTAGGTTTTACCAGACAGCCTCCCTTGCCTGACATCACCCATGGGGAGCAGCAGTCTTCCTCCTACCCTACCCTCAGTGAGGCATGCCTTGCGTGAGCCTGACTGGGAGCCCCAGTGTGCAGAAGAGACTGGGCTCAAAAATGACAAGACTAGCGCTCTTATCAGGCCCTCAGTGGCACTTAGAGCTAAAACCACTCCAGTGTTATTTTTTTCGTCCTCACTTTCATCTCATTTTCCGTGAAAACTATTAACAACGCGACTTTTTTCATCAAATGTTTTCCCTTGGGCTAGAAATTCATTTTCTGCCCTCTTGAAATTCTTGTTTGTTAGAGCCCAGGGGAGGAATGCAATATCTGAGCCTGGGATAGCACATGTACGATATCATGACAAGCAATAGGAAAGCGAATCTATTATATTTGCATCTTGCAGCAGCTGACACTAATGTGCAAAGCTAAAATAAATCCAAGCGATATCGTAGATTTATGATCAATACTTAAGTAAGTTGTTTACTTAGTAGTCAGAAAGGCTAATGATGATTAGTTCTGTCTGGAAATATGCTGGCCTGCAATAAGTAACGTTTTTATCTCCTTGCATAAATGAATTAGAACTGAAAGCACTGAAGGGCTTAAAAACTAAACAAAATCTTTCCTTCAGGCTCTATATACGCTTCTGGATGCCTCAGAGGCAGTCTGGGTTTTTTTTTTTAAACAGCAATAAGTGCATTGGAACCAAAGCCTGTTGGAACACTTCTGCAAAGAGCAATTTGAAAGAGAAGTGCAATGAATAGAGCCAACCCGGGGCAGCAGTTTCAGCCTGGCAGGGCCATTACCTGAATTAGCTGCCAAAGAGCAGGCAGGGGTCCGTGTGCCTGGGTTTGCACAAGTGCCGAGAGGTTCCCTGGAGCCCGTGTGAGGGAAGGAATGGCCTCTGTGTTCCCTCTCCTTCCCCCTCCTGGGTACACACATACACACAGACCCCGATTTCTGAGGAGTGGTTTCTAGATGTTCACAAAGCCCCTCACGGTAATTTTTTGGTCTCTGCAGTTTGTGCCTGAAACTGGGCTAACGTTACAGTGAACGTCTGTAACTTGTAAGCGCAGGGAGACGAGCGGCTCCCACCGCAGCACGGCACCCACACAAAAGGATGCTCAGACTGCCCAGGTTACACGACGTGCTGAGGCGAGCGATTACCCATCCGGTGGAGCGGGATGCCCATTTCCCAGCTGCAGGTGGTGCCCGTGTTGATTCAGCAGCCCTTACGAAGGGGCTTGCAGGGGTTTAGTCCAGCCGACCCTCTGGCTAGAGAAGAATGAAGAGAGGAGAGACCCGACCCTCCACGGTGCAACAAGCAGAGCGGAGCCCTGTGGCGAGGACAGGGCCACCGCTTCGATGGAGGCAGAAGAGGGTGCTTAAGCAATGCTGCCAGCAGGCACAGCCGCCCATGCGTCGTGCTTTGAGGCTGGCCTGTCGGTGCGTTACTCTCCCGTGAAGCCCAGCAGCAGCAACCAGTGCTGGCAACAGGCGGGGGAAGGCGGGGGGTGGGATGTGCTGGGCCAGTTGCACCGACCTGCTGTGAAACGGTCGGAGATTGAAATGGCGGTAAGTGTGAGGTGCTCGGGTTTGCTGCTCGAGAGGATGGCTTCCTAGAGCGGGGGCGGCTTGAAAGGAGGGAAGAGCTGGCGCTCGGGGCCACGTTGGGGATGTTGCTATGGCCACCGGGAAGCTCGGAGAAGTAGGGGGGACATACGGGAGCACAGAATGTGGGCAACAAGGCGGCTGCAAGTTAAACCTCTATGAATCATTTTGGGAGTAGTTCCCTGCTGGTCGGCAGCCTCACACCCCGCTGAGGCTGCCTGGCACCTCTGAAGGGGTTCGCCTGTCGTTTCTCTGCGCGTGAGCATGGCACTGATGTGGTGGAGCAGAAGCGTAAAGGGTTTATTTTTTTTCTCTGCTTGCACAGCCTGTGTCTGTGTCTGCTGCTGGACTGGTGAAAGGAAATTTAGTTAAGAACAAAAACGATGCAAAATTTTTTGCCTCCTTCAGTCCTCTGTAAGCTGCAGCCAGGCAGGCTGGTACAGTGCTCAGCTCCAGTGCACTGGGCTTGGGTGTAGCTGGGCAAACGTTTTCCATCCCCATAGATTACTCACTGTAAGATTTGAATATGTTATCTAAGGCGGGTTCTTGACATTCCCTTACATTCACTTTTGCTTCCTTCCCCTTTCCTCCCCCACAGCTCAGGGAACAGCTAAGGTGAAAACACAAAGTCAAAAAATCCAAGTCGGTTGCTGCGCGCAAGGAGGGTGAGAGATGCTGGTGGAAGCTGGCTGTAATCGGAAACAACTGTTGTATGGAGAAGGGAGGGCTGGGGCAGGTGTGAAAAGCTCCTGTGTTTGCTTCAGTGCTTAGGAATATGTGGATAATTTATTCCTGGGATGAGAGGTGCCACTGCTGGAGAAAGGGATGCAGGCAGAGAAAACATCCTCTCCAGGGGGTTTTTCTACCATTATCTATTCTTTAATCTTGGTTTCTGCTCCATGCATCATTTTGGTCCTTAACAGGGGACATACACTCAGCTTTAAGAAGAGTGGCTGAAAGATGTCATGTTTTCCTAGGGCTCAGTGTACAGGCAGTCATAGAAGAGAAGGCTCTGGGGACAACTTATTGCAGCCTGCCAGTACTTCATGGGGGCTTATAAGAAAGATGGGGGCAAACTTTTTAGCAGGGTCTCTTGCAATAGGACAAGGATTAATGGTTTTAAACTAAAAGAGGGGAGATTTAGACTAGATATACGGAAGACATTTTTTACAATGAGGGTGGTGAGGCACTGGAATAAGTTGCCCAGAGAGGTGGTAGATGCCCCATCCCTTGGAATATTCAAGGCCAGGTTGGACTGGGCTCTGAGCAGCCTGATCTAGGTGAATATGTCCCTGCTCATTGCAGGGAGGAGTTGAACTAAATGACCTTTAAAGATCCCTCCAAACCCAACCTATTCTATGATTCTGTATCTGCTGACTTCAGTGACTGCTGTTGCTTCTGTAGTGCTTGGGAGAGAAGTCTGTCACCAGGATAGGAGCTGAACACTCCGCTTGATCCCCTGTAATCATGAGAACTGCTAAGTGGCATATCCCTCTTGTTGTGCCAAATTGCCTTGTCACTTGTAATTGCAGGACTTCCTTGGAGCAGTGGGTAAGCAAAGGGGATTCTCAGACAGTGGGTTTTACAGGTCTGCTGCAGACTCCATCACTGCGATGGTGTAACTTACTCGAGTGGAAGGCTTGGACGAGAAGATAACCCCTGGAAAGCCCTGCAAATGCCAACTCTAATAAGAAAGGTGGTCCTGGGCTCATCTTAAAGCTCTCGCTTGGCTGGAAGCTGCATCCTCAGGAAAGGAAGGGGTCCTAGAGGCTGCCTAATCTAACATGTGGCATCTCACATGCTTATTGTAGCCCTTGCTTATTTGTGGATCCAAGACTGCCCTTCAGACTTCCCTTCACTTGTCAGCATGACAGTACCATCCTACCTCAGCCTTTGTGACAGCCTCTCAGCAAGTGCCCAGGGAAATCCCAGCACTGTAGAAGTCAAATGAATTAAAAAACTGGAGGTTTTTGTTGTGGATGTTGGGCAGTCCTTTTATGTTTTTGTCAGTCAAGATGTTCAGAATTGAAATGATCTGCTTTGAGAAGCTGGGCTTCTCTCTCTTGCTGGGACTGATGCTATTTCACTATCCAAAGATCAAACATCAGCATTTCTGTGCTCCCCAGGACGGATTCCCCTCCACTAGCATTAGCAGATGTTACCGGTGAGTTCACTGGCTCGGACCCAAATGGAGGAAACCCAGCCCTTGCGCAGCCATGCCTTGTGAAAGAACAGGTGCCACGGCAAACCTCTGCTCTTTGGGGCTTGTTCTCCTTTCAGAAACAGTGAGCACTTCAGGATGCATAATTTTTCCCTCTGTATTGTGCCATCTGGACAAATTCTGTTCCCTCCCTTTTAGCACATTGCTGGGAACCAAGATTTGCTCTGTTTGCATTTTCTGTGAATAAGGTGGGGAGATGTGGGCTACAGCTGTTTCCTTGCTCTTTTGTTTTTCTCATCTTCTTGACTTGTGCTGGGGCAGCTCGTCTTCTGGAGCATGCAAAATCTTAAATTACAGCAGTTATCGAGTGTTTAGACTGTGAGGAGGTCAGATCACTGTGGAAGAACCTAAGTGTTCTTTGGGTTTTCCTTAAGTGATGCAGCACCAACCACTCTTTGGTAGCAGAGGTGACTGCTGGCAGAAACTAACTCATCTGTCACTGTTAAGTGCTTGCATCACACTCTTCCACTCAGCATCTCCTCGGGCCCCCTATTCCAGGCACTACTGATTTCTTCTTGTATGATTTTTTTAGGTCTTCCTTCTCCCAGCAGACCCAAAAGCAGTTCAGCACAATGTACTGCTGCTCTGTGCTCGCCTGTAAACTCATGGTACTGAATTGTCAAGCAGCTGCACTCAGAGTGAAACACGGACCCTCGGTCCAGCTCCCCCGTGCTGAGGGGTGTGATTGTGTGGGGGTTTTTAGTTACAAACTCTTTCGCTCCCAAGCTGCCTTCATGCTGCAGCTGTACAAGTGACTACAAGCTTCACCATGTAAACACTCTTGATTTTTTGAATTGGAAAAGATTGCAATGAAAAGCTGAATGTTGCAATGGTCTTTGTTCCACAGAAGTACAAATAACCCCCTGGAGGAAGAAGAAAGTCCTCACATTACAGGATTGCAAAGCTGCTATGTTGCTCTTCTGCAGGACCAGGTAAATGTAGGCGGTCCATGTAAATGTTCCAGCCTTTCCACTTGAAAAGGACTCCATTTCCTCCTGGCACTGGGCCAAACTACAACAAACTTCTGGATGAGCTTTCTAAAGCAAACCAGAGTATCAGCTACTCGAAGCCCAGCTTTTATTTATAAGCATTTACTAGCTTTAGAACAAAGGTCACCTTGAGCAGTCTACAAAGAAACATCTTCTCAAGGAAACTTCATCCTTATGAGCCCAGAGTTGTGGTTTTGCAGGTTTTCTCTCTAAATAAAGGGAACAAATCTCAGGGCAAACTCCCAGCTTCATGCCACAATTTCTTTCAAAATAAGACTCCTTTCATTAAAAAATAAAAATAAAAAAAAAAGAAAAAGAAGAAAGCCCCAATCCCTAAAATGACAATAATTTTTTGAAGATTAAAAACCTGCTCAGAAGAAACAGACGATGAAACAGGGCCACCTAGTGATGCCACCGGTGAGAAGGAGGTACAACAAAGACCATGGCAGATCCTGGCCTAATTGCCAGTCTGCTCCATGCAGCAGAAGAGGAACGGAGACAGACACGCTGGTACCTAGGCGCTCTGGGATTCCTGTCTGAACCTGGGCTCATAGGTCTTTTTACAGCACCTAGCACAGCTGGGGCATCTGGTCTGCATGGATTAATGCTCTTTCTAGAGAAAGGAAACCAGTCAATGATGTTGTGGAAGAACCTGCATCAGACCCCATCTCTTCCAAAGCCTAAGATAATACCTGCTCTGCAAGGGAGAGTTCCTGCATTGTTCCAAGGCAAAATTAAGACTAACCTCGGTTGCGTTTAAGGTTTGGTGTTGATTTTTGGTTGTTTGGTTTCTTTTTGAGGTTTGGTGGTTGTTGGGGTTTTTTTTGGGGGGGGGAAGGTGAGGCTATCTGGTAAATCATATAACTTCTTGATTGCTTTTTTCTGCCTGATATCTATGTGCCTCTGAGGGTCGTGTGGTTAGCTTACTGCGGGCTTGCACCGTTGCATAAAAAGCCTGGCATTTAGGTGAGCTTGAAGGAGACCTCTTTATTTCTCTTACTAGTTTCTCTACAGCCAGATGCACCTCGTCTCCTGCCTCGTAACACAGTAAGTACAAGGGCATTCGTGCCCGAGGAAGCGAACAAAAGCCTTCAGACAACAGAATTAAAATATTGAGCAGATCCACTGGTTTCTCGCAGAACCAGCCCACGGGCTGTTTAGCCGGACACTGTGCTCGCCTTCTGCAGCAATGCCTGCAGGTAAAATCACCTTGCCTGCTCACTCTGCAAGCATTTGTGGGCGTGCAGGCTGTTCCATGCCTTAGACAGGGACAGGCTGTGAGGCTTTAACCTTCGCCGAAGCTGGGAAATTGGTCTAACAGAACTTTAATAGATATCTTGTGCTAGAAAAGAGCTGAGCTGGGTCGGCCTAGGCAATCCATTTTGGCAGCCCACTGCTTCCTGGGACCATGGGAACATGTGCGTGTTTTCCAAGGAGCAAATTTGTCTTCAGCCGTCATCTGATGAAGCACACACCTCATGTGCAAGCTGCCCTCGCCTAGCAGGGGCAAGGGTTTACACTGAGACCTGGTGGGGCCGCGCCAGAAGACCCTGCCTCTCTGAAGTGTTTTGTGGGCTTTCTCAGGAAACAGGGAGAAGCCCTGGCATGCCCCAGCTTGTCACTTTGCTGCTGACAGTATATCACATCATTAAATTAGAAAGGGCTTGAAGAAAATTCGTTCAAGTCTCCTTGCGCCAGCTGTTGCATTCGCTTTTTCTAAGACTCTCAGCTCAGACAACAGCACAGGCCTGGTGCTTCACATTTATGTATTTGTATGGATTTGCAAATCAAAAGGTACATGTGTTCTGGGCCTTATTTGAACATGCTTTTAATTACTGGGAAATTGAAATTAAACAGCCTTTACTGTCTCCCGCTTCACAAGAAGCAAGAATCTCAAAAATTCATCCATTTCACTCTGTGCTCTGACTTTGCCTGGTTGTGCTAATATTTGCAGGGAAATATGATATTTGATCAGTCATTTTTCTTTACTTAGAACAAAATTTCCATTAGTAAGTCTTTAAAAAGAATTGATTTTTTAAAAAAAAATAAATCGGAGTTTTAATCCTAAAAAGACCTGGTAACATCCCTTTGATTTCCTAATGCCATGGGACGTGCTAGGTCACTCTCCGTTTTGAGGGGCAATGGAAAGGCAGGGATGGATGGGGACTGATTTGCCCCAGACCAGTCCAACGGCAGTGTCAGGCCAATGACCTGGACCCTGACTCTGTGGCCTGCTCTAGAACCTCCAGCAAGACTCCGGGTCACCAATGGTATGCACAAGTCTCAAGTCTTCACAAAAAATAACTTTTTCACACACTCTCCTGGAAAGTTATTCATCTGGCCAGCTGTTGTCTGGCATATGCCGTGCTAAACATGATATATGCTTTTGTTTTCTGTCCGTTTGTGTGAGTTGCTGCGTGTGGGCTCTGGGATCCCAGAGTTACCCGAACATGCCTGAGGTGTGATGCAGAGGGGCCTTCTGACCTCGGATGTCGCACAGCTGAAAAGCAACATCAGGTACAACTTCTCCCATTGAGGGTTTTTACTGAGGCACCCAACATACAGTATTCACAATATTCTAAATGCCAGTATAATAATCCAGATGTGTGATCCCAGATCAGCTTCAGACATTTTTCTATCAGAACAGCTTAAGCTGATTACTTTTCCCCCGATTCATTCAGTTTTGATTAGCTAGATTTGCAAGGGCTGGATTTGATATTTAGTTGACTAAGTTCCACATAGCCCAATGGGTGGTAATGCAAATATGGCACATAAGCATCCCGGCTGAAGGCAGGCCCAACCACGGGAGGTAGGGCATCTCTGCATTTCAGAGGTACTGTGGATCTCCCAGGACCATACAGAGTTTGAACAGTGGTTAAGACCTATGACTTCTGAAGCAGAGATGACCTTTGTCTGTGTTAGAAATTATCCATGAAGTATTTCCCTTTCGGGGATGTCATTCTCAAACATCAGCACCACTTTTTTGGTGGCAGTAGTAGATATCACTGCTGGATTGCTGTTGCTTACATAGCAAGACAAAGCCAAGCCGTTTGTGTCCGGGGATGCGCTGCAATGATGCAGCTCCCACGGTCAGGCTCCAGCTGCACCAGGAGCACAGACACTGTGCTGCGTCATGGGCTGCGGGCAGAGGAAATTGGGGCACAAATCCCTGTGAGACATCTTAGCATTGTATCATAAATGAGCTACTGGACTTGGGCTTGAACACTTTGGTTTAAATGTATTCACTCAAACACAATACCTTCCTTTCCCTTCCAGCAGGCAGCTGCTCCATTTCTCCCACACCGGCGCACCAGTGGGCCGATGAACGCGGCTTTGCACTGAGATGCCGTGCTGTGAATGCCAGTGGGTCGGCTGAGGGACGTGCCCCGCTTGGCTGCATGTGTGCTTGCTGACCCTCCTGGTAAAGGAACGTGGTCGGCAGGCAGCGATGCCTGCATCCTGCACACGCAGCCTGGCAGGCGGGAGCCTGGCTGGGTCTCAGGGGCACGCGGGTGGGCAGCAGCGGGTGGAGGGCTGAGTCCTGTTGGCTGAGGTCGTATTTTCCAAGTGTCTGTCCATCTGTTCACCTCGTGTCTGTTCTCTCACTGGCACCTGGAAGGCCAAGCCTTGGATATAGGTACACGCAAAGGCTTTCCTGCAGTCACTCCTCTTGCCAGAGCGAAGGCTGGAGCTTTTGTCTGCCACAGTCGGAGACTGTTAGAGAGACACAGATGCTATCAGAGGTCTCTTTGCTAATGGACAGTGGTTTGTGCCTTTCTGTTGGCTTCTGAAAGAAGCTTGAAGCTATTTGTCAGCCAAGCAGCTACAAGAGTGCCACACTGATGTGTCTTTCTGTCTTCTGGAGCTGTGATACCTTGAAAATAAGCTAACAAAGTCACACTAATTCTGCTGCTTATACTCAAATTGGCAGCCTTTCTTGCAAAGCTGCACATGCAATCTAATAAAAGTCTGAATGACCTTCATTACGCCAAGATGTTTTTCTGCGGCAATGATGCCAGGGGAATTGGAGGCTCTTCTTTGCATTTATAACACAGTAGAGTGGTGATGTGGGATAGGATGTGCTGTAGGCCACTCAGTGTGCTATATGACCCCGGGCTTTCAGGCAGGACACATTGGAATGCAGCAAAACCAACATCATCTTCTTCACAGTCCATCTTACCTGCTGCCCTGGGTACCACAGCAGCTGGCTTCACCAGGCAGCTAATCGCAGAGTTACATCTTCTCCTCCTACATCTCCTATTGCCCATGGGAGATGCAGTGCACATGGGAGATGATACAGAAGCAGCCCACAGATGAGGGATGGGGAGAAGCAGGAGGTCAGCAGCACATGCACTGCTACCAGGAGTGCCTGGCTCAGCCCCAGCGAGGCGGAGCGATGCATTTGCCCCATGTAAACTGGGGAATGGCTTGTCACGGGGGAATGCTAACACCTAGAAGATGTGTCTGGGTTTATAAGCAGACAGATTTAAAGAAAATAAATCCTTTGAAGCAACTTGTCCAATCCATTCTTAGCTGTTTGTGAGGGTTGCTGGTTTCCCCTAGAGAGTCTCTTCTTTATAGATTGATGTATCTGGAAAAGGGAAAAAAAAATCCAACTTTAACATAGTTAGCTTTAATATTCAGAAGCTACAAACCTGCCTCCAGTCAAATTTGCGAGAGACTATCAACTTACCAAGGCTTCCCTGGTTCAGTGTATCAGTGTAAAACGTGGGGCCAGTGGGTGCATGGCACAGATCGACGTTCCCGATACTTCTCCCCGCTGTTTGCAGGTGACCCCCTCACCCCACCTCCTCCTGGTGCTTGTGCAGAGGTGCCTGACAGCTAATCGAACCCAGGACTGCCTGGGAGAAGAGAGGCTGTGTGGAGCCCAGGGGTAGGCATCCAGTCAAACAGTGGTGAGGGCGAGACTTGCAGGCAGTGGTTTGAGGGGGTGGTCAGGTCTTATGCTCAATGCATGGTTCATCTGTTGGTTTCCATCTCTTGGTCTCCTACCAAGGTACCCAAACCCCATGAATGCTGTTGCATCTTGGTCACAATAGGAGACCACGTGCCACCCTTGTAAGTGCCATCCGGACAGCCTAGTGCTCCCAGTCCTTTCCACGCCTGCCTGGGGGACCCCTGGCCCCGGGCAGGGATGTCCCATCCATCAGGCAGCACGGTACACCATGGCACACCATGGCAGGCACTTGCTGCAGATACCCTGGATGGGCTAAGCCCTGGATGCTGGGCCATGAGTCAGGGAAGGATTTTTTCAAGCAGTATGTGAAAAGGAGCAGAGCTGTTTTTCCAAAGGAAGGAAGCAATGGAAAGTGAGCAATAATTCAGTAGTTTGACCTTGTGCTGACTGTGAGGAGCTCTGACTGTTCAGAGTGTTCAGAAGCAAAAGAAAAAAAAACAACTTTTTTTTTTTATTATATTTTCCCCCACAGGTCAGTGTAATTGCAAAGAAAAGAGCTTTCCTGCTGGCCTCAAGCAGGTGGGAAGGTGTTCATGCCTCTGCTGCTGTTCCCTGCTATCACATCCAGCCGGGCAGCCCCATCTGGAAGCCAGTCAGAGGGAAAGGACTTGAAAGAGTTGGGGGTGTTTGTCTGGCAGAGAGAGCCAGCTCCCTGGCTATGGCTGCAAGTGCTGTTCACCTTTTCACTCCCTCCTCTTGCCACAAGGTCATCTCCAGGACGTGCCTCAAGCTGAAGTTTGGTTTTCTCATGTACAAATTAATAGTTTTTAATATTCTCGTTTGTACTTTTACCCTAGTCTATTTGAAATTTACCTGAAATGCTTTCACATGCTGCTTTCACAACACAGGTATACAAAAGCTAAAAGAGAAGATAAGAGGAAAATCAGGAATCTGGCCTGAAATCACCTTAGTGGAAATAAACAACTAGACCAACAGCATTGTGCACAGCAGTAGAAGATGGTTGCGTTTGATGGAAAAGTGTTTTCATTCAGCCATTCAGCAGAACCAGTTCAATGTCAATAAAAGCAGACATTTAGAGAATAATTTCCTCCACTACGTTTGGAAACAGGTGCACACACATACCTCTGTGTGTGTTGACTGCATGCTTATGCCTCACCATCACTTAATTTTCTTACTGTCTTTCACCTGCATGTTAGCTCTTTGCCTCATTTTCTAATTAATCATCATCTGTAAATGTCATAAGCATGTTATTCCTCTTTTCCAGGTCACTCATGCAGCTGTTAAATGGGACCCATCCTGAAGAGGATTCCTCCCTGTAAACCTTTCTCCTGTCTCCCTCGACATAAGGGCTATGAACTCACCAGGCAGGTGGCTGAACCTTCTCTATGGCCACTGCCTTTGTGGGTGAGATACTGCAAAGTAAATTCCACTCTGTAAGTACCTTTCCCAACCTCTTCTGTCAGCATCCTGGGCCCTCTGAACCCTCCTGGGGCTGACAGGGCTTAGCAGCAGAAATTTTTGAGGCAGCATTGGTCTTTTACATTTCTCTGAAGACAGAGAGGATTGCACTTCAGTGCTTTGCTGGGTGAGGGCGTAAAGTATGCTGCAACTATGCATATAATTTGATTTTTTTTTAAATCTTGAGTTGTGTGCTGACAGCTAGCCCTCCCAAACAAGGTCATTCTTTTGTATGGTCAGCACTTAAAGCCACATCTAGTAGCTAATAGGGTGGACCTTTTAAAAAGATGGTCTAAATCATCACAAAATCTTGTGGGACTCATACAGTTCTCCAGTGATACCTTCAAATTCTGCCTCAGCTATACTTCTCACAAGAAAGTAAATGTAATTTGTATGATGAGCTAAATATTAGTAGAACACTTTTCTGTCTTCTTCTGTAACATTGTGTTTTCTTTTGGATTTTTTATTTGGTTTTGGGTACTGACAGATTGTCCAGAGATTGTCACTAAATTGTCTATTAAAATGCATTGGTGTCTTTTCTGAATTGATGTACTCAATTCAGTACCTAGCAGCATTTGGAAACAGTTCAAATTGCATATATTTAATCTGACAACGTGTTGTCTGGTTTTCCACCTTTTTCAATTCCCACTGGAGTACACCCAGAATAGCTCAGTGTCTTCAGCAAATCTTGGAAACGAAACTCGATTTCAGCTAATGGAGAACTGTTTACGGACCTTCGTGTGTTCCAGCATTTTATTTTTTTTTAAACATCCATGTAATAGTTAATTGAGAACAATACAGCTTCAGTTTTAAGCCAGTGTTCAGGTGCTAATGACAAGCTATGAAGGCATGTCCCTTGTAGCTTTGTTAGCCTCTGTACCCATGAACCCTGGTACCACCCAAAAGACTCAAATATCTCTTGAGTGGGGGCCATCTCCTGTGCTGATGGACAGGCTGCTGGGACTCCCTTTTTCCTGGGGCCTGGTTTTCCTCTTGCACAAAACATTTAAAGATTTCAAAACCATCTTAAGAAACATTTCTGTAATTTTTCTAACTCTTAAGCCAGTGGTTTAGGACTTGGCCTATATTGCAAATACCAAAGAGCTGATTAAAAAGCTATGGACTATCCTGACCCTATGTGGAACACTTTGTAATCTCATTCTTATGCAGGTGTTAGTTTCTCCTGAGTTACGAAGATTTATGGATATGAGAGGATGTTTTCCTTGTGGACCAAAAGCTGTATATTTTTTGCAGGAGTCAAAAGTTCCCCTGGGCCTTATTGTATGCATTAGGTATGGGTTTTGTCACTATCAGCTTTGCGTTGGTGGTACGTGTCATTGGCTGTGACAGGTCCCACTGCTGTACATGCACCTAGCACCTGCTGTGACTGCACGGATCTTTCTTTTCTTGCCCAATTGAGCCTTTTCTTCAAACAAGTTCATGTCTCTCTCCCTTGAGCTACTGCAGGGTATCCACACAGGCTCGTTTGTTTTTTCCACATTGCTAGTGGTCTTCAAATTTCTTTTAGTGGGTTTTTTTTTAGTGTGTCTTCCAGGTGGAAGTGCTAGATTAGTAAGACCTAAGCTCTTGCTTTGATGTCAACAATTCCTGGCTGAACAGTTTGTGTTTTGACACACGTAGAAACCTCTCTTCTTAAAGTATTCAAGGACACGTATCTTAGGTGTGTGACTCTTTGATATCCTCTCTGAAGCTTACATTGAAAATTTGCAGCGTGCGTGCTCAACTGAAAGAGCACTTTTCTGGGGTCTGCCTTTGGGAAAAGGTGTGAATGCTCTCTGGTAAATGGAAACTGCTCAGCACGTAAAGAGGTATGCCTGAGCCACTGCGATGAGAAAATAGCTGCTACCTCCTTTCTCCTGTTCCTCTTAAGGGACTCAAGGCATGGTAATTTGTGTGTGTTGATTAGTTAGTAACTGTGCAAGTTACTGTATTTCTCAAATGGAGAGCTAGCTATGAATGCACAAACAAATGTGACAAAAGTAAAAGAGGTATCTGCACTATTGCCATGTAATAACCTATTCTACTTGAACAAGGAATAATTTTTTTGGTAATGAGTTTACTGACAGAACCACGTTTCCTATTTACATGTAGAAATTCATAAGGACTATTTTTCTTGGCCATTTAATACCGTGGGGAAAACACTGGCAACTTGTCTGTGCATTCAGGTCAGAGTTCCCCAACTCTGTGGTCTGTGTTTGGATACATACATAAAAATGAGCCTTTTTGGTGATGCAGACAAGTCTCTGTAGATGAAAACCGCTCCAGTCTGAGACTTCCACTCTGGTGATCCAGAAGAATACTTTTACAGTTCTTCAGATGTTGTGTCTTTGAGATGAGAGCTTCCGCTTTACTTCCATGTCCTCAGATCACTTGTGGTGCAGGTAGGTTAGTCCTGAACAAGTTATTGTTACAAAGTAGTTTGGTATAAAGCAGTCATTCCTATTTGACTGAAGCAAAATGTAGGTGCATGCTCAATGCAAGCACGCTGTCCTGAACTAATCGCCATCCTTGTGGTGGCTCTGGTGTGAAATGGAGGGGGAGTGAGGAGGTTGACGCAGGCTGCCACTTTTACAGATGGATTCTTCAGAGATAGCTCCCACATGTTTGACTGCACAGCAGGCAAGGTCATCTTCACTTCAGTGTCTATCTGACATCCCTTTCCAAATACACATAGTCGGTCATGGTTGGCCTGGTACAAATGATCTCTGTTCCCTTCTGATGCAGTTAGCTGTCCTCAGAGGGAAAAAAGGGGACAGAAAATGGTGGATGATCTGCCCTTTCTATGCCTTGGATATGAAGTCCTGGGCACAGGGTGCTTGTGCTGCAGATGCGCTGCAAAACCTCCAAGCCTGCCCTCTGCACGGGCCCCGGGGCTCAGGGATCACCACCAGCTGCCTGCCGGAGGGTGGCAGGAGGCAGGCCTGGCTCACGCCTCTGCACCACCCTTATTCCACCCATAAAAGATGCCGCTTCCTTGGACTGTTCCAGAGGGGGCTGCTCACAGGCAGCTAATCCAGCCAGTGCCAGCCATCTCCTTCCTGGGCCTGCTGCTCCCAGTGCACACAGCAGCGCACACAGCAGCACCCTGGTTTGAGCACATGCTCAGCCCCTGCATCTCCAAGTTTCTCTCCTTCACCTATCGAGAGCTGCCCATTCACTTATCTAACCTCAAGCTTGTTCTCTGAAGCTTATCTCTGTTGAAACATGGCTTTTATGTTCTTGTTTGAACTGTTTTGTACCGCTTTGGGAAAGGCTGGGTCGGTCCTGCGTTACTCTGCACTACTTTAGTGCAGTGCTGGTTACCATACCTTATTTTTTCTGGATGGGCCAGGAAAAGGTGGTGGCAGGTCTTACAAAAATCTAAATCTTGCACCTTCTTTGGCTTCCCCCCCAACAAAGATTAACACATAGGGAGAACCCACAATAAAGACATTTGAAGCAGAAGTCAAACCTGCGCCATGTGTCTGTAGAGGCACACACCTGAATTCTTTTTCAGCTGAAAACCATATATAAAG
>VWZZ01005125.1:497426-565447 GCA_013399095.1 Psophia crepitans | reverse complement strand
GGGGAAGGAAAAAAAACCCTCACAGATTTTTCTCAGCTGTGTATTAACCTCTGAGCTGTTTACTTACACATGTAATAGCTTGGGACCTGACTGTGCTGCAGTCATTGAACTTCATCTTAGGGATAAAATGAAAGTTGTTTTCTTTGACCCATTTGCAGGCAAAGTCACTGCTGGCCTTTTTATCTTGTCTTCACATCCTGCTGAGATAGCAGTGCTGAAGCCAGGAGTTGTTCAAATGAAAGGGTCTGCTGTCTGTTTTGTCACCGTAAATGGGTTGTGGAAAGGAAACATTTGAGGATGGTGACTCCAAAAAGTCATCGCAGCATTAGTTACTGATGCTGGGGTGCCAGACATCTCTTAAAATCAGCTCTCATAGCCCGTGGAAATGACACTTATGGCAGACAGAGCCAACTGCAACTTCTATGTGCTTTGCTAACAATAGAAATACTTACTTTCTGTAAACTTTTCCCTAACTTTTTGGTATAAGTTTGTAGGCAGCAAACAACTAACAAACTTTTAATATTAAACAGGTTGAGCTGGATGAAGCTATTTGCTGCTGGTTCTGCTCTTTCAGCTGCAGGAGCCATGGGAATAAATCAAACCTGTTTTGAAGAGTAACACACTCCTAGTCCTTCGATGTATAGCAAGGCATTTTAAATACAAAGTATAGCTTGAGAACTACTTGAGAGCACAAGTAGCACAGACCAGTGCTATACTCAAGGAATGCAAGTGAAGCAACGTTACTTAACATTAAAATTAACTAATGCTGACAGCTGAAGCTAAAATAAAATTATCACCTACCACCTGAATATCTGAGATCTTAAAACATGATGTGCATTGACTTCTTTGGAGTCATCTCTATCTGTTGAGTATTTTAAAGTACAGAGCTTCTTCATAAAGAAGGGCGGAGGGGAATATCTATTGTTCCTCTGAAGCAGCTGCTGTGTGTCATCAATTATACCTTGAAGGCCAGTTTTGCAACTAGTACAAGCTAGTATTAACTCCTTTAATACTGGTGAATATAGCAAGATCATTTAGATTTATACCAGCAGGCTTTTCTTCTGTCCATTTCTACCAGATGAGCTCATTCTTAGACGTGTGTAGGGACCTTAACTTTCAAAGATTTGCATGGCACGAGCCATGAGGGCCACCCAGGTGGTGCTGCCAGAGGGGTCCCTTAGCCTGGGCTGCAAGCTGCACTCTTAGCACTGCCGAATCTCAGCCACACAAACTCCATTGTGCCACAGAAATACCCTCAACAGCAGAAATATCATGTTCTTTGCCCAGGGACCAGTGATTTACTGGGTTATAAATACAAACCTACCATGATCCCATGTTAATAACAGCCGGCAGCTGAATTATTCTCAGCTGCATGAGAAGAGCGAGCCAAACCAGCCGTGATATGAAACCAGGAGGAAATTGTCCCTGGTGAGTACCCAGATTGGTCAAGCTCTCCTCCAAAACTGACTCCACTGATGATGCGAAAGATGAGTTTCCTAAGATATGAAAGGAATGACTCGTTCTACCGCCATTAGTGGCTGAAGGCAAATACTTATGAGATTGAATTAACAGAACTACTACCTTTATAATGCTATGGTTGAGGGCTCTCCAGGGAAGGCACTGACTCATAAGACTACTGTTGCTCATCCTTTTCAGGCCGAGCAGGAGAGCAACATGCGCAGAGGTGTGACACACGCTGAGTTTGAATCGCGAGCAAGTGGGGGAGGTACCATTGTTTCAGATACTAACCTCAGTGTCAGGAGCAAATTGATTTGCTGATCAGTTCCAGGATTTTGAATGAGAATGTTTGCATCAGTCAAATAGGCAGCCTTATTTTCCATGAATTTTCAATTTCTCATCTTATTTCTCCTTTTTTTAAAAAATGAAAGGTTGTAAGTGGAGCCAAGCAAGGAATTGACAGGGGGGTGGGGGTGGGCTATGGGATATTGATAGCTGAAATTAAAAAAGGGAGAGGGGGAATTCTGTTGCAGGTTTTTGTTTTGTTTTGGTTTTTTTTTGTTTAAGTTTAAAATGAAGGGGAAAAGAAACAACACAGTTTGAATCCAAAAAAAGGCCTTTTATATGAAACTTGGTCTGTGAAATTTTGGGGTTATTACACTATTCTGTGGACCCATTTTCACAATTTTTGTTTAAAAATGCTATATGTAGCTAAAAATATGAAAGGATTAAATCAAAATGTTTTATTGAGGAAGCCAAGACAAACTGGCTTAACTCTTTTGAATCCTTCCCCAATCCCCTCAGTTTTGGCAAAAGGCATTCACACAATTTGCTCTGAATTCCTGGGTTGTTTTAGTGAAGATTTGTATTTCTGGTTGACTGATGTCCACATCAATGCAGTCAGTGTCTAGTAATAAAAACCAGAAAAATAAGGATCTATTTTCATAACTCTCAGAAGAATTTTCTAGAAACTTGTCCTTCTGCTTTCTAGTTAATTGAAATTTCCTTCCCTTGACTCACTGTTTTCAAGGGCAAATCCAAAGGACATCTGAGCTCAGTTCTCACACAGGAATGGGGACATAGACATAAATAGCAGTATGTAAACTATGACCATGGAATCAACACATAGTCAAATTTCTCCGGACACTGAAGCGCATCCTTTCTGCTTCTCCTGAAGACAAAACCCAACACCAAAGCAAATCAAACCAAACAAAACCAAAAACAAATAAACAAACAAAAACCTCCAACAAAACCAGCAAAGAGTTATTGACCTTTAGGGGGAAAAAAAAAGTATGTCTTTTAATGCACATTAGAAAATTGAAACTACTCCTATTCTTTCCCAGATGATGGACAAGTCCTTGTCCTTTCCACAGTGGTATCTTAAAGAATGGTAATTCCTCAGGCAACGAGGTCAGATAGAGGACTTTGGTTAAAACCTACTTATCATTATTGCTTGGAAATGTGCTGAAACTGCAGTAACACATCCTGTGATAAATTTTAAAGCAGTTGTGCCATTGCTTCTCACTGCATATCTACACAGATTCTTCACGTGCAAAAATAGATAAATCATGGGTAAAGAAATTCAAATTTTTGCTGTCTGGTAATACATGGCTTAGAAAAAGACGAGGCGTGCAAGAATGTCTGAGTATATGGGAAATATTTATCTGCAGTTATATTTTAATTATTGACACACATGGATTTTTTAGAAGAGCTTACTGCATCAGGGCATGGGCAGAAGGCCCAAGTACGGAGGTATCTGCATAATTTTCCAAATGATCTTCCACTAGATGGAAGAAGGATTGTGTCCATTGGCCTTAGACAAAATCTAGGAATGCGCACTCTGGACATACGTCACAGAAATGTGAAGGATCATGGGGACAAGTGAAAGATGGGAACAGGACAGTACGGTTTAGGGTGTGTTTCACAACACCGTGCCATAATATCAACCCTTATGAGATACAGCTCCTTGCTGACTTGCCTACACCTGCCTTGAAACAAGGATCTCAGTCCTGGACTCTATCGCACCGTGCTCTTCTTAGTCATTTGCTGACATTTGACTGCTGGAAACTAAATGCATATCTTTTTACATTTTTTATGCATCCATATTCTCAGAACTAAAATGCATTACCTTGAAAATGCCACTGTTAGACCTTTACCTCTCCTTTGCTTTGATTCTGGAAAACGTTCCCTAGTTCATTCAAGTCTACCATAAATCAGGTGTTGTCTTAAAACTAACAGAAAATATTCTTATTCAGATGGAAAGGTTTAGATGAAAATACGATGGACTTAACATAACCCCTTATTGCTCTCACATTTTCAAATGATGTCTCCCAATGGTGAGATTTGCACTATTATGTATGTTGCCTGCTAGTATTCTCAGTTTCTGGGTGTCATTTTTGGTTTAAGCACTCCTTTGGTAATCCACATTTAGCTGTATTTTTATCATGAACCTGATATCAAAAGAATGCAAGTCCCCAGCTAATGAAAAGCTCCTGCTTTAATCTCTGCTTGCTAGAGAAACTGAAAGCGGCACAATACAAATAACACACTTTCTTTACTGGTTAATATAGAAACTGTGTCATAATCCACAAGGTTTTTCTTTGAACCTTGTCCTAAAACTAAAAATAATTTTGTAGTCAGAGCAGATGTTACAATTTGTACTCCTGCGTTCATCTCTCCATAGCACGATGAGATGCTGTCTGCTTACATATGAAACCCCAGGTCATCATTTGGCCCAGGTGGTCGTACTTATTTGACTTAGGCCAATATGGACATCAAACCTGGTAAGGAAAATATATACATTGCTTGGACTGCTGCAAAAATGTCCCTGCGGAAAACTGAGAGGGAACTGTAAAGCTGAGCTAATCTAACTTGCTCTGCTTAATGAGGGGCTCTGCTGCTTGGGAGCAACAACATCTGTTTACTGCAGGGTCACTTTTATTACCATCCAGATCTTTAATAGCCAGAACAACACACACGCCTGCGTGGCATCGCAGTCAGCCTAGGGATCAGATCTGGCTCTGCAGCCTGCCCTGCTAGACACCCAGAGACACGTTCCCAATTTGCTTGGTCTGCTTTCAGCCAGTACACCCTGTGAGCCACCACACGGTGCTGGGTGGCCTAATCTCACCCGCAGGCTGCTGGGTAGCCAGTCCTGAGCTGTGCAAAGGCCATGGGTGAACATCATCCTCTCACCTGTCCCTCAGCACCTCCAGAGGTGGAGGCTCCGCAGCGCCCTTGCTCCAAGCAGCTTACACATTCACACCTCTTAGTGCCGGGGTTTGGTTTTAACACTTTGCCCCAACACTTTGGTGTTTTGGTTTTTTTTTTTTATTTAGGTTCTTTTTTGAGGGATTGGTTGGTGTGGGGGTTTTTTGCTTGTTTGTTGGGGTTTGGGGATTTTTTAACAATAGTAGGAAAAAATACCAGGAAATATTTTCTTGGTGTTTCAGTTTTTATGACAACATTTTCTGTTGCAAATTTGTATGGAGAAGGTGCTGAAAATGAATATTGCCTTAATGTGAACTTCTAGCTTCTTCCCTGGGGGAAAATACGTTTTTCAAGCTATTTTGTAGTCCTTAATATTTTTCTCTAGTGAAATCCAATATAGCCAGTCTTTATTTTCTGGATTGCCACTTCTCTTTTGCTCCTGTCCTCTCTGGAGAGAAAAAATGGGAAACAGGCTGAGACAGGGGAGAGGAGAAATAAAAAAGTCTCTCTCAGGCATAAGTTGTGCACTTTCAAATTGGTACATTTGGGAACCTTCAAAAAGGAAATGTTAAAGTATGTGATTTCCCAGATCCCTTCTTCTGACAGTCTCTAATGATATGTTTTCAAAAGCATTTAAAAATCAACCTATAGGGTATCACAAGAAGATAATTATCATTCTGAGGTTTTAAATTGCTTCCCAGAAAGATTCAGGGGGGAATTCCAGGCAGATCGAGTTTTTAGGGGTGAGTGGAGGATGACAACTGGATTTTGCAGCAGCTCTTGCCATTTTTAGCTGGTTTGGTGTTAGGATGTGTTTCTAAAAACTGAACTATACCAGGAAAGGTATTCCTGTTTGGTGTGTTCTGGGTAAAACACAGATTTTGACCCTAGATCACTGTGGCTAAGGAAGTTTAAAGACCCGGATACCTCCTTTGCACTTTCCTTTAAAAATTTTGCATTGTGATGGCAGGTTGAATGTCAGCATCTTTGGCTGGTGCCTTGTACTGTGGGGAGCAGTTTTAAAGTTTTCCTAACTCCAGTTGGATTTATTTAAGTGCACGTATTAAATAGCTGCAATAAGATTGTATTCACAAAGATCTTCTGTGGACACAGAGAAGGCAAGATGAGCAACGTTCGCTTCCGTGTTATATTTTTGTATGTGTGCTAAACAAGGGGAGGAATATTGGCAATTCTCTGTATTCGCTCATAGATGGCACTAGAAATTCTTGGAATTCTTTTCTTTGGAAAGTAAGTAAAATCGTTTTTACTTTTCTACCAATAGGTGGAACTAGAAACGTCTTCACTACTTATGGCTTGACAGGAGAGATGCTTTCCTCTTCCTAGCTTCAGTTAATTAGAGAGCAAAATGCAAATAATCCCCCCCATCCCAATTTTCCCACTGACACTTCTCAAAGAGCAATATTTTCCCCTAAAATGATAAACAGTATTGAGTTTATCTCAATATACAGCCAGAGCAGGCTAGCAGAGGCAGAAGAAAGAATCAATGTGATTTGGAAGGCAGGATGCTGGTATTCTCCCTTTCCCACATGAACAAGCTGGAGAGACCCTTATCTCATTTTTTATAAATCTAGCTTTCCATTCGAAAGCAAACTCTGTATGTGGTGCAGCACAGTGACCATGCTGCCTGCCAGCTGCTCTCAAGTGTTCACTCCATCCATATCAGTATTCTTGAGATAACGCTAAAGGCATGAAAATTAGGGCAAACGGTCTAATTTCATCACATTTAAATTAGGTTACATTCACCTCTGGTAGCTAAACTTAGATATTGGCCTCCTTAGTCTTCCAGCATTTTTCTTTCCTATACAATGCAGATGTTGCTGTTTCAATTGGAAATGATCAAGTATGCAGGGCTGATGGCCTCCTGGATTGATATTACTGGAATGATGCACTTCAGGAGCAGGTGAATGAGGCACTGTCCAAAATGAAAGGATGTACTGAGAGCCCCTGAAAGGGTGAATGTACAGCAAGGACGCCAGGATGAATGGGGCTGTGTGTGTATCTCCTCGCCTTTTGATGGGCTGAATGAATTAGCCAGGCTCAAAGGTTTATCAGTTCCCTTTCTTGGCTGAGTGAGTTGTTCCTTTGGCAGAATAAGGGAAGAGACCCAAGAGTTGTGAGCTGTATTTTTTGTCACCTCACATTCCTCGGCTGCCTTTCAATGACGATACGTACATCTGTGTGTCCATGAGTGAAAAGGAAAAAAAAGACAACAAAACAAACCATGAAATTTGAAGAAGTGGGAAAATAATTCTTATTTGTAAGAGCTAGCAGAGCAACTCAGCAAGCTCGCACACACTCAGATACTCTGCAGCACTGAAAACAAACTCCCACCGAGCTATATTCCCACCATGTAGCTTGGTGGTGTTGAAACACCAAACACAGAGGCTTTATACACAGGACAATTTATAGATTGCTCGCTGCTCCCTGCTACATATCCTTTTCTGTCTCCCAAGGGTCATGAATAGTACCAATGACATGGCTTTTTTGCATCTGCCTGCCTCACTGTGCAAGCAGGGCACGTAGGGATTTCCCAAGTTATTCTCTGGTGAGGAAAGGGTTGCAAACCCTGAAATTGCTCACCTGCGTCTGCCTTGGCAAGGTCTCCTGCAGGGCCATACCTGGGGGAAATGCCTTCTGCCAGTGGGAACACTTCACTCCATGCCAAAACAGTCTGGGAGAGTCTTCTCATGACACTAGCATTTCATTTCCAGCTGAGCCCCCAGTACGTGTGTCTGGGGTGGGGCGGGGAAAGAAAGTGGCAAAACCCCCTTTTTTCAATATAACTTTGGCACGGAGAAATGTTTCCCTTTTTTTATTTTTAAATACTCCTCCTCCCTTTCCTAAGAATTATTTTTCTTGACAGGTTTTTTAAAAAACTGCGTTCTCTGTATTACCTTGACTTTTAGCACTATCACTGTACCTGAAGCCTGTAACACTCATTTGCCCATTTTAATTGCCTATAGCAAAAAGAACAAAAGGAATGACAAGAAGAGTGAATAATACTGAGAAACAGCGAGGAGTTTCTAAGAACAGTAAAGCTGGTAGGCCAAAACTTATCAATATACCAAACACAAGGACCAACTCTGTGTCCTAAGGCCTAGAGTCCGTTAACTTTATGATGCTCAATAGCCTGATACTGTTTGTGTAGGAGTTTTTCTTTGTTTATTGGCTTCATTTTTCTTCAGTTTGGACTTCTCTGCAGAGCTGCTCTTTTGCCTTTTTGATAGTTAGAAACCTTTAATTTCCATCATGCTCATTTATGGCTAATTTATTCCTGGTTTACCTATTTTTAGTTGTCTCTCTCCTCTTGGAGTCTGTTTACTTTTCAGTGTGGAGCCCTGAGCTACTGATGTCCGTTTACAGTCTGAAGATGCGTGGGTTTACAAAATGGTCGTTGTCACATGCTGGAAAAAAAGAAACAAAAAATTTTGTTCAGAGAACAGTTAGGAGTTACGTGGTAAGAATATGCATCCTCAGGCAGCACATTGGTGCATCTCAGCATGACTCTGTCCAGGCTGCTGGACACTCGAATGGACATTGCTTAGATGACCAGCAGTCCTAAGCTAGCATACCAGCTCTTGTATGATCTTCGTCACAGTTGTATTAGCAATGCAATAACCCTTACAGGGATCACCTGAGACGCAGTTTTCTGCTGTAGAGTTTGGATGGACAAAGACTACCCCATCCCATGAAAAAAAAGTTCTATTTCCTGTTCTATTATTTCCTGTTCTACCTGTCTAGAAACCTGCAAATTTAGCTCCAAAAAGTGACACTATTTCTTAGCCCCAAAGAGTCAACTACCTAGTGGTTAGCAAACTCATCTAAAGAAAAAATATCCAGGTTCAAGTCTCTACTCCACCGTCCTACAGGGTCAGGTTTAAACCCATTTATTGTCATTCAGTGAATAGCTACTTAGTGGTTTGAGTAGCATCCATTGGTCGCATTGACTGTGCTCAGAAATCTCACCCTGAGCATGAATAACTCTGCTGTGAAATCTTTCCATTTGGAGGAATCATAATGAATAACTGTGTTGTCAAAACAATCTCTGCTGGCGTCTGATGAGCGACCAAGGAGCTCTTAGAGAAATGCGTGCAGGAGCAAGCACAGGTAGGGACGTTAAGTGTCAGGTGTTGATAAACATTTTTTCTTGTAAGTCAAGGAAAGCTGATTAAATACCTGAACCTACAGCACATGGAGTACCCTCAGCTTCTTCTGAAGTCAAGGATAAATGAGAACCATCTTGTGTTTCCCTGGTGAGGGGACACCAGCCTGTGACTCCCTTCGCTGTTGTTTGTACATGCAAAAAAGAGCTGCAGGACAGCAACTGCAGGAAGGCTGCCTGAAGGTCAAGGACTGCCTGTGGTCACACAGCCCTTTGGCCAGATCCGTGTTCACTCACTACCCAGGAATCCATCTGAGATCAGTGAGAGTCCTTCCTGGGCAACACTCGAGAACAAGATCATGTCCCAGCTACTCAACATTACTGTCTTCACACTGACAGTTATTTTTTTTCCCGTTGAAATGCCACAGTAAATAGTAATGCCAAGGAAAAACCACTTCCGAATAAGGCAAGGGGAGAATCACTGAACTTTTAATTTTTATTAGGTTCACTGAATTTTTATCAGGTTCACTGAACCTGAATTCAAAAGTTAAATGATTCTGGGGCAGAGAGTGTTTGCGTTGTTAGCTGTTGTACGAAGTGTGTTTTGCCACGGATGCATTATATGAAAGTATAAGTTTCTGCATGCAATATTTTAGAGACACAGAGCTTAAAATCACAGGTCTATTAGAATTTTTAAAAAAATATTACTGCAAGTTGCATTTAACTGAAAGACATTAAAGGGGGAAAAAGCACACTTTAAGGTTTTCAGATGAAGTATTTCATTATCTTTTGCACAAAATTTCCGATTTGTGTCTCCCTGCAGTAGAGGAAAAAAGCACATTTTAAAGAATGGCAAAGCCCAGCTGGCAGCACGACGGACAAAGAGACGAGACAGACATTCCCCAAACTCCTTCCTCAGATTTTAATTCTAAGTTAATGGTACCCTTAAGAGAAACAAAAGTTCATTTGTTCCTGTACTAAGGCTGCTCCACAGCTATATCGCAGCTAGAACAAACACGCAACCTGACCTGCTATCACGTATGCGTGAAAGAAACCCTGAAGTCCAAAGTCAAGCTGGGACGTTGTCCTGAGAGTGTGTATTGCTGCCCTGGTAAACAGAAACCGAGACTTGATAACCAGGAATATTGCTAAAGTAATAAAAGTTCATGGAAGCTGCAACCAAAGACAATTCAGTTACAGAGTAATTAACAATGAAATGATGATCTCAGCCAAGTGCCAAGATTCATTCAACTGATTTCAGAGGCTTTTTTCATGGTCATTAAAAAGACAGATAGGAAAAAAAGCGATATTATCTTTCGTTTCTCCTCCCACGGTGCAAGCGAGTGATTGCCATTACTTTCTGAGCCGATTTGTCTGTTATTCATTGGTAAAAAGATAAGACAGTTTAGGGTATAAAAATGAAATAACGAGCCTGATTTGTTGGTGTCGACTGTTCACAAAAATATCACAGGGAATTTGCACGCAAGGATCAAAGGCTGGGAAGCCCCAGCAGCTGATGCCAAGAGGTAGGTACAACATCACCTCTCTGTTACAGTACTCATCTCATGATTGAGCCTGACTTCTCTTCTGCAGCACCACCTGGAAATTTTCAGGACTGGGGTTTTTAATTTTTCTTTATTTTTTTTCCATGTAGGTTGATGTGAAAATCACCCTGTGAAAAAGACTCTGTGATTAGACCTGTGGAAGTTGAACGTGTGTGTGGGTGCACCAAACTATTCACAGGGGCTGTGGGCTGGAATACAAGAGTGGGTGAAGTTTTTGCCGCAGAGGAAAAAGCATTTTAAAAATGGCAAATAGCTTAAATAGAGACCATACCATCTTTGAGCATTCTTTTTGTTTCCCAAGAAATGCACTTCAGCTTTTTATTTTATGAAATGCCTGTCTTATAGACTATGCTTAAAATGCTTTTTCATGGCTGAATCATATAAAGTTAAAATTAAATATTGTAACACAGAAATTAAAAAATGGGCCAGATGGGAGAGCTGAGGAGGCACAAAAGCACGGTGCATTTGACAAGAGTTAACCAAAAAAACAGCCTCTTGACCCAGAATTGACTTGTGTAAGTCCAGGAACAGAGGCAAGGCCTGGTCTAGAGGGCAAAAAAAATGAGATCAAGTTTGGGGCTCATCTATAGCTGCTCCATGAAGAGTCTGTGGACAGTTTAGAGCTGAATCCTAATAAAGAGATAAATTTAAGACTGAAAGCAACGTGAAGATGCTTCTTATTGAGGGCAGAAGATACAAGTATGGATAGACTTTACGTTTTTGCTGGAACATGATGATTTAGAACGTTTTTCTTATAAGATCATGAAAAATCATGCGTAATAATCACTGTCTCATTCGCAGTTAAATTCTGCCTTCGGTTTGAAAGAAGAGACAGCAACTTTCCAGCTGCTAGCAAATTTCTAATCAGAAGTGGGAAGAGAACTGCTTGCAGCTTCTGAGCACTCTCTACGTTTGTGAAACTCCAAGGCATTTTTATTTCAATAAGTGACAACTGGAACATGAAAAACAAAAAGTCTGTAAAGCGTGACTTTACTGTGATCAGAGTGTTTTCCAACTGGTTTTGTAATTCAGGGAAAAAAAGCAAAGAGAAACTGAAAACAAAATAAAAAGAAGTACCAGGTGGATTTAGTGATGCACTAGACACAAGGAGCCTCGGTTCGTTTAGTTCCCTGGATGGCATGCCTGGCCACCTCTGGAGGGCTGGTGCTTGGAAGAGCTCTTCCAATATACAGTGTCTGTTAGACAAAATTGAGCTTGGTGCTCAGTGGACAAAGCTCTGTGCAACAATGGGAAGCCCCAAGCTGAGCCCCCTCCAACTCATTTTGGCCATGTGTTAGGGGGAAAGGGACCAACCCAAAAGCCTGGAAGATGCCTTGTGGGCTGGGGCCTGGCAACTGCTGTGTGTTCTCCAGGGCAGGGAACCCACAACCAACTGTACCCCCTGGGCAAGACGACATCAGGACAAACCTGTGCATGCCCCGCCATGCAGTTATAAAAGGATGTAGGGCCCTTCCCACAGCCTGCATGGCAGGCAGGAGCTCTGCCTTCATGTGGCACAGAGCTCCTGCAGCCCGGATGGGACGGTGCCTGCAGGACACTGCTCTTGCACGCGCCACCCGAGTGCGGCTACCTCCAGAAAGGAAAGGCCATGGGGAACAAAAGGGAATAAAATATTAATTTAAATTGTATTTGATAAAATTTTAATGAGGTGAGACAAATGAATTGAAGGCCAAAGCTACTTTCATTAGAAAATGGCATTACGGTATTTTGTGAAATGAAACCAAAGCGGGGATTTTGAAGAGCACGGTTCTGCGCTCTACTCCAGCGGCAATACTGTGAGTCACTTCTTTCAGCGAATAATAGCCCTGTGTTCCACTCCTTGGTGCTTTCACGTAATTTACATTAATTTGTGAACGCAGCTCTCTTGTACTGGATAAGCTGCTTATCAAGGTGACATACAGCCATTGTAGCTTCGCACAGAATCTGTGACAATTAGAAGATTTTCTATTTTACCTGTTTTCATTCTGGGAACGCTAAATATGGCAAATCAAGATGAAATATTGACCCGTCTGTGAAAATAAATGTGATTCAGTTTGAAGAATAGGGCGTTCTTCACACATGAAGAACATGACATCCTGTTTTTTAACCAGTGTTTTGCAGGCCTAAGGTTAATGTGCAGTCTGAATCTGTTCCTGCTGGCAAGGGGCTTATCAATGTACAATATTTTTTACTTCAGAGACAGGAGCAAATCATATCTTTTCCCTCAAACAGTAAGGTATGTGTTGAAATATATAAGTGGTCTCACCTCTCCTATACAGTTTAATGAAGAGAGAAAGCAATAAGTTGGAAGGACTGATGTTTAGTTTTAATTTTTTATTATTATTGTTTATTTTCTACTTGATTAGCTAGACCCATGCAAGTTGGACAAACAGATTAAACCAGAATATAGAGTTTCTATTGCATGCTGGCTGCAAGAGAGATCTTATTTTTTCCAGTCTTACAGGTAACATTGTTTGAAACATCTATGCTTAAAAAAAAAAGAAAAAAGAAAAGAACAAAAAAAGCACCCTGAAGACTTTTTGTTTGGCTTACACATCTGTATTCCAAAACCAGGCAAAAACCTTTGGCTTTGACTATAGCCCTTACAGAAACCACCAGGGTGGGTACACTGATTTCGATAACAAAAGGAAAGAACACTTAGATCACAGTCTGAATTTTCCAATAATACAATGGTGGTTTTTCCAAACACTGAAAGATAGCGTTTGGCCTTTCCGTTATTAGCAAAATCAGTAGGAACCTCATCCTCTAAATACGCCTCAGCTTTCTTAAAAAGTACACCGAATAAATGGGGCATCCTGAAGTCACCTCAGGTGGGAGCTGCAGGGTAGCGCTGAAGGGAGGTGGGTGCCAGCCTCCGCAAGTAACTCAGAGCGAGTTCATGGAGTTTCCACAAACCTTTGGCTGTCAGGTATGATCGTTCAGTCAGTCTTATTCTGCACTGATGAACTTCCTACTTTATTTTATCTGTTAATTTGAACAAGAAATAATCATATGCAGAGTTACTGATGCATACGCCTGGTGTCTTCGAGTCTGCCAAGCAAGAAGCTGCTGCTGGCACATTTCCTGTGAACAGCGTGTCCCTGGGAGCTGCCACCTCCTTCACACTGTCCCCCCCTCCCTGCCAGCTAAGGCAGGGTGCCCTCGGCCAGCAGCTGCTGCTGAGGATGGGGAAGTGACTGGAAAAGCTGGCCCACAGGTTGGGAGTGCGGCTTGTACAGTGTTAAAATCTTGCGTTTGCTGTCAGTAGGGGTGGGGAGAGGGACATTCAAGACTAGCACCCAAACACACTCAAGCCTGTCCTGCCATTTATTTACGTTTTATGTTTTCTCAAGCTGCTGTTCCATCATGTTTCCCTTTCTCTAGGACCTTTTAATGGGTGTCACTCAGGGTCTTGGGCTGGCTGCCTTGTTTCCTCATTTATCATCAAGCTGTTTGCTGCAGTGGCAACTTGGGGCTGCCGTGCCTCCAAACCACTGCAGTTCTGAGCAGCACTAACTGTGGCACCTGGCATTCAAGACAAACATGACTTTTCTAGGGGTAATTTTGTTCTACAGTTTTTCTGACTAAATAGTGTGCTCAGTAGTTAAAATGCACAGCACATCCAAGAAGCATGGAGGTCTCTGAAAATGGAAAAAAATACCATTTTCTTGTTAGACTACTGGTTTATTTCGGTTACATCTGGGACTTCAGCTCCGAAGCACTGCTAACATTGAGTTTGTTCTTGCTATCTTTTAACTTCCTTTTCCTATTGCTCTAAAGCGCTCTCGCAACCAGCAGCAGGATCACACCTAAACTTCAGGACAGCTGCTGACTACATTTGCAGACCCTCAGGGCTATTGTCTGCCAAAGCCTCTCGGGTACCCATACCAAACTGAGCACCCAGTCACTTTACAGCAGGGGTTGAGTACCTTGCGGGTCCACTCTTGTGTACCTCAGCAGGTCTCAGCAAATGGTTCATTCTGCATCTCCCATGGGCGTAGTCCCTGCCCCTTTCCCCCAGCCTCCCAGGCAGGACTTAAGAGCTGCCTGAGGACAAAACTTAATCTCTCTCCAGGGCAGGGTGGGATCTGTGTCACTGACTACCTGGAGGAATTGTAGAATCACAGAATGATAGAATGGTTTGGGTTGGAAGGGATCTCAAAGATCACCTAGATCCAACCCCCCTGCCATGGGCAGGGACACCCCACACTAGACCAGGTTGCCCAAAACCTCAGATAACCTCTCTCTGGGGAACTCCTGCCACCAGCAAGTCCACAGTACATGCAATGCTCTGTGCCTGTCTGGGTGGGGGGTACCTGACACCAGGGTACCCAAAAAAGATTGTGTTTCAACATGGCTGCCCATGCAGTTGGAGATCAGGCTAAAAATTATCTCCACTTAAATTTTTCAGAAGCATATAAGTAAATTTGCCATGTTTATTTCTTTTCGCATTCAGGCAGTCAGTGTAGGTTTTAGCTTTTATATCCCAGCTGGCACAGGTTTTGTTTGAAGTTGCTATTAATTCTACTGGATTGGAAAGTGCTTCTGTGAAGGACGCTGTCTGAATGAGTAGTGTTGTTATTTATTAGTGCACACACATTTGCACACTGATCATGAAGGACAAGATCATTTCTGTTGAAGTTGGGAAACGATAGCATGGGTATCATTTGTTCAGGCAGAGAGTAACCTTGAAAGCACCAAGAGAGAATGAAGTTGTCTCACTGGATGGGGGATGGTAGGGAAACTTGCTGTATTGAGGAAGAGTCAGCAGTATTTAGTGAATATTAACGAAGAGGAAGTTAAGTCTCTATTTTAAAGCCATATTCTGGTTGTATAATACCTCTGCTTTCAAGGCATTGTCCTCTGCTACCAAGTAGTTAGCATACCTCTATTCCTTTTATATAAACACATGCAGTATGACTGATGTAAGAGATCTGTATTTAGGCATATATTTGTATGATCTATCAGTATGTGTGCTCAGTATTTATAGTATTCTGCATGTGTCTATACATATTACTGTACCTATGTGTACAGTACTTCATTATTAGTTTGCAAATTATTTGCATTATAAAACTCATAATAATGTAAGGTTGTAGTAGCTTACATACTAACAAGTAAATCCTCACTATTGGGAGTAGAATAAATCCCCTGCCCATTTAACACCAAGGTGGTACTTAGAGTACAGCTGCAGATGCAGGACATTTTGTTATTTTGCAACTCTTTGTAACTTACCGAAACTTTTCTGATGGCACTTTTTTTTTCTGAAAAGGTGCTGATTCAGCTAGGCTGAAAACTCTTGGTTGAAGTGAAACAATTTGGTTTCATACAATTGAAGGATTTTTTAAAATTTTGGAATTTATTTTTATTTAACCTGGTAGAAACTTGTGTGTGTGAGGTGTGGTTAAATTGGAATAGATTATGTCAGCTTTACAGGTCCTATAGAATGACAAAATCACGTAACTTTTGGGTTCCATGCCATTTACACCATCAGAATTAAGTGTAATTTTTATTTGGTTCCATAGGGAATACCAGCATGTCTATTTTTTGTCCTGGTTCTAACCAAGCAAACAGAACCTGAAGAAATCAAAATTTCCTAATGGTTTGAGAAGTGAGTTTCACTGACCCTAATGCTCATATTTTGAGGTTTGATTTGATGCAAACCCAATCAAGGTTTCTCTTCATTTCCATGGGTTTGGCATCCCGTGTAGTGAGCGCTGCATCCTCCGTCAACGTCCTTTAACACAAAATGAGTGCAGAATGAGACTGACTCAGAAGGGGAATAGACGGATGTGAGCAACTCCTCAGGGTAGAGGAGAAGCAAGCCTGAAGAGATACACCCAGAATCACAAATGAATTGTCCGTATTCGATCAAAATACCAGGATCCAGGAGTTCCTGTTCCTTCCTGCGAGGCCGAGAGAAGTATTTTGGCAGCCATCCATACAGGTAGAGAAGCAATAGCTGGCAGCCGGCTGCAGAGGGTCACTTGTAAGGCAGAAATATAGAAGAGCTTGCCTGGATTTTTTTTTTTTTCCCTCTCCTAATTAGGTGATTTGTGACTATATTCTTATCAGTGACCTTGTTAATGCATCTGTAACAATTCTCATTAGCTTCTGAGCTATCCTTGGGTTTTGCCTAATGAGAGTATGCACTATCAGGTCGTCAGATCCATTGCGCACTGGCCCTCACTGGCAATAGACTTTCCAGAGATAACATAGTTTGTATGGGACTGTCTGGGAGAGGAGAAACGGGCTACATGACATAGACACATTCATTGATCCCCATAATGTGTTTTCCGATACTCTAATTCATCTATAAACCTGCATGGCGACAATTCAGGGTGTCTCAGTGCCCTCCATGCTGAAAAGAAGGTCCTGGCACCGGTCAGAGTAACTGTGCAGGCAAGCAGGAGGGATGGGCCACAGCTGGGAGGTGTTTGCCACACACTGCAAATGCTATCATGGCAGTAATTTTTTATGACTTATGTTTTGGTCTATCCATTATTTAGAAATGTCAGCTTTCAACAATTAAAAAAAAACCCCACCACCAAAACCCAAAAAAACCTCTAATTTCATTACAGCAAATAGCTGGAAAATGAGCCACAGACTATCATGAGCCATGAAGTATTTATTTTGATTCCTTAAAGTGGAACAGAAATTAGAATTCTAAAGGCTATTTGATGAGAACGAGAAAGACCTAAGGGAAATTGAATCAAATATGAGAGAGAAAGTAATTCTTCTTTGACTTGATCTCTGCTGTAGTCCTCAGTATTTGTGCAAATGACGGGTAAGATGCTGCCAGATCAGAATTGGTCCACTTTATACAAGTGTAAAAGATGCCACAAGGTAGAGACTTGCAGAGAATTTATCTGCATTACTGTCCTGGTTTTGGCTGCAATACAGTTAATTTTCTTCCTAGTAGCTGCTATAGTGCTGTATTTTAGATTTAGGATAAGAGTAAGTCGATAACACCCTGATGTTTTGGTTGTTGCTAGGCAAGGTTTACACCAAGTCAAGGACTTTTCAGCTTCTCACACTGTCTGTGAGGAGGCTGGGGTTGCCCAAGAAGTTGGGAGGGGACACGGCCAGGACAGCTGACCCGGGCTGGCCAAAGGGATATTCCATACCATATGACATCATGCTCAGTATATAACTAGAAGAAAGCTGGCTGGGGGTGCAGCCACCACACAGGAACTAGCTGGGCATCGATCAGCAGATGGTGAGCAGCTGTGCTGTGCATGACTTGTTTTGTGTATTCTTTTACCAGTAGTAGTAGTAGTAGTAGTAGGGTAGTAGTAGTAGTATCATCCTTTTCTGTCCTATTAAACTGTCTTTATCTCAACTCATGAGTTTTACCTTTTTTCCTCCAATTCTCTCCCCCTTCCCACTGATGGGTGGAGAGTGAGCGAGTAGCTGTGTGATTGTTTTAGCTGCCATCCAGGTTAAACCACAGTCCATGCACAGCAATTTCCACACTTGTAGCTGAAGCTGGGAATGAAATTTGCAATTGAATGATCTAGCACAGGTTTAAATAGTATGTTGCAGACGTAAGGCCCTCTTATGACATGCAAAGGCTTTTAGCCTGGGTTTGGTGATGCTTTAATGTGGTGGCACTGGAGTGAGGTGAGCTCTTGCCCATGTGCTTACAGAGTACCACAGCAACGTACCCTCAGCTACACAACGCTTGGCTGTCAAGCTCATCTTGGATGTGTCTCACCAGCAGTGTGTTACCCTGGTACTCAACCATATTCTCCAAACCTTCCCTGTGGCCTCGCCCTGGGAAAGTGGGGAGCAGCGATGTCAGTTCCACGGCGGGAAGCCCTCAGGAAGTGACAAGGTCACCAGTGGATGCCAGACACATTGTATTCTCCTGAGCACCATTCTCAAAATGCTAAACTGTTGGACTTGTCACATTGCTCACTATGCAGAAAGCACGATGACCTTTCCATTAATGACAGTTTTTTGCTGTTTGCTTCAAAGTTGATAAAACCGCTGTTCTCCATGAGCCCTATATTGGCAGTGTTACTAATATACCTAGAATTTTGAACTTTATTGAACATGGCCTCTAATTGTATGAATACTTCCTGGTGCCAAGGAGCACGTCTTCATGCCACCAGGGCATGTGGGGAGCTTTTCTGTGTCAGGGGACAAAGTTAAACGTGATGGCAAGGGAGCTCAGCCCTGAATTAATGAAAATGTGCTTGATTGCTTGATCTGCTGCCAAGTTATTCCCAGCCTGGAGCAAAAGCAAGGCCTGGAACGGGCACATGTCGCTGAAGGAAGCTCATCTGCAAGCTGAGGACTGTAGAGGGGAAGGAAAAAAAAAACCAACCCAACTAATTCTCCCAGGATATGTCTCTCATTTTCCCCTTCTTTCTGTCTTTCCTTCCACGAGAAACTTTAACCTGGCAAACGTCAGCCACTACTGTATGCTTAGGCCTTCCCATTCTTACTGTGCAAATTGGCTTCTTTCTTTTGCTTTGGGTAGTTTCACGTTCGGTTTGTCCCAGGGGAGAGAGCTAAGGCTTGCGTTATGAATACATTAGCCGTATCCTTCTCTCTTTTGTGTCGGTTTTGTCTCTTCGTCATCGGATTCCCCCACCCTTTCCAGAACAGAACTCTAATTTATTCTCCTTTAGTAGTCAAAAAAAAAAACCATTCTGCAACTGCTGAGGCTATTCTCCCTCTGTCTGTAGTTCCTGAACAGATGTGCTCCAAGGGCTGGACTGCTTTTCAAGCGATACATCCCCATTCTGGGACCGAGGGTTGCAGGAAGAAGCACTCTTACCCAGACTCACGGAAACGGCTTGCCTTTAGATCATGCATTCAGATCTCGGAGCGCAAGGCGGAAAACTCTGCTAGCTGCTTTTCCCCCAAGCTGGAGCATGGGGAGCAAGCGGAAAAGCAAATTGGATCAGGTATGAACAAACAAGGAGCAGGACCAGCCCATGCCTTCCTCATAGACACTCTGCTTGCTCAGGGGTTATGGCCAAGACAGGGTGCAGCCGGCAAGTTTGGGGTCAGCAGCTTTGTACGGTACCTCCAGAGGGAAATCTGGGTGACTAAAACTACTGTCAGGCTATACCAAATGCTGGTTATTCATCTGTCAACCTGTGACCACCGTTAATTCAGCTTCTCTGTTGTCTTGAACAGGCAGTTCACAAGCTAAGCTCCCTGTGATGCTGGTGGGAACCGGTTTCCTGTTAAGACTTCATTATGAGAGAAGAAAGGAGACCCCAAAGTGCTCCAGGACCCATATTCTGTAGCATGCTTAAATTGGGTTTTGGTTGCTCTGTGTCTTTTACAACCTGGATTAGAGGCATTTAGAGTAGTATGACAGTCTCTATGTTCCTGTCTTCTGCCTGCTGTAGGGAGAGGAGGAGGAGCAGCGAAACTGCAGCAGCGCCAAGGAGCACAGCAATGTCAGCAGGCAGAGAGGGGCCGACACGCAGAGAGAGCAATTTAGCTGTGCTGAGCCGAGGGCTTGCTTCAGCTGCACAGAGCCAGATATAAACTTTGCTTCCCAATAAGTGCCTTTATGTTACGCTTTCATAGCAGCTAAATAAGGGTACTCTGGCAGAACCATTAAACCTAGGGAGGTTTATGACTTTCAGCAGGATCGTACAGAGCTTTGACTGAAAATATGTCCTTTGGCTATGATCTTAAAACCAATTGAATACGTGAGACGAGATATATTACTTTTTTTTTTTAATGTATTGTGTAATTGACAAACAGAGGCACTCAGTCAGCTTTGGGGGTAAATCCCATCATAAGAAGTGGAACGTGGTACTCAGATAAATGGCTTAAACAAAGAACTGTGTTTATCTTCCCCGTAAGGTGTTAATAAGGATTCTCTACATCATTCCAAACTGTAAGGCTTATGCAGGAATAATACAACTCTATGGTGTCAGTACGATACTGAGTGCAGCCAAAAGAAGACCTGGAAATGAATGCTGATTTAAAATGAGCAAGTACTGTAGTAGACATGCTTTTTAAAATAGGACTGCAGTTGTTTTAGCAGGTGCAGCAGTCATGAAGCCAGGGGGGTTCTGCTTGCTTGATTTGTTCTACATGGTTTATTTGCTGGGAAGGAGCTTATAATCAAGTTGGGATCTACAATATTGTTGTAGTGATTTTTAAAAATTATTGCTATTTGCTACATTAGCTTAGATATAATTCTGCTCACATGTCCTCTTCTGTTCTTTGGATAGAGCTATGTATGCCACCCCACTGAAATTTTATGGGAGCTATGTGTACATGTCTGTTTTTTACATTGCTCTCATTAAAACAGCTGTTTTGGCCAATGGAAACAATATTCCTCAAACTATGGCAAAGCAAAGCTATACCCCAAAACCCCCAATATGTTAATGATATTGAATCTGGGGGTCTTTCCCCAGATTTAGTAGATTTATTACTACCAATGTAAAATTGGCACATAATTTGCAAAGATCATTGTATCTTTACCAAAAATACAGAATTCTCAAACCATACTTTCAAGGAATTATGAGAGTAACATGCATGTGGAACTTTTTTCCTAGCAATTTTGCCATTTTATTTCTAAGCAAAAGGGATTCTGCTTTTTCTAGCCACATTAATTTTCTTATTTAAGCGACAAAAGATGTATTAATGGTACTTCATTTCTTCACCGTCCTATCTTTTAAAAAAAGGCCACTAATACTTATCTCAGCATTTCCTCTAAAACAACTGAGTTACGGAGTCTTTAATAGCTTTATCTTCTTTAGCTAATTCCCCATGATTTACAGAATTCCCAGTCCAACAGTGCCTTGGACTTTTTACAGCACTCCTCAACGGAGAATCGTAGAGCTCCTTCCCAGCAAGCCTAAATACATCTTCATATTATCTTGAGTAAAGAAAGGGAAAGTTAGGAAGATTGTATCTGACCAAGATCAGGAAGCCAAAGGGCCCATTCAGTTCTAATATGCAGACTTCAGAGGTTCTAGTCTACAGAATCCGTGACATCCTCTCTCATGAGTACTTTCTTTTCTTTCGTGGCTCCCATTAATGGTATTTTTTGATCCAGTCAGTCCATCTTTTGCACATTGAGACAAAGCATGCTCTGGAGAGATTCTAACATACACTTGCCTCTGCAGACTGATTAATCAGTCTTTAAGATTTTGTGTCAGAAGCTATGCAGTCCAAGCTGCCCCCTCATGGGGGTGCTAACTGGACTTTCCATCTCCTGTAATCTATGTTACAGAAAGGAGTCACAGCAGTCTGGGCTTTTAGTGACAGGGCTTAATAGTTTGGTAAATTAGCTGGATACGGAGAGAGGTAAACCAACAAATCTTAAGGAGATGTATTGACCCTAATCTGCCATAATAATTAGCCAACTGAGGGAATCAGATGAGAAGCACATGTGGATTCTCTGCACCTATTTGGTATAAATGCAAGAAAAAAGAGTCCCTGAACCTGAAGAGTCTCAGATCTCAGATATGAGACTCTTCAGGTTCAAGGACTCTTGTTTCTTGCAGATCTGAGAGTCTCAGATCTGAGCTTGGGCTTCTCTCTGGTAGGATATTAGCCATCTGAGCAGCACAGATCTGAAAACGTCCCACACAGGTTACAAGCTGGGGAAATTTTTCTCTTCTGAAGCACCTGTAGGCCACCTGTAGATCTGCCTGGTGTCATCAGACATGTTGGTGAACAATGGAAAACCAAGTGATGCCATCTACATGGACTTGTGCAAGACATTTGGCACTGTCCTGCATAATATCCTTGTCCCTAAACTGGGGAGACATGGATTTGATGGATGGACCACTCAGTGGATAAGGAACTGGCTGGATGGCCACGCTCAAAGAGTTGTGGTCAACAGCTCAATGTCCAAGTGGACATCGGTGGCGAGTGGTGTTTCTCAGGGGTCAGTACTGGGACCAGCACTGCTTAACGTCTTTGTCGGTGACATGGACAGTGGGACCGAGTGCACCCTCAGCAAGTTTACTGATGACACCAAACTGTGGTGTGATCAACATGCTGGACAGAAGGGATGCCATCGAAAGGGACCTTGCTGGGTTTGAAAGATGGGCCCGTGCGAACTATGTGAAGTTCAACAAGGCCAAGTGCAAGGTCCTTCATATGGACTGGGGCAATCCCAAGCACAACTACAGACTGGGCAGAGGATGGATTTAAAGCAGCCCTGAGGAGAAGGACTTGGAGGTGCTGGTGGATGAAGAGCTCAACATGAGCCAACAGTGGAGGGTGTCCCTGCCCATGGCGGCAGGGCGGTTGGAACTAGATGATCTTTGAGGTCCCTTCCAACCCAAACCATTCTATGATTCTGTGATCCTCTAACGGGAAAGTACAAGAGATGTTCGGCAACACCAACTTTCTGCAGCCTGGTTGTGGCAATAGTGGTTCTTCTCACAGCATTTGTAAATGAAATTGGAGTCTTAAGCACTAACGCACCCTAAAGCTAAAACTGACTTTTGAGGTGGAGATGACTGTACTGGGATAAAACATGACATGAAAGTCAAATTCACAATCAGCCTGTCTACAATTGCTCAGCCCTGGTGAGGCCGCACCTCAAGTACTGTGTCCAGTTTTGGGCCCCTCACCACAAGAAAGACATTGAGGCCCTGGGGCGTATCCAGAGAAGGGCAACAAAACTGGTGAAGGGGCTGGAGCACAGGTCTTATGAGGAGCGGCTGAGGGAACTGGGGTTGTTTAGTCTGGAGAAGAGGAGGCTCAGGGGAGACGTTATTGCCCTCTACAACTACCTGAAAGGAAGTTGTGGTGAGCTGGGGGCTGGTCTCTTCTCGCAGATAACTAATGACAGGACAAGGGGAAATGGCTGCAAGTTGCACCAGGGGAGGTTTAAATTGGAGATTAGGAGAAATTTCTTCTCGGAAAGGCTGATCAGGCATTGGAACGGGTTGCCCAGGGAAGTGGTGGAGTCACTGTCCCTGGGTGTGTTTAAGGAAAGGTTGGACGTGGTACTTAGGGACATGGTTTAGTCGGTAATAAGTGGTGGGGGGGACTGTTGGACTAGATGATCTTTGAGGTGTCTTCCAACCTTAATGATTCTATGATTCTAGGACTCTATGATAATGGCCTAATCCAGGGCCCAAACAAGGTAACGTGAAGGCTGTCCCTGGCCTCCTGATTCCAGAACAAACTGAACAAACTGTTATTGGAAAGAGTGGAATTAGAGTATATAGTGGTCTCCAGGAATCCATATTCACTGGGGCAAAATAGAAATAATCCTGAGGATGCCAAGCTATGTGTGGCAAGCCACTATGTGTTGGTGACTCAAGGCAGGTAGTCCTTCCAGCTCATGATCAAAAAAAGTAATGAAAGCTGATCTATTTGTTAGGTAAAAGAAAACTCTGTTGCGTATGGGACTATATTCACTGCCTAGTTTCATGCCTGTGCCCTCTTTAATTAGCAGTATGTGGTGGATTAACATTTTAGGAATTCACAGAGGAATAATTAATATGCTAATGTTGTTGGTAATAATCTACATAAAAGCTTTATAACAAGTTTGGTGGTTTAGCCTGGCCAGAACAATTTAAAAGCCTCAAATAAGCAGTTCCTTCTTTCAGGAAAAGATAACTCTAATATCAGTGCCACAATAAATTGCTCATTATTCGCATCAGCAATAAAACAGGGAAGGACATCAAATTAATAAAATTTCAGTAGAAGGGCAACTTTGTTTTGTGTTATAACTATCTTCACTTGAGAGAATGTGCAAGAGGAGGAGAGGTAGCGCAGCTCAAATGGTAGACAGTGTACGAATCCTGCAGGCAGGGGATAGTCGTCTACTTCTGCAAGACCCATTGCCTGAAGGCCAGGGGGTTAGTATCTGCAGTCAGGCCTGGACGTGAAGCTTCCTCTGCATTGCCTACATAGAACATATTTAGCCTGATTCAGCAATTGTCGTCTCTGGAAACAAGATCCTCTCTCCCACACTGCACTGTTTGATTGCAACTCAAAGCCATAGCACTCTGTGCCAAACATCTGGAGCCTCCCTTTCTTTAAACAGATGTTGGACCGCATCTTCCAGTGGGAATGCAGATACACATTTCCTGTTATTGGAAGCCCAGATAAGTGTGGACATAACCTATTCCTGGTCAAATTATGGAGTTTGCAAGTGTCCAGACAAATCAGAAAACACAGCTATGCCATAAGGACAGAAGAAACTCAAAGGACATTGAGTCTGACTTCTAAAGTCTACACACAAGAAGGAAAATAAGTGTACTAGTGAACATGAGCTAGAGAGAAGGATGTAGCTGAAGGGGAGAAAAAAATCCAACAATATATTTCACTAGGATTAAGTAATGTTGTCCCAAGAGCTCACTCAAGAGTAGAGACATGCAAAAATTATAAAGAAACAAAATGTATTTCCCACTATAAGCACTCACCTTGCAATATCCAATGTAAAGAATTTACCCCCTGCACAGAAAGGGGAACGTTAAAAGCAGTGAAAAATGGTTGCTGTTCACTCCTCCAGAGGCAGGTGGATATCTCCAACATAGTTTTGTAAATCAAAATCACTCAGGCATAGTCCTTATGCCCTTATGTCTCAATACTAATCCAGCCAAGCCTCTGACCTCCTTCAGGGTTATAGAGAGGAGAAGTTGCTAGGGATAAGCTGTAGGGACTGCAAATGAAACATGCTGGATATCCGTAGAGGGAAAGCTTTGCATCCATGCAAACCTATTTATAATCTTAGGTGTTGGTTTCCTACTCAATACACATTTATGTTAAAAATTTACATAGCCAGATGCTGTAAATATAAATCAGTACATGAGTGCTCATTTAAGAAAAAATAAACTATTGCAGATATTCCACTGGGAAAACTAGAGTATATTTTTCAAGATCCCTAAAGCCACGAAATTCTCATCTGCTTCATTTAAGAGGTAATAGATATTTGGTTTTGCTCTAGGAGGCCGAGGCACTAAATCAGAAGGGAGTTAGGAGGACTCCATCTTGCAGGACTCAAGGGGATTCTGCATATGTTGCATATAATAAACTCAAATTCAGCACTTTGTTGTTTTCTGTTGTTTTCTGGCTGCACCCTGCGTTGATTGAGACTTTGATGAGATCTGAGACTAGCTACCTTTGCAAATGGCACTTTGGGTTCTGTGCCAGGGAACAGTAATGGTAATGACAGGTCTTGTTGCAAAGACACAGTAAGGTTAATCAAAGAGCAGATGACAAGATCCTAAACTCTTTTTAAGATGAGTTGTATAAATAGTGGTATAAGGGTGCTGAATGGTTGCTTTGTATTATGGCTATTAATGACAATGAAGAAGAAAGAATAAGCTAATACCCTCCATACAGTGTGTCCTAGAGATTGCTACTGTCTTAGGTCAATGCAATGCAATGTCCTACCTCTTTCTACTTCCAACCTTGATGAACTGAGCTTCAGCTGTTGAAAACATTAAGTAAAACCAATTGCAGTGTGTATTTGGTGTAGGTCGCAAGCTGTTGCCATCAGGGTGACAACGGGTTGCCAGTTCTGCAATGGACACACCACAGGACACGGCTGAGCCCATCAGGCACAGGTGGGCACAACTTGTGCTGCTTGGGGTGTGACAGAGAGGAGTCAGGTGTGGAGGAGTGAGGTTAAGCCTGGGGGAAAAGAGGAGGTGGGGACAGGGAGAAACAATTGTTTAAATGTTTTTTTTCTTTGTTTCTCACCACCCAAGTCTATTTTAACTGGCAATACATTTAAGAAAATTATCCCCAAGTCAGGTTTGCATTGCCCGTGACGGCAGCTGGTAAGCATTCTCCTTGTCTTTACCTTAACCCACTAGCTTTTCCATCCTGTTTTCCCCCTCCTGCCCCTGTTGAGGAGGGGGAGCGAGAGAGCAGCTGGCTGGGCATCTGGCTGCTGGACAAGGTTAACACAAGTGAATATCTAAGAAGTTAATTTACTGTGTCCTTTGTCATTCCAGTCCTATATCTAATACCAATTGCCTCCCTACACTGTACTTCATGTTTTACTCTTCTCTCACCGCCAATTTTTCAGCACCACTGCCTCTGAGCTCGGAGGAGTTGAGTTCCTCTGAACTGTATGGGGAGCAGGAATAACCTGGTCTGCCCATGACAAGGATGGGATTTAGGAAGGACCTGCCAAAAGCTGACCTGTGGAACGTAACAGGGTGAAGAGAAAGTGATACCTATCAGCTAGGGAAGAGTTTTTCTGTGTGGCTGGCACAAAAGCAAGTTCCTGTTACCAGGTGGCTTCAGGTCCATGTTCCATTTTACTGGTAGTGTAGTGGAGGTACTACCCATCAGTCAAGCCTTACCTACACACAGCTATATTTTGTGTCTAAATACTGATTATAGTCTAAATGCTTGTTATACTTGCTATATTATATGTGTTTGAAAAAAAGATATGGGGAAGAGAATAATTTTGATTCAGCTGCTTATTGGCTTGGTATTACTATCAAAAATAATTGGTATAACCAGAAATTATTTTTACAATTCAACACATGATTTTCAGACAGACCTATCCAGTTTTTATGTATGATATTCCTGGGTTCATTTATTCCACATGACAAAGGGTTTGCACATTGCTGCTATATTTTTTTTTTTTTCTGAAAGGTTTTCATTATTAGTAATAGCTTCCTGTAAGGTATCGTGTTTCTGTGTGCTAGTTTTTCAAGTGCAATTGCCAATACAGCATTTATCAATATAGCAAATCAAGACATGCTTTAAGATAATTATATTAAGTAAACGACAGCTGCATTTTCCTCAGAAGACCTTTTTGGAAAGCATCTACTGCTGGAAATTTGGAAATAGGCTTTCATGTACAAGTTGTTAGCTGCTTTGCATCTCCTCCCGTTTATTTGCTTCAACAAACATTGCAGACTTCCTGCTGCAGAGAAAACTGTGAATCAGTTTCTATGGCCAGGGAGTTTGTTGTGAAAGGTTGTAGCTGGGCAAATACTTGTTCTTTGAGTGGAAATCGCTTGCCAGAATAAGTTACTGATCACCAGTGTTTATTTTTATGGTGTATTTTTAAGAAGGCGTTCATGAGAAATGAATGACTTCTCAGCCAAATTTTTGACATGTTGAGGGCAATATCAGGTTGTACTCATCCAGGAAGCAAAGAGGGAGTAGGGCAAAGCTTGGAGCAATATTTATCTCAAGGAACGATTAAGTTTGCTATTAGGCAGGGGAGTTTATATATTGAGTTTCTGTCTACTAAACACAAAAAGAGGTGAGGCACATCTGTCAGTGTGCGAGCACCAAGGTGATTTCCTCTCTTCTTCTGCCTCCTAGCTTAAACACTTTATGATTAAAGGTTAGTGATATATAAATTGCAAAGCTGACCAGATGATTAGGCTAGGCATGTAACTAAGTGAACTGAGCCATGCTCAGTGTTGTATCCTACCAAGTTCAGTTACGAACAACCTGGCACTATGGGGTACTTCCACCTCTTCTTTACCTCCATCTGTGGAGCTACTGAACCTCCGTTGAAGTGGATGGTGTCTCACCCAGCACAGAGTCTTTCCCACTCCTTTTTGGGCATACCTTGTTTACCAGTAGACCTCCACGCGCTGTAGCTAAGAGTCTCTGCTATGGAGCTGGAGTCTACAGAAGGGTAGCGTAAGATGCGTGCTGGCTTTTTGCGTGGGTAGCATCAGAGACAGGTGAATGTCTGTTAGTTACACAGGCTGCCTTCCATCCTACCACCTAGCACAAATGTAAGCATCTGGATCTCTCAGTAGACTTATTCAAGGGGGAAAAAAAGGGAGGTGGGGAGTGAATTAAAATGTACATATTGAGGTGACCCAAAGTCCTGATGAAGCTGATGGGCCAAAGTCACCTGCTCTGGGTAGTTCTTATAATACACTCTGTAGGTGTGAATTCTGCCATTGCATGAGATGGAACATATTTGGCAAAACACTTTTATTCTTTTTTTTTTTCCAAAACTAATGTATTATGAATAATTGTGTCATCTTGATTCGTATTCCTATTTTAGTTATTATTATTTGGGACAATTACTTGGGACATTTTTATTTACTGACTTTATCTGAGAAGCATCGAGCAGACATCTATCAGCACTGCTGTATGATCTTTCCTCAGAGCTTAACGATGGCATAAAGACTTTCTGAGGGTCCTACAAGCGTTGCTGTGCTGTGACAGGATCATAATTTTATGATGGAAGAGTTTCTTGTGTGCCAGATCTATTCACAAGTGTAAAACACAAATTCCCTTCCAATTAAAATGCCTAAACAGTCAAGGGTAGAATTTAGCACCTCACCACGCTGGGATGCCAGGCCCCGCTTTTGGAGCACACGAGTAGTCCAGCTGATTTGCAGAGCTTCTCACAATCCGGGGAGGCTGAGACTTCAGACACGTGTTCAGATGGCACCTGTGTGTCGTCCGAGTCACCGTGCCTGGCTGGACGGGCCTCCCTGGCCTGCGACAAACAGCAGCAAAGCTTATTAAATCATCATAGCTTAGCCGTGGATCTGAGCCCCCTCTCTCTGTTCAAAACAGCCCATGGGTTCCTGTGTTGTTCAGGAGCTTCTGACAGTTTCACTCTCTGTGCTGGTAAATAAAGAAGAGCATGAAGGCTTAAAAGCTGCTCAACACTTCATGTGTTTTATGTCACCTTTCAATACTCTGGAAAACCTTAAAATCACGAGAAGCATTCCAGAATGACCACTTTAAATAAACAGGCATAAATGTTAATCACTAAAAGTAATTTCCATCTCAAGAAATGGGAAGTAGGTGTTTACTTCATAGATGAGTTTTTTAAATTAAGCTCTTCATATCATTCCAGGGATCTAAGACCCAATTTTCTCTTCCTCATTCAAGGCCTAATCAGCACCTGCAGAGACAGCACTGTGTTATTTGTGTTTGTAGAGATGTGAAGGCACCTCCCTTACCTAATGGGCTGGAAGGTTTTATATAGATATATCTAAATTCGCTATTAGTGGTTCTAATGAAGTTAGCAAGGCAATGCATTAAATAACTGTGGACTTTCCCAAAGTGTAAGTGGAGGGCTCACATTGCCTTTGAAGAGTGAGACTACTGTTGCAACTTGTAGAAACACTAGGACTCAATAAAAAAGTGAAGCACAGAAGGTTTTACTTGTAATCTTTGTCTGAATCAAAGTGGGGGATACTTCTGATTCAATTTTAAACTTCTTGAAGTGAGGGTCTAGCCTAGGCAAATTCTCTGGGTTTCTCTTGCAGTTAGTGAAGAGTGATGGGTAGTTTCAAATCATGATTCTTCCTCCTGATCTGATGCAGCTGACAGTGCCTGTCTGTGGAGCATAGATAGGCTATAGGGGCTGTAGGGATGAGGGCAAGTAACCTACAGTTCGGTGTTCAGACATCTGTAAGTCAAAATGGGATGAATCCTAGCCGAAAATTAAGGGCTTCTGAAATAAAATTTCTGGAGACAAACACACTTCAGGGTAACACAGAAAGCATTGCCTACTGCAGTCGGAAATGAATTCCAGTAAGAAAGAAAGAAATTCAAAGCAGCTTTGTATAGTGCGGACTACAAGGCTTGGCCCCATTCGTTTCAGATACTACAAACTACCTCCTCCTCCGCTGCTCCCCCAGGAGTGTGGGGGTCTCCTGTGAGGTTTGGGTCATGTCCTGCTAGACCTGTCCCTGCTAGACAGATAGTCCTGTCCCTGTCCAAGAGGCCCGATAACATCTCAAAAGGCAATAGGAGCCCATGTTTAAGTAATTGAATACCCTCCACAGCATGCTCTATCAGGAAACTACCTCTTCTTCAATAGCCTTAGCTATGGGAGTCTTTGCAGGCATGGAATAGGAGGAGATATACCAACAGTTTGAAACACAGACCCAGATGAGCCTTACAAATGACAGAGAACGGAGTAGTTTGAAAGCTTCTATTATTCCTTCCGTCTCTTCTAGTAAGCTGCAAACTCTTTTTTTTTCCTAGACACAGAGAGTTTCTCTTTAGTTTGTGTGTCAATAGGAGATTTCTCCACAATAGTGTTTGAAATTCCAGATATAGCTGCAGTTTCTATTCATGTCTAGGAAGTGATTTAGGCTGAAAAGTGGAACTGTGCATAAGAGTGTCTCTCATCGTCCATCAGAAAAAGCCACTCTGCAGCAGGATGCTGAAAATGGGATATAGCAAACAAAAGGATATGGGAAACCAAAATATACCCTGTCCTTCTCCTTGATCAATGATAGGCAATCCTCAGACATTTTTGACACCTGCAAAAGCACAGAAGAAGCAACAAGTGGTAACTTCCTTTGAAGAAGTTAAAACCTGGCCCTGTTTTCTTCTCGCGCATGTAAGAAAAAAAGTGGTGGATTATTTTTTTTCAGGCTATGCCTTTTCCAGTTTGTCTTTTTCCCAGGCCAAACTCGCTTAGATTATTTCAAACAAGTTCACATTGAGTCACTAGGGAACTGACAGAAGCACTAAAGGAAAATTAAAATTGTAAGAGAGCTAAAAAGTGGGAAAAGAAGCAGCTTTGGAAGTTTATCCTGTGCTTGAAGTCACTTTGGTTATATCAGCACGCAGACACACAAACACAGGTTCCTGATCTACTGAGATGAGATGTCAGCAGCTGAAGCAAACAAGAAAATTCAGAGAGATTTGCGATCAAAAACACCAGCACTGGAAAAAATGTCAATAGGACACTCGTGGAAAAAAAGCAAAACAAAATGAAACCCACTGCTTAAAGCATTTCTCACAAAGAGCAGGCCAGGCAGGCTTGTCTTATAAAGATTGCCCCAAAATTAGAAAAGTTTTTGAAATGTAACTGACACACTAGGGGACATCTACTGGTCCACCATTTATGCCAGCAGGAGCTATGTGGCTTTTCTTCACTTACAGGCAGCAAGGGCTGCCTCTCCAGAGTCTCCACCTGCCTTCATCGTGCACGCCTTGCACAACCACCAGTGATGGAGAGACGCAGATGGCACCGCAGGGGCATCCGTGGCCCCTTTGATCATTCGCAGTAACTAACGTCAGCAGTTGCCTATGAGGAGCAAACCACAATTCTACCACTCTGCAACTGAGGAGATCTTCTTCAGGGGCAAACAGCAAATTGCTACAGTTCCTGGTACTGCTCACTTGGGAGCATAAACACGCATACGCACAGAGACATGCTAAATGGCTTGGGTTGCAGGTGATTCCAGTGTCTGTTAGCTGGGTACCTTGAGCATGGGAAGGAAGCTGAATTTTCCATTCCCGCAAGGAGCAAACCAAACCACAGATCTACTCATCCTAGAGCTATGGCGTATCTGGGGTCTAAACTCAGATGGGTGCTCAATGACTTGCCAGTTTCTAACCACTTGCCAGTATCTTCTCAGTATTTCTTGCCCTTTCATTTTCATTTAACCATGTGTCAAAGCACTGAAGCTGCTTGTTGCTCTGCTGTGATTGCCAGCTGCTTGAGTATATACGGCACAAAAGCAGTTTTGGTGCTTGGATAGGCAAACATTGTTGGCTGTATTGGATACTGGCAGATGGCAATTTTCCTCTTTCTGTCATCACGAAACACATTTTCAGTGAGGAGCTTTAGCCAAAAAATGAAAACAGACCATGTGCTTTAAGTAACCTGAGTTTGTTTTGACCAAACGTGACTCTCATTCCCCACCCTCCTTATTCAGCATTACGTCATTTCAGTTCCCCAGGAACTGGATGTGGCTTCAGCCCCCAGCAAGCACGTGTTGTCTGTGGACAGTATCGACAGCCACCTGGCAAGACTGTTAACACCTGTAGGTACCCTATGAATTTGAACTGTTTTTCTGTGCTTTTTTCCATTTCTGTTTCACTGTGGTGAAAAATGTCGTCTTGCAGTATTTATTCCTTCAGTGAACTGCATCGTTTGCATGTCCTGTGCCGAGTCAGAAACTGGCAATATATAAGGCAATTGTATGAGGTAGGCAGTGATACTAAAGGGCTGTGATACTCTCCGAGTAAAGAACTACAATGGTAGACAGTGAGGGGTTGTCATCCCCCCTGTGCAGATGACGAAACCTCCTGTTGCGTGACCACACGATTCCATTCCCACAAAGCTCTGTCTGGCACACAGAGTGGATGGTACCCAGTTTATGAGCAAACATTCAATTCTTGTTGTGCTTTTATTGTTTAATGGGGTACTCACCAAATGCTCTACAGACTCAATTCTGAAAGATGGGTTATTCTTTGCTTTGTGGGCCTTTCTGTGGCATCTATGACTACAATTCTTTGCACTTTACAAACACTATTTTTGCGTGGTCCTTCAGGTCAGAGAGGGACCATGCTCATTCCCATCAAAAGAAGTGTGGAAGAGAGACATGGAAGCTGGACCCAGCTCTCTGGCTCAGCAGTAGGGCAGTAGGGACTCCACAGTTCATGGCCATTGCAGAAGAGCTTGTCTTGCCACCTTTTTCAGCAGAGGCAGGGAGAGAAACGAGCCCCTGAGGGCTTCATTCAGCAACTTGGTCATGAGATGGACCGGGGAAGAGGGGACTGTTCTTCCCCCTGCATGGCTGGCTTTGCTGTTTTCCCACAAACTGTTTTTTATCATAAATTAAAAGTTGTATTTTAAAAGCAGTAGCTCCACAGACTGTTCCATCCTGGGTGGGGAATAAGACCACAGTTCTTTGAAAAACGCAGGAGATGTGATAGAGACAATCAGCAAGCTCATTCATCACCATGAGGTATGAAGTGAAATAATTTTAAACTTCTTTGTGATTTCAGTGTCAGCACAGCTAAGGCTTGGCATTTCCCTTTGAAAGCCTAGTTTGTTTATGTAAAAGATGCATTTTAGTTCAGAATACAGATTGGTTCTACCTTTTTATTTATCACCTAATTCTAGGTGATATATCATGTCTTCGGTTTTTAAAATATGAATGGGAAGACACAAGGCCCTTTTCTTTCTCTGCACCACAGCTCAGGGATAAAACAAAGTCCTACTCACATACATGTGGTACAGCGCTGGGCCTTAAATGCAATGTCTTTGCTCTTATTTAGTACCTGAAGTCAAGGAAACGCCTTTCTAGGAAGGTGTAGGGTCATCAGAGCTTTTCATGTGAGTCATCTTGCACTAGGACAGCAATTGGGTAGGACGCCCAGCAGCAGGGCAGTACTGTGGTAGCACCTGATCTGCAGCTAGGTACCTGTGAAACTTGCTCCACAGGACCTGCCTATGCTGGTCACAGAGTGAAATCCCTGCAGACTAGGAGCTATGAGATCTGAAGAGTGGCCCATCTGATAAATCCCTCAAAAATGTCATTATCTGTTATTTTTCCCCTTTTACTTCATTTGAGGCATTTCCTTTTCTCCCTGATTTAAAGCTGCTGGAATAAAGAAAACTATTTTGTAAACATTTTGTCATGTCAGACTTTGGATTTGCCCTAAATTTTGTATTCTTTCATGGCGAGATAAAACCAAACACTTCATTTTATTTGAAGTAGTTGCAGTAAATTTTGGCACGATTGGTATGACTTAAAAACAATATTTTGTTTCTGTAAAATTGATTTTTTTTTTCCATGGAAAAAAAATTTATTCTTTTTTTTTTTCCCCCCTTTTATCCCACTCTATGCACAGTTCTTTTCCAGTCACCCTGACAACAGCAAGGCTAAATGCTGAGATCAAAAGGCTGCTTCTTTCTCTGTTGCTACGAAAAGTCCCCTCAGTTAGCTGGAGTGATTACTGTCAGGCTGATTATTGCCTGATGACCAAATTGTTCGGCGTCTAAAAGGAAGGTACAAGTATTCTTCTATGGGCATTCTCCTTAATGAATATACTCAGGATGCAGTTGTCATTGATGATGTTGTGTTGTCATCGAAGGGATCTGACTTCTCAAGTTTTCTACTTTGAAATATTTGGGTTTTTCTACAGTTTTAGCTAAATTAACATTTTTTTTCACTTTTCAGCGTGTGGTCTCTTACCATCCCTTTGAGTTTTTCTTAATCTGTGTGCTGTGGATACATATGTCAATTTAAGGCAAGAAAGCTTTTGTTGACAACCCATGTTATATTTCCTATATAATAAATATTAGTCCAGACCTAGAAGAACTGGACACAGATGCTCGAAGTACGGTCAGGTCACATTTTTTAATCTGTGACAGGGCATCCACTCAAATATGAGTAAAATAAAAATTAAGCAGTTGAACTTCCGTAAATGAAACCAGCTACAGAAATGGTAAATATTCATTACCACTATCCTATTATTTTATGTCTGTATATGCCTAAACTAACAAAGCACTAAGCAAGGCTCTCAAAAGTGTAAACATAACACTATGCCAGCAACATCTACAAGACTTTTGAAAGCCTCCTTGCTGTACATGACAAGTAATAGGAGAAAGAGTGAACTGTAGAGAAATAATTTCTTATTCAATTTATTTCTTTAACCCAGCTGTTTATTTTAACAAACAATAGATGTTATCAATGTATAGGAATGCAGCCAAACATACATTTAATTGCCAAAGCAGAAAAGCTTGCCTATTTCTAACTAGGGGACATTATAAACTTTTATATGAGATCAAATCATGGGGTTTGAGAATCTGTTTTACATTATTAATATATGTGTGCAAACAGCCACTCTGGTCTATTGTTTCACAGCCTTTCAAAAAAGGCAGCTGTGTTATTGCCCAGAATAATACAGGTATTCCTAGGGAAATGCCATTTCTATAGAAAGCTAAGGCCCGTCAGATTTCCAGAGATTTGGGGGTGCACCTCCCTACTCTCTGAAGCATCAACCTGCATCTGCTCAGTACCAGGGGTGCAGAGCTGGGAGTTGTTAGAGTGGTGGGCATGGATGCCTAGCCCTGCCGGGATGGAGGTGCACCCTGGCATGCCAGCCGGCACAACACAAAGCCATGAAGCTCCTGAGACCTTGGCCTGTTCCCGGACATGGGATGCTACTTTTGGGTTATGCCTCTGACGGCTGGTGCGGGGAATGATGAGGAACGAGATGGTCCACATGAAGCTGTGGACCATCATCTAAGTAGGTCACCCAGGGCTCCTAGAGCCTCCTGAGGGCCTGGCCACACTTCCACCACAGTGCTACTCTGCATTCAGGGCCACAGCCTACTTAATGATAGCATGTGGGGAGGGACAGCCTTCTCCCTTGGTCTCTCTCTGACTAACCCCAGGCGGCTGACGTTATTCTGGCAGTCAACGAGAGGCAGCTGACTCACTGTGACGCCGGCAGCGTCGGGGAAAATGTGCCAGGGACACCTCAGGGTGATGGATTTTGGTCCCAGCAGCTTCTCCCTGTACCTCCAACAGCGAACCTCAGCAGCACATCCTGGGCAGCCAGGGTGATTTTATTACTGATACTTTTATGTTTCGAGTTTGATATACGATAAAGCACCAAGCCCTAACCCCCACAAACAATGCGTGATTAATGTCCCAAGCCGGGCAGACTGCTATAAAATTACAGACTGTGTTTTCCGTTTGAAGATCTTAATTTGGTGAGTGAAGTACCTGCCACTGAGATCCCTGGTACTCCCATTTGGACTGAGGCAGGGTAAGGCGAGAGGAATAAACTCGAGGGGAGAAATGAAAGATGAGGGACTTTGGGAAGAATTAAGTGACTAAACAGGAAAAAAAAAAAAAGGAAGGAAAGGAGGGGTTTTTTATGGTTTAACACTCTTGCACGCTGTCTTTTTCCACTACTGGCTTAAGGCTCCCGGTGGAGCTGCTGTCACAGTTACGCACAAAATTGAGCGAAGACCAACTTTTTTGTATATATACCAGAACAGAGGTCTGGTAAAGCTTTAGTTTTCTTTTCCATTTCAAACATGAATCATTTCTTTAGCCCTTTTCTCGGCATTTCATTCTTTTAAACGAAACAGATAGCCGTTGCGTTATTTATAAAACACAAGCGGTTTCCTCTGTTTCGCACTCACTTCGGTAGGAGTGCGTGTGTTACGGCACACGCTTGGCACAGGCCTCTTAGGCTGCGTTGGGGAATGGGGTTAGGTGCCTTTCCCCCGGCGCTCTGAAGCACAAATGTCTCACAGGGGACCGATTCGGATTATTTTTGAATATTTTTATACAGCTGCGCAAACGCGCAAGAAGTGTGGCTGCTCCCAGATCTAGAACTCTGCATGTCCCCCCCAAAACTTAAACCCAAATCTCCACACAAAAGCGTGAATAAAGGTGAGCTGTGTGACGTGACTTTCTGATTCTGCCAAGAAAATTCTACGTATATTATGCGGTTCCCAAACAGCAAAATGTGCAGGTTTGACAGCTTTCTGTCAGTCCTTCTGCTTTGCCTCATACTGGTGAGGGTATCTTAATTTGTTTACTTAAATACCCACTGAAACACGTGCTGAGCAGACAAACCAGTGCATTTGCATTCATGTTCTGCTGTATCAATTCTCTTTTTTTTTCCCTGTGAAAACTGTGAGCAGCAGCTGACACAGCACTAGTAAGCTACTGCCAGTGTAATTAATATGAAGAAGAGACACATTTCCCAAAGGAACACCTGATCCTTTTCATTTCTGTTTATCACAGCAGGTGACTAGTAAACAGATCTGTGTTTATTTTGCTCTGTGTAACCTGTGCACTGTTCCTTCCAACCCAGGGCTCCCTCTTGCAAAGCCTTGCTACCACAGCTACCCGGCTACCTGTGCCTGCAACAAGAACTGTGTCCTCTTCTCATTTACTTCTGCCAGGGGAAGCTAACTGATGTGGCCGTAAAGGAGCAAGGTCTCAACACCTTACATGACTGAAAGAATAAACATTGGTTTAATACGGCAGATCATTTTAAGAAATAAGAATAATATCAAGATACTTGATGTTATTATTAGTAATAGCGTACAGGTCTGATACACAGGAATGCCTAAACTCATCAGTCGGTATGATTATACCTGCACTTTTCTGTCCTGGTGTAGGCCATCGCTTTTTGTACAGTTAAATAACAACTGCACCGGTAGGAAAGTGCTTTTTACAACCTTCTGGGGAGAAGAATTCTGCAAGAATTCTGGAACCGGTAACACATGTCAGTCAAACCCAGCTTTTCCCTCAGTGGAGACAAGCAAGCTCAAGCAGCAAGGCTGGGAGCAGTCCTTCAGGCACCCTGTGGGGGCAAGGGTGGGTAATCCCTGCTCATATGACTTGGTCCTCTGCTTCAGCCTCTGCTAGCAACCTCGGAAGGAGCTGCACCTGCCATTTCCCTCAATTCCAGGGGTTAAGGATGAGAAAATATAATGGAAAATGAATGTTTATCTGGACATGGAACAATGGTGTTACTTACTAACGCTGAAGCAGAAACAGAAAGTTTAACAGAAATGTATTAATGGAAAATTTAAACGCAGACTGCTTAGATTCTTTTAACGTCAAAAAGCCAATTCTATTAAAAAAAATTGATCTTCTGCCAGTCATTCTAGAGATATTCAAAGTGCAATTGTAGATATATTATATTGAGATAACGTCTGGTATTTCCAAAAAGCGATGCAGGGCAGCGAGGCAGGGTGTTGCAGGGCTTCTGTGAAAATGCTGATGGCTAAACCTCTCAAAGGGCTGTTCTGCCCAGAAGGAATTCACTCCTGGTTTTACTGGGGACAGTTTCACCTCGAGTAATTTCTTACTACAAAATCATCAAAGTGATCTACTTGAAAAGGGTGTGGTCTTTCATTAAGGCTCTGCTACACTGACATTACTGATGTTAAAATTATACTCATTAATTATTAATACAACACTATGCCCCTTTTCAGAAGCCTGAAAGTGACTGTGAATTGGTGGTTACTCGTAGGCTTGACTCTGCATCTGCTAAAACCACCAGGAATCAGTAAGTGACTCCCCTGGCAGTACTGGTACTGTACAAGGAAAACCAGTGCCTGTGACATTACGAGCAAGCACTGTGTGTCTTCTTATCGCTGCACACTGTGAGACCTCAGCTTACCTCATGGCTACTGATCTACCAGGAAAACAGTCAAAAGCTGGAAGACTACAAACCAGCTTTTGTCAGATGACTAGATTTTTATCTTACCAGCCTGTGGCACTCTGTCCAAGTGCATTTCTAATATTTACTTCATCTACTGTCCCAAACATGATTCATTAAGGTTAACGATTCTGTCTGCACGCATCAGTCATTCTAAGCTGCATTAGTTCAAATTCAGTGTATTTAAGGACTGATCATTAATTAAATACAGTTCATACTGAAATTTGTAAATGTGAAGTGCAATCTAAAGACTATCCATTAATAATTGTCAGACCTTTGCAAAAATTATAAAAGTACATCCATATTTTGCCCCCTGTTTGCCATCCTTGGAGCGGAATGCAATTTCTCCATCAAATTTTATCTGGAGAGAGATGGATGTGAGTCCTCCAGAGCAATTTGTTTCAGATACCTGCAGTCAGTTCAAGCTGCGCCTTGCGCCACAGGGGCCTGAGTTTCGCGTAATCCCCTTCTCTGCCTGATGCCTCACTTCTGTGTGAACGCTCAGCAATAGCATGCGTGATACTGGGAGCTGGGGTTTTCTCCTCAACTTTCTGGAAACGTCAAGCCCTCTTCATCATGGGCTTTGTGTTTTCTCTGTTGCCATTGCGGCTTCAGATGTGATTTTGCCACATCTTGTGCATGAAAGGGCAATGTAGGACATTTCTCCTGCTTCTCCTGCAGTCCATCTGCCAATAGCCCATCAGACTGAGCATCACATCTCGCTCACACTGGGCATTGCATCCACTTGCCAGCTAGAGAAACAAAAGTAATGGCAACTGTGAGACAGATAACTTCTTCCTCAGGGAAGGAGTTTCTCCTCAGGGAAGAAGTAGTGGTGGAGAGGAGACCAAACCAATTTTGCTTAGTTAGACCATTTCCACACTTCATCCCCAAAGTTTGCTGTTAAGGGTTTGCTGAGATGAGAGACACAGACCCTTGGCTTTAATGACATTTGTGGAGGAGTGTAGCACTATATTCGAAAGCCATTATGTTTTCTGTGGAGATTTTGTCTCGGGATATTACTGCAAGGTCAGTGTTTGACAAGTCAGAGCTGCAGAGCTCCACAAGTGATGGACTTTGGCAGAAGGTAAGTAGATTTTGCAGTTTCCTTTCAAAAAATGCAACACTTTCAGAAGAAAAAAAAAAAGAAGCAGCTCTTGGAAGTATATTGAGAACAATACTTCATCTAGGGAACTCCTAATCTTCCTGTGGGCTGGCAGGACACTTCTTTTCCTGTCCATGTTTTCCACTGGAATGGGGAACACTTTCAACAGACTTACTCCAGGGAAGGCTTTTCCACATAGAAGGACTTGAAGGAAGATACGTTTGCAAAGGAATAACCAGCAGGAAAACCTAGGAAAATAAGAAGTTCTCATGTTTGTTTTGTTTTTCATCTTTTCCCATCACATCCCACCACATGTAGATGATTTGTTCTGACAGTGGATAAGCGGATGAGACTGTTTAAGTTTCCTGTCCACTTGAGGAGAGTTTGGTGGAGCTCTGCTTCTACTTCCATAGAATCATTAAGGTTGGAAGAGACCTCAAGGATCATCTAGTCCAATCGTCCCCCTACCACCTATTACCCACTAAACCATGTCCTTAAGTACCAGATCCAACCTTTCTTCAAACACACCCAGGGATGATGACTCCACCACCTCCCTGGACAACCCGTTCCAATACCTGGTCAACCTTTCTGAGAAGAAATTTCTCCTAACCTCCAAACTAAACCTCCCCTGGTGCAACTTGCAGCTGTTCCTCCTTGTCTTGTCGCTAGTTATCTGCAAGAAGAGGCCGACCCCCAGCTCACCACAACTTCCTTTCAGGTAGTTGTAGAGGGCAATAAGGTCTGCCCTGAGCCTCCTCTTCTCCAGACTAGACAGTCCCAGTTCCCTCAGCCGCTCCTCATAAGACCTGTGCTCCAGCCCCTTCACCAGTTTCATTGCCCTTCTCTGGACACACTCCAGGGCCTCGATGTCTTTCTTGTGGTGAGGGGCCCAAAACTGGACACAGCACTCGAGGTGCGGCCTCACCAGGGCTGAGTACAGGGGGATGGTCACCTCCCTGCTCCTGCTGGCTACACTATTCCTGATACAGGCCAGGATGCCGTTGGCCTTCTTGGCCACCTGGGCACACTGCCGGCTCATGTCCAGGCGGGCATCAACCAACACCCCCAACAAATATATACAGTAGACTAGTAGACATTGTCATGCACAAGTAAGTTTTAAAAAAACACAAACTATGTAAAAAAAATGAATGATAATGCCATTTACAGGACATATAAAACCATTTTGATCATAGGGTCATTAAACTGTGGCATGTGCCAGTGTTGCATGTGTTAGGTATGTGTGTATATGTTCCAACAAGAACTATCAGATTCTCTTTTTAATTATGAAAATTTTGCCTTCATTTGCTGTGTATACCATACAGTGTAACTCTTCATCATTTACATTTCCTGCACTTCTTCAGCTTGAACAAGAACTTTTGTTGTTTAGCTTGAGAATCAGTATCTTGTTTGTTTATAGAAATATTACTCTTTAGTTAATTCAACAAAAGACAGTCTTGTAAATCTAAGCATCTTCACACAACGAAAAAGAAGGCAAATAGTTATTTTGAATAGCCCATTATCAATCCATTCTTAATGAGCAAAAAAAATTGTTAGTGGACCTTTCACTGGTTTATGTATGTGTGAATTTTATTCTCATACTGTGGAAATAGTACATCTATTCACTAGAATAAATAAACCTGTAATGAAAGTCTAAAGCTCCCATATATCTTGTGAAACAATCTTTAAGCAGTTTGGCTTTATATTGTCACAGGTAAAACCTATACCAGAAGGGGAGCAGATGATGAGACAACAGAGAAATACAACTGCTGCCACTGAGAAAGTGTTTAAGCAACAGAGACTGTGAGGGAAATAGATTTGACAGAAAGGAAAATTGAAATGTAGATCTAGTATCAGAAAAGAAGAAATATGCAGTAAACAACTTCCTGAAGATACTAAAACGCAATAAGCAACTTTTAATATGGTCTATTTGTATATTTTTCTATTTTCTACAATTTTTCATCTTTTTTATTACAGTTTTGGTTATGATTTAGTTTCCAGGCCATTCCCCTCCAAAATCCAGACAAATCACTTCACAGTGTATTTTGTCATAAGTATGACTGGGAAAAGTTTTCAGTGAACAAGTTGGTTTAAAAATATTCTTCAGCGTATGGTGTTTGTTTTGGTGGTTGTTACTCACTGCTTCTCAAAGCCCTGAGGAATTCATTAACACTTTTTCAGCTAGTACTTTTTATCCTTCAGTGGTTCATTTTTTTGTGCTGTAGGTACATGTGTTTGTGGGAACGTGCAGAGAATAAATACTACGCACCAAAATTCTTTTAAAAAAAGAAAGAAAAAAGAAATTAATTATTCTGAGTGCTCAACAGAAATGGCAAATTAATCCCACCCTTTCTGTGTATGTGTTTGATACCTAAATAAATTTGCACTTGGAGATATGATTTCTCTCTCCTTTGTTTCACCACCACCACCTTATAATGCAGCTTCTTTTCGTGGGACCTGTCTACAGAAATATTTTCAGGTTTTGTCATTTGCCTTTGATCAACATGTTTGGTTGGTGAATCCCATCCAATCTTCACCTGATCTCCATACTTTGCTCTGCTCTTGCTTACCACCCAGGGCGATCTGTTTCTACCTCCTGTCTGCCTCCTGATGCTCCTGTCCAGCAGTAATGTCTCTGTAATTTCCATGTTATTGTTTCTGTCCTGGGCTTTCATCCCTCCAAATCATTTCTCAGTGCACCCCTCTTTCTTGTCAAAATCTTTCCTCTCCTCTCCACCCAGTGACTCCTGATCTTTCTGCCCCACCAGCTTCAGCTTTTTGTTCCACCTTTGTGGCTTAGGCAGGCCTGTGTCTTGCTCGACTTTTTTCTGCCAAGTCCATCCCTTGTCCCATCTTCGCTTAAATCTGAAATTTCCTTGGCCAAGGGTGCCTAGAATGGATGGAGAGCTTGGAGCTTGCCTGGAGCAGGCACGAGGAAAATAATGAAAAGCAAAGTTTTACAATGGCACTTGTGGAACAGCCTCTGTAGCAAGAAATGGACCAGCATTTATATGTTTATAAATTAATTTCTGTAAATATTTTACCATGATTTCTGGATTACCTGCAATTTTTTTGCTGCTTGGAATAGCATCACTCAACTGGATGTGTGCACATTGGTTCAAACAGAAGTGGATGTCTTTAAAGGGATTAGAAGTGCAGGTTGAGCACATAGATACATACATACAGATATGTGCATGTGCTTAGATTAATCCTGATTTATTCTTTTAAAGAAGAATTATGTGTTTTAGGTGTAAGTTTTTATGATTCATTCACTGGCTTTTTTATTTATTCATGTAGTTTCACTCTGCACCCTTAAGCTATCAGAGATGTTTTATATGATGGTACTTAATTGTGTTCATCCACCAGAAATGCTGATTGAAAATTAAAATGTTCCTGTTCATTTCTTTCTGGAGATATGCACATTGAAGATTAATAGATGCATTTTTATTACGTACATGAAAAAATGGACCTCGGTAGCATGGTGAAATGCTTAAATTAATGTAACTAGAAAGCCTACCTGAAGCAGTTAGTTCAGGTTTTAATGGGCATTCCATTTTAGCCATGACCAGCTCCCTAACAGTCCCAGTACCTGAGCTTTATTTTCATTATCAGTTTAATGAACTGAAGAAAAAAAGATCAAGCTAAAAGCATGTAAACCTTCAGTGAAGATGTGCTGAAGCTCATTAAAGGTGAGGTAAATCCATTAAGCAAGAGGTAAATTGCCTCACAGGGCCTTCGTGTCAGTGAGGAGCATTCGTGCATTTTCCTGGGAAAGGAAAGAGTGGAGGCGGAATGAGGGATCCCACAACATACCGCATCAGAAGAGCGGATGAAGAGTGTTTTCATTTTAACGCATCCCACTGCAATATGTTGGTGCCTGTTGGGTGAGTTGAACAGACGGCAAGGCTGGTTGGGCTGTCCTTGGTCCTCTCCCTCCTGTCCTCAAGGCTGACCTCAAGAAGCAGTCTCTTATTGCCTCTCCCCTGTGCCTCCTCTCTGGAGCAGTGAAGTTTGCATTTCTGTCCCTTACAGAAGTGGACCAAAGGGGTTGAGGGGAAGAGCAAGTGCCAAAGCCTCCCAAGAAGAAAAGACCCCGCAAGGTGTGAGTGCCCTACAGTTGTCCTGGGCTACCTGGCAGAAAGTATTGCCCTGATGACTGTCATCCTCCCTGATGTAAAGAAGGGAAGAGAAAAAATGAGACTGAGCCTGGGGTTCACAGACCTCCCTGCCCTTTCATGGCTGAGAGAAGCTGCATCCCAATTTCAGTCTCAAAGGGCAGGATTTGGTCACCTTTCCTTCTCTACTGAGGCTCCAGGGGAGAAAGTGTGATTGGGAGGGAGTACTAGAGAGGCACTCTGTATAAGGCAAGGATATCAGAGAACTGTGACCTAAATTCATGACCTACTGAAAATCTGACGCCCTTCTGAGCACATAGATGTGGCATTGCCACTTTGGGCTTTAACCCACCCTGCTCTCCATAGTCTTACCAGGTTGGGCTGGAGGAAAGGAAAGGAGTATTTGGTATAGCCACACATTTAACCCCAGGCACAGCATGCCTTTGACTTTGAAAGACAACAGCAGATTGTTTGCTTTTGAACTAGGCCTTTCCTAGTAGGGAACTGAATGTCTGGTGTCTTCACCTGCCAGTGAATTTTTTTATGCCTGAACTAAAATGAAAAGGAATTAATATGGCAGCTTCTCCCAGGCAGATGCCATTCCAAAGTCTGGGTTCAGTATGTTGGGTATGCAACAGTTGACTGTTTTCTTACCCTGGAAATAAATTTGGTCCCAGACATTGTGTGTTTCCAAGTATTTCAGCGTTTAAATACCTCACATCCTGTGATACAGTCATGTACTGTCTTCTTGTGCCAAATCAGGAATATTGGTGGAGAAAGTGAAAGGATTTTGTTGTTCTTTGGATTTCTCTAGCCCAGTTGCACCAGATTAGTCATTACAGTCTTACACGAACAAAGTTTTTACCAGAAATATAATTCTTATACTTGAAATTAGGCTAATATGTGTGAAATGTCTTTTTTTTTGTTGCAATAGGTTTGCCTGCTGGCCACAGGCAAAGAAAATCAGGGAGAGGAAATCCCTTTGTGAGTTCCAGAATCAAAATAGAGAACAATGGGGAAAACTGAATATGTTTCCAGATTTTTTATGGTTTGACCTCAGGTCCAGCACTGGGACTAGCAGCCATGCACCATGTAGAAGCAAAGGCAGGTAAAGTATCCTGAGTACAAGATAAAAGTGGGTTTGGTAGCTTCATTTGGAATAACACCAAAATACACAGAGGGAGCATGATACATATTTGCAGATTTTAAATATTTTAGAATTTAATGCATCTCTCTCCTTATACGCACATGTATCACAGCTGTGAAAGTGACATTGGTTATAAGTTCAAGCCTCATGCCTGACATGAGGCCTGACATGAGTTCAAGCCTCATGCCTGACACAACCGGCATGTTTTTAATTACATTAACATTCACATTTTCTTGCTTCCATGTTCCTAAAATGAAGCTTAATTTTCATCACGCCAGAGTTCTGAATGTCACAGGATTTCTGTAGTCATCATTCACAATACTTGCCAGGAAGTAATAGTGAAAGGAGTTCCAGCTGTTGGTGTGGAAGTCTGGAGGCTGATGAGGAATAATTGCATGAGGAAATATGTAGTGCTAACCCACTGTCATGATATGTGTAACTTTACTAAAATTTTGAAGTAACAATGTGATTTCCAAAAACTATAATGCATGTTTTGTTCCTAACCAGTGTCTTCAGTCAGGAGAATAGCTGGGGATATACTAGTAGGTGAGAAGGTAAGTCGCTATAAATTAAAAAAACAATAATTGAAAGCTCTGAGTTGTGAGTAAAAATTGGGCTCACTGGTACAATTTAGGCATAGTGGGATTCATGATTTACACTAACAATAAAGAAAAGAACTTAAAATACTATAGCTGCTTTATTAATGTAGTTATTAATTTATTTTTTATTATGCATATGAATAAAGATGGATTATCTCATAAACATCCTTTCCTAAAGGCTGGGCAGTAACTGAATGGCAAACGAGGCAGCGGTTGCAGCAGCAGGTAAGAATAGGAAAAATGTTGCTGTGCAGAATGAGATAATGAACGCCTTGGACTGAGAAACAACATCACAGTCTCTGCATTGCTGTTGTGGCTTTCGACATTTCCATTCAACTGCAGCTGCTTTCCTGTTTCTCCTTGTTTCTTGTGGAAGATGTATTACAGACAAGCTTAGCGAGCTCCTGAAGTCCAAGCGACAGCAAAGCAGGCCAGGTAACAGCAAGCTTAACAACTGCTACAACAGCTCTGTGTGTTGATGTATGATGAGCATCTGAGCTGCTGTCCCAGACCCTGTGAAATCTTTCTAGAATATGGGTATTTGCTGTCAATTTTTTTTATTTTTTTTTGTCAAGGAGTAAGTCTAAATGCTGGTGGTGGTGTCTTAAACACCCGATCTTTTCATGAGAGGGCTAAAGAGGCCAACATGTTCTGCTAAGGTTTGGATGTGCTGCTAGTGAAGAGTTCAAACTTAGTGTCAATGGCACGGAGGCCTTTAAGCTGTTGCTATGGACTTATTTGTTCCAAAACCAGTCTTAGGCAGACACAGGCTGTCCCTGTGGTTGTACGAAACCCCACGTAGCCCAGGCAGACTTCACCCCGCTGAGTTACATCAGCCCATGAAACTGCCCTGCACCGGTATTTGTTGTGAGCTGGTAGAAAGATAGTTCAGCCTCTAAACTGCCTTGCCCAGATATGCTCCAGGTGAAGCGAGAGGTGCCGCAGGCAGTTCTCATGGGGTCGCTCGCACTTGTTAGCTCGGTCCCTTGTGAGGCAGTAGCTTGTGTTTCCTGTGCTTGGTCTGAGCGACCCTTTGCCAGGACTAAACTCCCACAAGTACTTCACCCTGGGGGTTTGGATGCTAGGCAGAGATATAGCATGAAGAAGTCAGAAAGCAGAGCACCAAGGAAGTGGAAAGGCATGGTTCTGGTCTGAAGTTGTGCAGTAGGAGGGGAGCAGAAACTGGACATGTTCCTGCATCAGCACTGGGAAAGGAGATACCTTAATTTAGTTTGTATCGAATAATTTAGCATGACACTTCCTAAATGTGGCTCGGATTTTAATTGTTGTTCTTTCCCACAGTGAAACTTTTACAGGCAAAACCCCAACATGATGGTTCATTTTCAGACATCAAGCTTAAGCGGCTCTCATTTATTGACAGTAGTCAAGTTCAGTGCCTACCTGCTGCTGTTGCATCTCTCCTGCTTTAACAAGATGACTTCTGCCTATCCATCATCCTCTAGACGATGCAGGAGCGCTCACTGCTCAAATGAGATTTGTGCTGCTCTTGCAGTGCATTCCCTACTTCATGGTATTACCAGTTTGAAAGCTTTCATTAAGAGTCTTCTCTGTGTATTTGATCCTTGGCCTGCAGACAGCAGAGGACTTCTGTCCTTCCAGACTGCCCCCTCAGCCGGCAGTCTGACTATTGCCCTGCACCAAGCAACCCCCTGTCAGAAGCGGTGCCCCCCACCTGCTGTTTCCCTGCCCTTTTACCTGCTTTACTGAGAGGCAGGCACAGGGACCTGAAACCACAAGTCGGAGGAGAGAATAAGACATCATTTTCGGCAGCAATGCAGTCTTAGAACAGCTTAAACTGACATAGAAATGACACCCTCCATATCAACACAAGGTTATTCCCAGACACTCAGCAGAACTGATCCGTTTGAGCTATGACCTTGTTTGTGGGGGAGATCACATCCTAACAACATGAAGTTCAGTTTCTGATCTGTCCATTTCTGACAACATGCTGGTTTAGGACTATTTCACCAATTACCTTCCATCAGGTATGCCCTGTTCATGCCTAACCGCAGTACCAGTATGTCATTGCCACCACTGTCACTATCAGGGGCTGCTGGGCATGTTGACACTAATGGAGCTCATCCCAGCCCCATCTGAAATCCAGCAGTTCCCATGCACAGAGGGATGGCTAGGTCTGCCTGGATCGGAGCTGGCTATCAAAGATTACTCTGTGCTGCGGCAATCGCAGCTGCTGGCTGAAGATCATTTTGTGCTGCTTGCAAGGAGGAGGGGGATTTATAGGGAAGCTGTCTGCTTTGAGCCTTTGGACAGAGCAGAGAGGGAGACTGTAAAAGAGGCATCATAAAATCATATATTTATTAAGCAATTTAGGAATAATTGATTACAAGAAGAGCAATGAAACCATTTTAGGAGCCTCTGTTTTCAATTTTCTTGTATCTGGCAATCAAAAGGTATAATAAATCTGTGTGGGGGCATGATTGACAGACTGGCTTGCATTACATACCTGCTGGAATAGCATGAATGTTTGATCTAGGCGTAGTTTACCTATGTTAAAAACTGTAAAATATATACTGACTCTGTGGGCCTGGTGGCAAGCACTGCATGCTTGTTGGGCACAAACTCCCGGTACCTCAGGAGATGCTCTGAGCTTGAAACCACAAACTGGTACCATTTGCCCTTGTGAAAAGGCAAACTGCATGGTCTGCTTGAGATAGATCTCCCCAGAATCTCTTACAGTTTCTCTGAAATGCACTTATCTCATCCCTGGATTCTGTTTGGGGGAAATAAATTTACTTAAAATGTATGCTAAGGGTTTACAAAATGCAGCTGAATTATAAAACACTCGGTGTCACAAACTGGGAGAGATGGTTGCAATATATTTTCCAAGATTTTTGGGATTCATATGCATACCTGGTGAGGTCTGCAGAGATATCACAGTAAGCTGAAATCCACAGAAATAGATAACAAGCGATTTAGGTACTTCAGAAAACCCTCTCAGATGCATCAGTTTCTTTAGGAACCCAGTGCTTCCAGAAACCTTGCCCACTTCTCATACCTGCAAATGCCTATATAATGCAGGAAACAGCTCCAAGGCAAAGGAAAGGAATTTTCTGTAAACCAATTCCTTCTCATGAGTGATTTCAATGAGCAGAGTGAGTTTTAGTATCTGAGCCATTACTGGTAAACAGTTGAGCTCCAGCGTTCAAGATAGTGAAATGTTTTTGAAATAATCTAGCCAATCCCTGTTTACAAGAACAGAGTTTTTAATTTTTTTTTATTCTCTTCTTTTTAAAAAAAAATCAGTACAGTTTTTCCTTTGCAAAAGGATCAATACAATATTGTAAACTAATTGCATAAATGAGACCATAATGGCGAACGCAAATACAAAACCACTTAAAGTGATTTTTGTTCCACTTGATTCTATTGGTGTGTTAGATTTGTTACTGGTTTACAACATTTTGGCTTCATTTCTCTCTCTTCAGTTACTGTGGCATCAAAAGGTTCCCCTCCCCTACCATTACATCATTATCATCCTCAAAAACACCCTAGCTTACAAGCCCTGCCCCCAAATTAATGTCTAGTAACAGATAATAGCAATGAGTAGTTAGTTAGTAATCCTTGTAATTGTGGCTTGGAAAACTGACTGCTGAGCTAAGCCATGTGATCTGAAGCTACAGAGATACAGATTTCTTTGCCTCCAACAGCTGGTGAACACTGAGCAAGACAACTAGAAAAAAGATCTCTTTTTCAAAAGCTTTCTTGCTTGTTATGTTGGGAAGATATCAGAAAGAACTGCAAAATCAGAATTGGTTTAATAGCTTAACTATAATTGTAAGGGGGAATAAAATCCTGGATTCCTGCTGATTTTGGTCAGTGGTGATGATTTGTGATCCTGGATGGATCTGAGATAGAAGGTGATGCTGGGGTGGCTCTGTCAGTGAGTATCAGATCTAACAGGATCCTGCCTGGTGCTGCAGAGAGTAGCAGAAGTGATGAGTTAATTCGGCGAGGCCCTTTCTGCTCAGCCGTGAGCGAAAATCAAAAATCATTAATGGAGGTGAACAGCAGGGCCAGATGGTATTGCCTAAGTTAGAGGGACAGCTTTGGCCTATGCACCTCTAACACTAGGACTACACTGCTCCCAACCCAAACCACAAGTTGGCCTAAGCCATTCTTGCTCAATAGACATTTTGTTTAGCATTTGCCATGGAAGGCACATCCTACTGGTTGGTTACGTTCCCCCTAGTGTGGATGCACAAAATTATTTTAACCTTGTCTGACAATAAATATCAGGAGGTCAGCACTAACTTGTTAGTATTTGCTTCTTTGGAGAAAGGAGCTGACACAGCTTAGCCATTTCCAAAAGTCAAATGAAAGTCTGGAAATGTTGCTCTGAAAAGCTCTGTCATGTTAGTGCTCATGGACCAGCTTAGAACTCTTCACTGTGTGGAAAAGGGTTTTTAATGCCTAACCTGCATAAGACTTGAGAAAAAACATCTCTGATAGGAGGGTGAGATGGAGAAACATCCCGCCTGGATGGAAGACGTTAGCAATGGTGTCATATAAGGTTTTGGTTTAGAAGGTGACCTTGTGCTGTTCAGCATGACTTCACTTCTTGGCTAACTCTCCAGCTTTACTTCACCCTTTGAATAATGCTGAGCCGTAATGACTGGTGTCTGCCTTTTTCCTCTCGCAGTACTGCTCTTGCTGACTAAATGACCAGAAGACAACTTTCCTTCCTATATCACCTTACTGTGTTGGACTTAGCAAAGTTACTTTTTAGAGTCCAGGGTCGGCTCAACACCTTTCCTAGAAACTACAGGAGTGCCACTCAAGAGGGAATTGGTGGAAAAAAGTCTACCGATACCCCATGCAAAGGTGTTGTAGAAAGAGCGTCTCACACTGAGATGTCTGTATAGTCTTTGGGCAATGAGGGATAACACATAACTCCTTTGTTTCCCTAGGTAATGGCAGCTTTTATGTAATACAGAATTCAGCAGGGGGCAGAAGTTTTTCTCTTATTTTAATATGAGTTTCCAAGGTAATTATGCTTTGTTTGGTATAAAGTTTAATCTTTTTTTTTTAAAGGAGATGATTGGCATATCTTTACACCACCAAGTTTATACCTGAATTTTGTGGTGCCGAGGCTTTTTGCCACTGAAGTGTATCATTAGATTGCTGAAAATCGCAACCTGCTGGAAAACACAGCCTGTAGTGTAGGAAGGACAAGGAAATGGAGAGGAGGATTTGGAAAGTTACACAGTGAAGGATTTTAATTCCAAAATCTCAGTTACCTCAGAAAGTGATACCATAGCCCGCTGTTTAAAAACACAGAACAGAGGAGACAGTTTGATGCAAAATCCATTGTCAGTAAAGAGTTACGCATAAAATTGTATTTTTAACTTGATTTCTGAGATAATTGCAAAACTAAGAGTGCCTATTTTTAATATACTCACTCCCACCAAACAAATCCTTTAAGAATGGGAAGTAGCGCCTGTTTATAGGCAAAATTAGTGCTGATTGAGGTAATGCTACATGCCAAACTGCTACAAAAAGTTTGCTTGAGTCTCACAAATTGACAGCTATTTGTAACTCAGCAGCCTCTGAAAATGTCTGAAGTGACACTCGGTGTTATGGCAGGATTACCAAAGTATCTTCAAATTTCTTGGTATGAGAGAGAGAAAAAAGAAGTAAATTATTCTACACTACCTATGACATAATATATCATAGAATCATAGAATCATAGAATGGCTTAGGTTGGAAGGGACCTCAAAGACCATCTAGTTCCGACCCCCCTGCCATGGGCAGGGATGCCCTCCACTAGACCAGGTTGTCCAAAGCCCCATCCAACCTGGCCTTGGACACTTCCAGGGATGGAGCCTCCACAGCTTCTCTGGTCAACCTGTTCCAGTGCCTCACCACCCTCACAGGGAAGAATTCCTTCCTAACGTCCAATCTAAATTTCCCCTCTTTTAGTTTAAACCCATCACCCCTTGTCCTGTCACTGCACTCCCTGATAAACAGCCCTTCGCCAGCTTTCCTGTAGGTCCCCTTTAGGTACTAGTAGCCCGTAATCAGATCTCCCTGGAGTCTTTTCTTCTCCAGGCTGAACAAGCCAAACTCTCCCAGCTTGTCCTCATAGGAGAGGTACTCAAATCCTCTGATCATCTTTGCGGCCCTCCTCTGGACTCGTTCCAACAGCTCCATGTCCTTCTTGTGCTGGGGACCCCAAAGCTGGAAGCAGTACTGCAGGTGGGGTCTCACAAGAGCAGAGTAGAGGGGGAGAATCACCTCCCTCAATCTGTGGGTCATGCTGCTTTTGATGCAGCCCAGAATACGACTGCCTTTCTGGCCTGCAAGCACATGTATCAGGCATAGTATAGTACGTGAATTTTATTATGAAGCATTTATTGTGGGCCTATTGAGCTCTTATGTGCTGTACTGGGCACCAGCATGTATAAGAAACTGGAAAAGATTCTGGATAGGGAATGCAAATGAACATGCAAAAGCAAAACAGAAAGAATGATGGGCACATAGAAACAAGATAAAACATGTACAGCAATAATTTCTAAGAATCTGCTGGTTTTCCAGAGTCCAGACAAGAGAACATCCCGGTTCCTGTGTGGCCTGAGCCAGGGCACCTTTGTATGTCACACCGATAGCTTGAGCTCTAAAATCAGGGTCTGGATGCATCTGGTCTTTGAATTGCACATGTAACCTTTTGTCAATTTTTAACTAAACAACTTCCATGATTTCACTGTGTATCTGCTGCTGTCATGGGGCTAGAATTCATGCTGGAGGGGAACTTAAGGTGGTATCATGGCCAGCCATCTGCCAAGAGTTACAGCAGAATGAGCAGAGCCTCTGACCCTCACCCACTGCAGTTTGTTGCTCATAATCTGTGAGCAAGTTGAAATCAGCAGTGGTTTATGTCAGGTTGTGGTTTTGAACTTCTGGGGCTCTGGGAAAGATGCGCTGCCTCTGCCACTGGGATAGTGATATCTGGTAGAGGCACCGGAATAGCTGCCAATAAGCCCTTAAATCACAGCAACCACAATCTCCTGAGACCGTAAAGCAGAGCCGTAATTCTCACATGTAATACAGCACAGGCGCTGGCCTGAGTGAGACCACAGATCAGTAAGATCTGTAGGAGTACCAAGACTTGTACCGAGGTGAGGGACAGGGTATGAGAAGAACATTCTGAAGCATTGTAACTAGGTTAGAAACCAAAAGCCCCAGGGCAAGGACACATGGACACACACACATGTTCTGCTTACAGTTACCAGTGAACTCTGGTCAGCAAATCCATGCCCAGGGAAAGCAAGGAGACATGGCCCAGGTCATCTGACCAAGCAACAAGTGCTCTGCTGCTGCAGGAAGGACCCTGCAGTCCTCTAGCAACATATGTTCATCCTCAGTTTATTTTGCTCATTTATTCTGTGTTATGCTATAAAAGTAGTGCTGCTATCCATAACTAGCCATGTATTACCATACAGATAACCTCTCTCTGAAGCTGACATAGCAACAGAGGAGGGAGGCAGAAGAGAGGGGACTGTGCTGAAGCCTGGTTTCTTCTCCATTAAGCGCTCTAGGCAGCCAAGGCCTTCCCAAGAAATCTGCCTGTGCTGCTTACCCTCTATTTCTCCATATCCACAAGCTGATTTTAAAAGCAGCATTTGGGAAACAGCTTGTGGTCATGTGTGATTAAAAGAAACAGCGGGTAATGCATTCACACACATCGGTAGCAGAGGAAAGGGTGCGTGTATGCTCTGAACTGAATGTTTCCTTTCCTTAACGCGGCCGCAGTAATGTGCATGAATAATTCCCTACCGGGGAAAATAAAGAAAGGAGCAAGCTCTGCGAGACTGCAAAGCGTGGCAGTTCTGTAAGGAAACGGTCTGTGTAGATGGTCCTTGAACACCCCCTGGAGACCTGTGCCTGATGGAGGGAGTTCTCGCAGCATCCAAGGACAGGGTGGGAAATCTCACAAAACATGCGCTGTGCCCCCTTGATCTCAGCACACTGTGCTTCTCCAAAGTCAGGTTGTAGCACGGCATTTGGATGTCTAGGTCACCCTGGTCACACCTTTGCTGATGTGCAAGGTCTCTGTGGGGTTTCCGACCAATCTGCCTTACACCAGTGGGGTGGCCAAAAACGTTCTCAGTGTGAGGCTGCTTATATGTGAGCTGTTCTTTCTGTCTCTTAGTCAGCAGCACTGAAATGCAGCTTCTGCACAGAGGCTTCGAAGTGAAGGCTGGCAGTCTGAGATGTACGGTAGCAAGCTGCTGTAGCCCAAACTCATCTTTTCTGTCTTCTAAAGACGAGAGCTGATCGGACTTAGTTTATGATATATTTTCCTGGACCAAGGGCTACCTTCAGCTCTGTCACTTTGACATTGTGTCTTTCCATTGTATGGGATGTTTGTCAGCAACAAACAGCCTCGTGCTCCCTCTGCGTGAAGCAGGTCGGACCCTGTTCCTTCCAGCTACAAGCCCAAACAATGCTCCTTCAGTGATTCTGGGTACGTCTTAAAACACTGACAATTTTAGAGGTAAAAATCATCATGCAGTTGCTGTTATGGAGACAGGTCAATCTGTAGCTGAATTATTTTCTCCTCCACAGAACATCTCAGTTTCTTACAGCATGATACCTCCATCTGGGATGTGGACTGAGGGCAGCTCAGATTAACTAAGCTGTCTTTGTCCTGGAAGCAACTGAACTGTGGTAGTTCATCTCCAGCTGCTGTGGTGGAAACAAAGAAACCCTTCATTACCTGCAGAGATTTTGCATATATGTCTTCTCCTTGTGCGTGGCTCTCATTTAGAGTCAGGCTTCTTTATGTTGCTGCAGCTGCTCACAGGGAACTTAAATTTCACTTACAACCAAGTGTAAGGTTTTGTGCTGCCAGAGAGGCCCCAGAGGTTAGTAGTAACAGGACAAAAGCTAAATGTGACCTTTGCAGCACCTAATTTACAAGAACCTCTCTGCCTTGGTGGAGAGACTTGTGTGCTTATTCTTCCTATACTGTTGAGTCAATAGCATCTATTCTAGCCTGACTGGGGAGCAGCAAGTCACCTATAATCAGCCAATTTTGCATCCTGCTGCATCAGTCGAGCCAGCCAATGCCTTAGGCACCTACCAAGGGCTATAGGACAGAAGCTCCATCTGCCGTCTAGACCATTATCATGGGCGAAGGCACCTCATATCATGCCTTATTAAAGAAAAAAAAACAAACCAGAGCAGAGTAGTTGCTCACTGTTAGGGTTTTCTTTGGCTTTGTATGTTTGTTTATTTTTGCAGTCACTGCATAAATGCAGTAGCGGTCCTGAGAGTCCTCATGAATCAAAGGCACCTTATCAGATGAATGCCCCACTGACACTATAGCCATTTGCATCCTCCCTGTTCTGGTTGAACTCTCTTCCAGCAAGGTGGCACAGCTTCCACAGAGAGATACAGCCAGCTACTTAAAGATGCTTTTGTTGGAAACTGAATCTCTGAGGGCAATTGTCCTACTCCTAAGCAAACACTATGACTCCTACACCCTGGAAAGGTCTAGGGGTATGGAAATGGACAGTGCAACAGCTGCCACCACTCCTTTCAATCTCATCTGCTGGGTTTTGTGCTGCACCCTGACCCATCAGTCCAGCAGGCACAGGCAAGGAGGACTGGAGGGAGTTCATCCGTTCCTATGGGCAGGACCACCCTCAGTTCCCAGATTTCTCTGGGTTTCAGCAGCAACAAAGTACAGGACCACTTAGTCCAGCCAAGAGAGGAGCAGACAGGATAGACCCAGGCACCTTCAAGGCAGTGACAGCCAGGGTATCAGAGGTATCATTCTGGCTGTAGCTGGAATTTAAGTGCTGAAGCCTAAGTCCATTTTTATTTTTCAGATAAAATGCAAACCCCGTCCCTGTTCCCTTTTGGCTAGGTGTGCGTTAAAACATTAGCTTGTGAGTAGTCAGACTTTTGTGTGAAACGTCCAAAAAATATGAGTTAGTGGTAAACTGCGTGCCTAGGAACTAAAATGGTGAAAGCGCCCTATAGGCATAGCTTCAAATGAGCTACCCTCCCTCAGTACTTACTGTATGCACATAATCAGGTATTCTTCATTTGCTGCTACAAGATTTCCCTGGTTTAATTTTCTCTTTGCTGCTGAAACCTATTAAAAGAAAATGATAGAGCAAGCAGCTAGAACTTATAGGTGTAATGTTCAGTTGTTTCCATAATCGCAAGAAAATAAAGTCCGATGGATCATGTAATAGAAAAATGAAGAAAATCTAAGCACTGTCTCAAGCCATATTTGCTTAATGAACGTAAGACAGCATTGATGACAATATTTCTTGCGGCTGGTGCTCTGTAACATGATAGGGACTGCATTATGCACAATATAATTATGGTGTGTGTCTCTTAATACAGTTTTAATGAAGAAATGTAGATCTCAGGGCTTTAAATGAGTATACTTTTCACTTGTGGATAGAAAGAAGAGGGAGGCTTTGGCGGGGGCGGGGGGGAGAAGGAGCATCTTCTATCAAGAAGGGGAAGATTATAGAGAGCCATTTTATGGAGTGGACATCTGAGTCTTCCATGTCCTTCTCCACCAGCCACACAGACCTCTGCGTAACCAACACAGTTTCAAAACTAAAGACATTCTTGTTCTGAAATCTAGATTCAAATACTTATTTGTGAGAACATGTTCAGCTGCAGTTGCTTTTCGAAAGCTGCTCTTACAGATCTTTTCACGACAGCACTGTCCATTGGCTGTATTCCTGCAGAGCTACGGCTCTCATGTGAATGGAAACCCATGGATGTTTACATGTATAAGGTAGTTGATTCTAATTTGTTCCTTTGGGCTGATGTAAGAGAGAAACTGAAGCAAAAATGTTCACTGGAATTTCTTAATAAGGTTCAAATGAATTGTAGTTATAAATGATAATTTGAATGTAAAAAAAAACAATCCAGACCAAAAGTTGCTCTTTTTTAGTAGCTTCTTTGTCATTGCTACAAATTTTACCACAGGGGGTATATTTGCAGAGGCAGAAAATTCACAGTACATTGCCCTCTCTGTTGGAACTGTTGTCTTTCATTATATAAATAACTGAAATGAACTCTTCAAAGATTGGGTGGGTAGAGAAGACCATCTTTTTCTTTTACTGTAATCCTTTTTTTTTTTCAGTTCCTGTTACACATGAAAACTATGTAGGTTAAAACCCTTTCTGAATCTTTTCCCAGAAGTATCAATGAATGAGAAGTGTTTTTTTCATGTCTTGGTCATCCCGGCTGTGGAATAAAACAGAATTCTGCTGCAATTTGTGTTCTGTAACATCTTATGCTAATTAATCCCAACCCCAAACAAAGCTAAGTAGAGAGAGAGAAGCAATGAGTTAAAACAGTAAAACTAATACTTATGCAAATAAGAAAGAACATTGGCAGGGTTAGCATACACCTAATTTTTTCTGCTGCATATGTCCCCTTTTCCTTCCCTGTTTTATTCATCTTCTCATTTCTTCCAGAAATCCTGGACTTAGGACCAAAGCACAAGTACAACTCTTCAAGCACATTGACTGTATGAATGAGGTAAACCTCATGCTCGTATGGGGATGCTTCACTGTGCACGTGCCTATCTCAGTCAGGAAACTCCTAGCCAGAAGGATGTTTTGATACAAATAAATGTGTGTGTGATCAACTCCAACCATATCTGTGAGTTTTCCCTGGGAAGTAAAAACGAAATGTCTCTTTTACAGACCAAAGCAGCTCTGCAAGTGAAATCACAAAGAGCCACAACTTGAGTATGTCATATAAAGAGAGGCTGAAGTCCCTTGTTTTGTTCAGCCTGGAGAAGAGGAGGCTGAGGGGAGACCTCATGGTGGCCTACAGCTTCCTCATGAGGGGGGGTGAAGGGGCAGGCACTGATCTCCTCCCTCTGGTGACCAGCAATAGAACCTGAGGGAACGGCATGAAGCTTCGACAGGGGAGGGTTAGGTTGGAGATCAGGAAAACATTCTTCACAGAGAGAGTGGTTGGGCCCTGGAACAGGCTCCCCAGGGAGGTGGTCACAGCACCGAGCTTGGCTGAGTTCAAGAAGCGTCTGGACAATGCGCTCAGCCATCTGCTCTGATTGGGCTGGTCCTGTGTGGAGCCAGGAGTTGGACTCGACAATCCTTATGGGTCCCTTCCAGCTCGGGATATTCTGTGATTCTATGAGTGGACATAGAACAAGCCTATAGGAGTCCAGGATGGTATTCCCAGACCTCAGGAAGACTCCACAGCACCCTGTCTTCAGGATAATCCCATTCTGATCTCCTTCCTCCCTCCCTCCCNATCCCCTTCCCCCCCCCCTCCCTCCCTCCTTCCCTCCCTCCCTCTCTCCCTTCCTCCCTCCCTTCACCCTTTATGTAGGGATTTAAGGATGTTTAGGTAGCTAATGAACACTCAAGCAACAAACCGAAAAAGCTTTCTACTCTGAGACTGTTATGGGTTTGGTCATCATTCCATTTCTTCTTGCAAACCTACCCAAGGCACTGCATCTGCAGCCTTGTGTAGTACATCTCACCCGGACAAAACAAGTGGTGAAACCATTTGTGGATGAAGGACCACCTATTTTAAAGACAGAGGAAACCTGGATACCAGAGTTTTAAATAACTCCGTTCATAGCAGAAATTCCTTACGAGTTTTTCTATTCAAATCAGATAATCCAAGAAAAAAAATCTGCTAAGCCTTTCCTGACGCTGTACAGCCAGGATACACCCCAACAGCAAAGTCCTTACCCCAAAGAACCAAATGCAGAAACAGAGCCCTTGGCATGTGCGTGCGTGGTGCATGGCGTATGGGGTGCCGATCCCAGTTGCTGACACTGCACTGTGGCACTTCAAAAACAATGGGATCATAGAATCTTAGACCTTTCAGGTCTCTGTTGCGCAGCTCTGCTCAGTCCTGATGTGCTTACATCCATTATAGCTGATGGAAGTGCAAACTAACGGTGGACTGAAGCAGCACGTGGACAGAAGAGATCTTTGCTGTGCAGTTTTTAGGAAGCCAGCACACCCTGCTTCTCCCATCTTGCAAATGACAGACAAGGTGTATTCAAACATAATGGACTTAAAATGTCAGGTCTAATTAAGGGTGAGACTGTGAATGCAAATGAACTGTTTTGATAAGTGCAGTCTAAATACCAAATCCAAATTACAGCATCCCTCTCACTGCAGTTCTGCTGTGTGAGGCAAAAGCAGCTCAGAATCCTGGGAGGTGGGCAGAGGATGCGCATCTTCTCACTGCAGCTGGAGCACAGGCATCCCTTGAAACCTGGGAGGGCAAAGGGGTGCCGTTACGTATGGTTATCGAAAAAACAAGGGCAAGCTGTGATAAAAGTGCAAGGCAGTTGAACTGAAAAGAGGAAAAAAAAATCCTGATGTTTTCTTTAATTACTGGTTCTGTCTTCTCAAAATAAAATGTATCATCCCTTCACTGGATGGAAGATGCCTTCCATCCGAACAACACATAGCTGGTCTCAGATCCTGTGAGAGGAGCTCTGCTACAGAGGCTGGCTGTCCGGTCCTGCGGCATGACATGTCCCAGCTATTCCCGAGCACCTGCCTGTTTCTTTTTGGCATCCCTGAGTTGCTCAAGCTGTGCTCTGGAGAATGCCTTCTCCCCTACTACCACTTTGAAATTACTAATACTTTATTTTGTTTTAGAAAGACAGTCTTTCACAAAAGCAGAGATGGAGACTTTTAAATTATTCAACCTCTCTATGCAAATAGTAACTTCTTTTTGCAATGCCCTGGTGAGGTGGTAATTATATGTTATCCTTTCTGACAGGCAGAGAAATTAAGTTTGAATCACTGGCTCCAGACCAGAGGGGAACTTTGAACTAAATTTTCCTGGGCTCAGGTGAAATTTTGGATAAAGCCCTAGTTTGATCACAATGCGGTTTTTCATTTTCCATTTTTGTCTTATCGAGAAAGCATTCTTGGAAGAATATCCCTTGGCTGAGCTGCTAGAATATGTTCATAAATGATTCACTTGAACCTTTTAGAGTCAAAAATGACACTGAGAGTACCATGGAAATAAATTTTTGAGGGTAGATGAGTCACCCGGGTTTCATTGCAAGTAATGACAAAAGCTGATACTGTTACTCACCCAAATTTTCTCCTCACTGCCTAAAACTCTATTGCTACATCTTCTGTGAGTGATCTGGCTGGATCGGTCCAGCTATCTTTCCGCTTTAGGGTCTTCTCACAGATGAGGAAGCTTGGTTTTGGTATGTTGGACCTGTGAAAACCTGGAGCGATCGACACCCATGTTAGGTGCCAGCCCTCAGTAATCCAAAATTGACTTGTGGTCTGAAACAGGTTTTGTATCTCTTCCAAAATCTGCCACCTACAACAGCTCAATTATCTTGTGAATGACTCACTGAGTTCTTGTGGCAGTGAGCTCCCATCCTAATTAAGGGAACAACAACTTGAACTCTTTCCTTGCATCGCTTTCCTGTCCCCTTTCCACCTTCCCTCTGCCATTCCTTCACTTACTTCCCTTTGACCTGTCCCCAGCTGTTTGTGCCCATGATAACCTTTCCCCCTCATCACGTCTGCATGCTCACCATCACTCTGAACCCCTTCTGCATGGTTTAAGGTGCCTAGAAGGGTGCATGGTACCCCAGGGGCAGCAACACCGGTTACACAGCAGTGCTATAAAAAAAAGCACCAATTCTTCTTTTTCGTGACATCTTGCCAAACTGCTGATCTTTAGACCATAGGTGGGCTCTCACTGGAGATGACAAATTATACTCACTGATGAAGGCCATCAGCCACGCTATTTCATCTCTGAGTACCCTGGGACAGTCACCTTCATCCCTGAGAGCATCCTACTCTGACCATTACCACAACAGGCATCATCATGAGCTTCAAAACAAAAGCAAGAATCATAGTCACGAAGAAATTAATAAACCTCTGTAACTTGTCCTGCAAGGCACAAAACCTTGGTCCTGAAAAGTACTGAAGTAGCCCCACCCTCACAAGAACTCCAGCGCTGTAAAGGTCTTGCATATTTCTGAAACAACTTTTTATGTTTCTTGACAGGAACGTACAGTTTTTACATGCTTTGAATGCTAATTTTTGAAAAAACAGTATTTCCTGATGAAGTAATGTACAAACTGACAGCAAATCCTTGCCTGAAACATCCCATAAAAGATCTCTTTATACTGATTTTTTAGAGATGGAGAATATGAGGCTCAAGAAGATGAAGCAATTGGACAAAAGTCACTCAAAGTCTACTACACCAAATGAGACTCGAACTGAGAGCTGTAATATCCTTCTACTTTTCTGACATGCTGTTCACAAAGTCATATTGCAGCTATGCTACAGTTCTGCTTGCTTGTTTTAAATACAGTGTTAAGAAAGCAGAAATTAATTCTTCTAGTGATGCATGCATGCATGTACAAGCAGGTATGACATGAATCTTCTTAGACTTTACTTCCATGTTAATACCCAGGGAAAACTGCCATCTGCTAACCGGTCAGGCACAGAACCGTGATTTTTGCTACAGTGCAGGTAGGGTTTATGTTCACAGCCAGTGTACAGTGAGATGTGCTCTTGCGTAAGCATCCTTCATCCTAGATCTCTAAAAAGGAGGATGGAGACTTCCACTCTGGTATGGCAAGGCTTTTTTCCCTATTCTAAAAATGCGGACACAAGTACTGTTTAAGATGACAGTCCGAGCAAATGGATCTAAGCAATCCTTTCTTTGGCTCCAGGACCTGTCTGTGATGTAACTACTAACAAATCAACACAGCTACATATTAATTTTCAAATTCAAGATATCATGTGGGTCATTATAATAATTCAGGGCTTTAGGAACACATTGAAGAGAGGACCTCAAGAGAGGCCCCATATAGGACAACTGAACTCATTTATCTGGTTTTGCTGGAACCACTTCAACACATTTGGTGATTTACTAAACACTCTTTGCTCCTGCTGGTTGGACTCAGTGTTCACCACAGGTGCTATTTACCTCTGAAATGCACAGTGACTACCAATCAGACTTAGGGAGAGGCACATTTTTTGATGATAGATCAGTGTCTGAACGTGTCAGCAACTCATTTTACCTCATTCCATACTTAAATCTGGTAACGCTAATGCTGAAAACAAAGGTTCAGTTAATAGATTTAGAAGACTTAGCTAAGACAAGTAAGAGCATAGCAACCAAATGCATCGTTGCCACTCCAGCCAAGGACTCATTAATTCTTGGAAGGTGTTTGTCCTCAATACTGCAGATTTTTTTCCCCATAATGAGTTTATCCACCTTGGTTTTAAATGCATTCTCTCACATGTGCTGCCATTTTCTGGGCATGCCTGTGAGTTTGCGCTTGCTACAAGATCTCTCTCTGGACATATGTCCCACAGCCACATGTGGAACTGGGAGCATCAGCTGTGAGATAGGATCATAGAGTCCTCATTCTCATTATCAGCAACTTTCATCCTTGCCAGAGGATAAATGGAAAGCTGTACATAAGGTTGCTGTGAGCAATGAGGAGCAGCAAAAAGTAGAATATCATAAGTATTATGAAAAAGATAGAAATCCCATTTAAAGTGCATTTGTAGAAAAGATATTTCAGCTATGCAGGTTTGATAGGTCCAGCTTTGTGTGGCAGTATACTGGCAGCATGCAATATTCTTGTGGCTTTGACCGTTTACATAAATATAACTTGGCTCAGGCCAGAAAACTGAGGAGGTTTGCTTTGTTTAAAAAATTGGGAGTTTGAAACTTTCCATTCTGAATAGATTAAAAACAAAAATGGTTTGCTTAGAAAAGAGAACATAGGTAAGATAGTATGAGCATCTCCACCTGAGTACAAACAATAACCTGGAAATGACTTTGTGGACAGAAATCAGCTGAATGTGATGGTAACACAAATAAGTCTGGCTGTGCTCCCCATGACTCAAGCAGTTTCTTGGACAAACAGATTTATGAAGAAATATATTCCTCTTCCAAAAGGAACTATCCTATTTTATATATTTAGCCAAATATTTAGCCAAATATTTGCCAGTCTAAAAACAGAGGTAAGAGTTTCAGTTTGGGTCTTCTACCAAAGAGAATGCTTTAATCCTTGAGTACGGGTTGGTATGCATCTCAGTCTCTTTCACCCCCTGGAATCTATTCTGGGTTTAGTAAGCCTTCTGGATCAAAACACTGAGTAAAATGAACTTTTCCACAGAAAGTTTCTGTTTCACCTAACTGACAGGTTTTTTGGGGAAAGACTTACAAAATAACTCCATATCGGTATACTTCATATATGCTGCATGAGAATATCATCTATTTTGATGGCCTATTTTCATAAATATATCTGGGTAGACCACAAAAAAGCATACAGCATTTTTTTTCAATTGCCTTTTTTGATTCCGCTTAGATGCTATACACAAGGAGTAGCTGAGAAATTCCTTGTGCTGTATTTCCGCTCTGGGGAGATTTGGTTTTTCCAGCTCTGAGCTGCTCCTGAAAAGAGATAAGCAACCAAACCTGGAAAATACCGAAATGCTGCCCCTAAAAATGAAAAATCTTCTACCGACATAGAACAGCTCTAAATACCAGAAAATCTCCCAGAAGAAATATTTAGTGTCCTGACAAGTCCACCTGACTTAGCGTGAAATTGGAAAAGGATGACCAGAAAGCAGAGAGTCTCATCACTCTGTCATGAATGGCACTACTGTTTTATGATCTCTGATTTACAGTGGTTTTGTAGCATCTTCCAAATACTGCACAAGATGCTTTCTAACATGCAAACAAAAGTAAGATCTACATAAATGTGAAAGTGATCTTGAGGTGCCATTTGTCGATAAAATGTAGGATTCACAAAAAAAAAAAGATGACTTCCAGATACTGTCACAAAAACACTTTTTCCTCCTGTTTACATTTCTAGTTATTGTGCCCAAAAGAAGGCTCCAAGATCCCGTGGGTGAGAGTGACGGTGATAATAGCTGGTAGAGAATCAGACACAGGAGAAAAGAAGGAGGAAAGTAACTGTGAAAGAGTAGAATTGTTTGAGAAATCAAAGTGCAAGTAGCCTAGGAAGAATAGTAAAAGTAGTAAAGAACTGCAGAAATACAGAAAGTAGGCTTTGGAGTAATTTCTAAAATCCTCTTTGTCTGAAGCAGATGAAGTGCTTGAAGAGGGTACTTCACGATATTTCTGCAAGTTCTTAGTCTCAAATCTCCAGAGCAGAAAGAAGGCATGTTCCTCACATATAAAATGGATGTAGCTGAAGTGAATGAAGTGACTAAGGAAGATCCACTTGGCCATGTGGAGGGACTGCTGGTTAGGCATCAAAATAAATGAAAATAGACCTTTCACCACCTACGCAAGAACAGAAGGTAGGACTGCTTCTCATATAGAAGTCAAAGCTCAGATGAGGCAACTCTGCAGCTGTGGCAAACGATGCAGAATTAGAATGTGCTTGTAGAAAAACTATTAACAATTACTAACCGTTTCAAAGCTTTGTCTCTATCCTTCTCTTTCATTAATGTTTCTTAATCAGACTGTTTTTCAAACGTGGTTGCTAGTTAATGAAAACCTTCAAAAGAAAACAGGGGTAAATTGACAAAGATTGTAAAAAAATGTCTAATCTTTTTTTCTTTTTAATCCTTTGTGCCAAACAAACCAATGTTTTCTCTACTTTCATAACTTATTTTAGAAAAGTTAGTGTCTCAGAATGAGTATCTGCAGACAACCAATAAGACAGAGTTTGGTATAAATGCACCCAAATCCAGCCAGGTTTTCATCCTCAGCTGCTCAGCATGGGTATATTAACACGAGAAAATAAGCAAATCCTACTGTAGCCAGAGTTCATAACAGAGCTGTAACTATTTGTCACTCATCCCTTTAAACATACTTTCCCAATAATGCAAATGCAGAGCTACCTACCAACCTTGTGTTCCCTGGTGCACACTTTTATGAAAAATGATGTTTACGGTGCTCTTGCTGCCGATATATGAATTCCTTAAGCTTCTGTAAGCAGGTGTGGATAGGAGCTCTACTGACTAAAGCGCACAGAGCAGTGAAGAGAAGCTTTTTCCCCTGGAGACGTTTCGATTGAAGGATGTCCAAGAGGTATAACGCTGAGGGGCACAGAGGAGGCACACTTTCTGTCATGAGAATACATTCTAAAGCAAGCGGATTTGCAAGAATTGGAGGAGGAGGAGAGGGAAAAAACCGGTATGGAACACGGCAGGAGTTAATTCCCAAGGAGGGCACTGTCAATGTAAGGGACAGCAGAGAAGAGCAGGGCATGGATAAGAAGTTAGAAAATCCTGGAAGAAACATGGTAGAGGAGAAGATAAGGACAGAAAACTAATTGAATGCTTTGAACTTACATTGAACATTAGGTAGAAAAGGGAAATTAGTTCGTGGGCCTAAAATGACCTACAAAGTGAAGTGGAAAAGTCAGTGATAGAAAAGGAATCTTTGATGCAGCTGAAATGTCTGAGGGATAAAGAAGGGAAGCCCAGAGAAAGAAACTGCAGGTTACAAAAGTGCAGGTTCCCCCACATTTCTCTGGGTATCCTTTTCTGTCTTCTTCCTAAAAAAATCCGTGTAGATGTGGAGGGCTGTTACCGCTTAACAGTTCAACGTTTCTGGGCCTCGCTTGGCTTGGCTGAAGGTGCCAGGATCCCCGCGGTTCCTGACCCTGCAGAGAGCCCAGGTTGGTGGCACCACGTGGGAAGTTTATGCTGCCAACCCCACTACCACCACCCCCGGCTACCACAACCTTGCCACATAAACCCAGCAGTGACTTTCATGGCTACTGTGCACTCTGCGTGACGGATGCAACGCTTCCAGAAAACCACAGCTGGAGGCAGCGTGCCAGCATGCAGCAGCTCCACAGCGCATGTGCCATGTTAGAGAGGTCCTAAGAGCAGTCAAGGTGGAAACTGGGACTGCCTTGATCACAAGTTAAGCAGAAGAAAAGGAGGAGGCAGGTATTACCTCATCCATATTTGTAGGACTCTGACATTACTGCCATTATAATAATTAGGACAAAACCCGAAGAGAGTCACGGAGTGCAAATGTCTGGCTGCCTGCCCTGAGAGGTGGGGCACAACAATTAGTGTTCTTTGGGGAACTCCAGATTTTGGGCTGTTAGCTTGGTTTGCAGGGGCAGGTGGCTGAGGGTAAGAGAAATTAGGATGGCAAAAGACAGGAAGGGAAAAAGACACAGCATGTCACTTTTGAGCGGGGATTGTTAGTCGTAAGGTAAGACAAATATCATCTGTCAATTTGACACTTTTCTATGCTTTCCTACTTATATATCTATGTATACATAGATATATAGGTAATCTTTCAAATGCTTAGTTATAATTCAACAATTCAACAATTAGAAAGTTTCTTCCCTGGTACTTTGCATGTTTTATTCCCAAGACAAGAGAAAAGAGGTGGAAACAAAACTGTTCTCAATACAAATCAGATCAGCCCCTTCAGTTTCTTTGTTATGGTAATTGGTAATTACAAGGGGAAAAAAAATATCTTAATTTAAGATGAAGATTGCTCCAAGTACCTTCCCTACACATGATCTGTCAGCAGCCCACCTTTGGATGACACCTATACTGGAGGTTAGAACAGGACACACGAACTCTTCGAGCAGCCACGAGCCATGGGTCTCTGCTCACCCTTTTCCCAGCACTTTGGGGACAAGAACAGTGGTACTGAGACCTGAGACAGCTGAAATGGGTTCCAACGGGAGGCAGCTTATCGGCGTACTGTTTTATCCACTGTTCATCCCAGTGGACATAAGACGTGTGGCCAGTGAAACCGTCAGGAAAGCTTTGGGCCAAAATCAAAAGCTTAAAGAGGGTTAACCCCTCCCAGGGAAGACTTGCCGCCTGGTCCTCTCTGATGGAGCCAGAGAGATCCTTCTCCCTATGAGGATGACGGTGGCTGCATGGAGCTGGCGTAGGGTCGCGGCACACCTGCCTCCCGTGAACAGGGCTGTCAGAGCACTCAAAAAATCCCACCCAGCTTTGTGCTCACCCGCTGCACACCAGCAGGGTGCTCCCTGGGTGATGATAGGTGATCGCTACCCTCCAAAGTCAGCTTCTGTGCCTGTCCCTGAAAGGTAATTATTTTCTAGCTGGAGAGCTGGCACGTTCCTGACCAGCGTTAGGTTATGGCATTTGCACTAACTACCAAATTCAGAGCTGGATTTTGTACCCAGTTTCTGTTCTCGTCCTGGCTTGAAGCCTTGGTCGGAGTTACAAGGTTCGCTGCGGGCTTCCCATCACTGCTCTTGACACTCCCCCAGCCTGCAGGGGAGTTTTCCTGGCAGCCTGCGGTAAGCTTTGCTCCCAGCAATGCGGGGGAACTGCTCTGACGAGTACCTGAGGGCTTCCGTGGCAGTGGGGAGGTCAAGGGGAAATGGCTCAGGTCTGACAGAGGGCTGTTAGACCTATTTCCCCAGCTGCTTAATCATCCCATTGCCCTCCTGGCCATGTCCCCTCGCCTACATACGTGCACACGTGTGTGTCTGCACAGACACATACACACGCGCGCACGCAGAGCAGACTGTCCAAGTTCAGATTAGAGGGCTGCCATTCAAAACTCAGATTTATTTATTTCTTTTCCTGAAGCAAACAAGTGATCCATAATGGAGAGATTAGATTTGGATAAATTAGATGTGAGCCTAATATCAGGCAGTTTTCAGAGCATAACCAAACAGTTTAACAATGGCCCTGGAAAAGGGGAAAATATTATTACTTTGGAAAAGTATTTGCTAACACTGCTGAAAGGAGTCATAATTTGATTCAAGGATAGTCTTGTCTCTTTGTTTCCTTCTGAATGCTTTGGGGAGCTTGCTTTCTAATCTTGACAAGGTACGTGTGCTTGTGTATGCCCATTTTGTACTGTTGTGCTCTTGGGTTGGTTTTTTTTTTCTGAACTATTATAAAAAAAAAAGGAAACAAAGAAAAGTCCACTAATGTGAAAGACATTTCCAGCTGAATTTGGGTGCTTGACAGTGTGTATAGGTGTGCTGAAATAAAAATACAGCCTTTCAAAAAATGTAAAACACGCATTCCTGCACACTCTGGGAGACAGCGCAAGCAAATCTGCCAACAGGTAATAAATGAGTAATGTCAGTGAGCACTGAACCTCAAACAAATATATTTTGCTGTTAGCCAGGGATGTGAGAACTCAAATGCAGTCACAGATTCTACAGTACCATTTTATAGGACATTGTATTTGTCCATAAAACCTTTAAATGTAAAGGGAGAAGGAACTGACTATGTATATGCACTCAAAAATACCCAGCAATCATGCCACACCAATGGCAGATATTATTGTCTGGAATGGAGCAAACTTGGGGTGGAACCTTACTTCCCCTAAAAGGCTGAGCAGTATTCTATATAGATAACATGCAAAAAGCTAACCAAATCTGACATTATCTGGACTTTCTGGTGTACAGCAAGCAGTTCTTGTCATTTACTGGTAATTTCTCAGTTCTAATGGAGTTAAACCGGAATTGCAATTGGTATTGTCACTACTGCTTTTCAACCTGGTTTTTCTTTAAGGGATTTTTAAAAAGTTGTTCTCGTGTCCCTATTCTTTCCTTTATCATAAAACCAGTTACAGGATGGCACTCTCTCACTATAGCTTTTTTATGTGCTGTGTTTGTACAGCATGTTGCGTCAGAACTAAGGTAACGATTTGTGGTAAGCGAACTCATGTGGGAACTTCTCAGAGTGCGCACTGCCCATGAAAAAGTAGCCACTATATTAAAAGTAATGTTTATCCCACAGAAACACAGCAGTTTTAAACTCTGAGTCACGTGTTCCCTATTTATTTCAGCTTTTGGCCATTTGAACCCCAGACGAGAGTTGCCCCCC